>CM038704.1:36930161-37327661 GCA_021613375.1 Megaleporinus macrocephalus | reverse complement strand
TTATAGAGTGGCACTGACAGAGCTGCCGTTCACCCTATTATAAATGATTTAGCTGTTATTTTGAGGTAAAATTGTAACAGAATTGGACCAAATAATTTCCTTACCTCTAAGTGTGCTCATGTAGGTTGTTGTGCTATAATAATGTGCGTAATTGTAAATTATTTTTTAAAGGGGAATTCCGCTGTAATAGTTCAGTGGCCATTCAGAGTGATGTGAAGTGGTTGATTGTATAGACTCTGGTTTCTTTATAGTGGTGGAGCTGGAAACCAGGGGTCACCATGTTTAAAATATATACAAATATAAGCCATTTGATTTTCTATCAAAACCGACAGTGAACCTACACCGGTCTTCTGAATAGAGGTGGAGGTCTGGTTCCTATCACCACCACTGTAAACATTTCTGACTCAGCAAGTTTCTCTAGATCAGAGTATTTCATACCAAACCAATCTGACTGACTTTGTTTAAACCTTAACCATTTATTTAGGGAGAAATGAATCACTGTAATTCCCCCGTAATTTCTGTTAAGATGTTATTCAACATGAGCATATTGTTTGCATTATGTCTTGCATTACTCATTAATTTCTGTTTTCATTTAGCCAGGAATCACATTAAGTAGGTTTTTATTGTTGTGTCTCAATATTACTTGTAACCACTGGAAGGGAATATGGTTCTTCAGGCTCCATGCAACACATAATAGCAGAGCACATTAGGCAGGCCTACAGAGAGTGTAGATACACAACACTGTAAAACAAGTGTGTGTGTGTGTGTGTGTGTGTGTGTGTGTGCGTGTGTGTGAAAAATCTCATGTAGGTGTTGGAAGGGGTTTAGTTTAGTCCAGGTATGATGGGAGGCATCAGTGTGTTCAGTAATCTGGCCATCTCAGGGAAGAAGCCATTTAGTGGATGAGTAATTGTGGAAATGATGTTCTGGTACTTTCTGCTAGATGGCAAGAGGCTAAAGAGTCCATGACAGGGGTGTAAGGGGTCATCCACGGTGTTCAAGGGCTTGTGGTAGGAGGTGTCAGTGGCAGGTAAAAACACTCTCCTCTCAGCTCTCCTTATAATATGCTATAGACTTCTGCAGTCTGAGTACAGTACAGTTTCCCCCTGTAGAATTTTAAATAGAATTGTGTAGAATTTTTAATGGTCTGTGTGCCTGTGTATTTTTTTTTAGTTCTTCCTTTATATTTTCCTTTATCTGAAAATATAACATACTGGAAATATTTTTTTCTGACAGTGACTGTTGTATTTCTATAAATATATTTGAGTTGAAAAACTAAATCAATTTATATAAACAACAATAACCAAGTATATACATTTTGTATTTTGAATTTAAGTATATTGCATTGCCATTGACAACACTGCCCTGCACGTGATGCATATGTCCAGTAGGGGGCAGTGTTAATCTTTGTGCTATCTGCCAATATAATGCACATAATGAAGTGGAGACAAAAAAGAAAAAGAGGCTCCTTAAGGTGGACTCTTGTCCTTCTGGACCCCTCGGTGGCCCCATTCGATGCCAGCTTTCGGCTCACCTGTGCCAGGTAATTTTTATAACCCAGGTGTCTATAGATGGTGTTGGCTAATTGGAGGCCCTGGATTTGGAACATCTGTCGAATTCTGATTTTACAGCTTCAGTTATTTGAAAGGCTGCTGGATTACGTGATATTGCAGCAATTATTGTCAGTCAATAGTCCCATATCACTTCTGCACACATGCTCGTGTGGTGTTGAAAATGTCGTATCGCTCAATCAATGTGCTTAAATGAATACAGCCGTCTGCAAAATGACTTAATAAAAATGAAATATATTTATTTGTTTTATTTTAATTTAAACACATTCATTACATGGTATTCCACAGTGCACACTTTATGTAAAAAACATTAAAAAAAAAACATTTAAAACAAGAAAAACTTGTCATGAAAGTGCATGATGGCATTACAGAAATGAACACAGTGACATTACACAGTTCATGCTTAGGAGAACATACAAAGTTTCTTTTATATACAAGCCTGTATGGTTGTAAACATAATAACATTTTCAGACAGTCAGCATGTACTACATCTAGTGAAACTACTTTGCAGTCCAAAATACACTATATATATATTTATGTATATACTTTCTCTCTGTATACGAAACAGTTTTCACAATATGGAGCAGTGTGCTTTTGTTACAAAATGAATATGAACACAAAATATGAATCAACACATTGATCTCAGGTCACAAAGTTCTTCACATCTGTATTTATTTATTTCACTCTCAGTTTCTTCTCTGGAACATTCCTACCTGCGTTTAGGAAGCAGAGATGGAATTTGATAGGAATTTTGGGTCATGTAGTATTTAGCTGCTCAGTTTGGATGATGTGCCCTGTTAGGTGTCAGCTGTTGTTTAGCCGTGGCAGCCGAGAGAATTAAAATTCCATTTGGGTGAGTCCACAGGTATCTTCAGGATTGTAGGATGTCCCCTGCAACTGTTGCTGCCCTCCAGGGCATTGAGGAGGTCCCCCATCCTCTCCTCTCTCCCTTTCCACAATTAAATCTAATTTGCACAATGTTCTCCCTTTTCTTCAGTGGTTGTCCAAAGCATGGCAGATGTCTGAAGTTTGCAATGGAGCTACTGGAATGTACCTAACAAGTAATGTCCTCAATCAACTTGCATGTGTCCATATTTATACATTACACCATGACTTAGAATGTCAGAGATCACATAAGCAAGTCTGTTTCTTAATAATTCTCCCTGCAGGCCATCAACTGCCAGCTACATTAGCCTCATAGCTCCTGTGCAAAGCTTAAGAAACACTGGACGCCAAGCGTGGCTGTTGATTGAAGAAACTTGGCACAAGGGGAAAATGTATGCAAAATTCGGAGTCGCTTTAAGACACCGTGCAGCTGTTGGTCTTGTTCATGGGGGGCCGGAAGTCTGTGTCTTTGGGGAAGGTCTCCCTGCGGCGCCTCAGGGCTGGACTCAGGCGGCTTGGCAGGTTGGCCTGCTGGAGCAGCTCTCTGAAGACTTCCACCACATTTTCGTTCTCCTTGGCGGAAGCCTCCAGAAAAGAATTGTTCCAGTCCAGCTCCACCATAGACAGGACATCGTCGGTTTGCACCTGGCGGTCCGTCTTGTCCGTCTTGTTCCCCACCACTACAATGGGTGTGAACTTGTCCTCTTTAACCTCTAGGATCTCGTCCCGCAAGCTCCTGACCACCTCCAGGGATTCGGGGTCATCAATGGCGTAGACGAGGGCGAAAGCATCGCTGCTTTGGATGGACAGCTTGCGCATAGCAGGGAAAGAGTAGCTGCCGCTGGTGTCCATGATCTCCACAGTGACCTTCACCCCAGCAATCTCATACTCTTTGCTGTGGAGTTCCTCCACCGTGCGCCTGTGCTTGGGTTCAAAGGAATCCTGCAGGAAGCGGCGGATGAGTGCCGTCTTGCCCACGCCGGCCGCTCCCATGAACACCAGACGCACCTGGGTCTTGTCTTTCACGTCCAACGACATAATGGAGAGGTCAGAGAGACGCTGCCGTCTGACAGTAGTTTGTACTTCGGCTTTCTGCTGGGTCACGCTCTGCAACAAGTGTCCTTCCGGTTCTGCACTCGCTTAGGGACCAGTTTCTGCAGAATCGTAGCTTCCCAACAGTGTCAGTCTCTTCGCAACTACTTATCTGCCTCTAAACTACAGCTAGTGTCCAGTTTCTGGCTTCCCAGCAGCGTCAATCTCTTCAAACAGCAATGTTTGCCCTCTCCTCTTAGGGCTGCAGGCAATGGTTAGGAATATTTCTGATTGCACACGGTCATGCAGTCCAATTTTGCAGAACTGTGCTTCCCAACAGCATCAGTATATTCAAATATCTATGTCCTTCTCTATTCTGAGACAAGCTGTGCTGCTGACTTGTTGTTGTAGTAGTTGTAAGATAGCTCGTGGATGCCTGCGTCTCATAGCAGGTGCAGGCTTTGCTTTATATGCACTCCAGCCTCTTAGAAGCTCCACCCCTTGCTCACCTCAGCAAATCAGTGCATCGCAGGCAAATCTGAGAGACCAGTCAGAAAGTGCCATGCAAATTACTCACACAGTGTGCTCTGGGGGGATGGAGTGAGCGTATGTCTGTGTAGAAATGAGTGCCAGTCAGTCACAGAAAAACCAAAGCATTTGCTGGAACCTGCCTTGTGCTTGCTGTTGCCCTACAAACTGAACATCTGCATGTTTTCTACTTCATATAAAGCATGTATAACAGAATGTATAAAGCAGCCCTGAGCTTTCCAGCTCTTCACTTAAAGGATTTAGTAACCAGCTGTGATACCAAACAGCAGAAGCTTTGAATAAAAAACACTAGCCACTTTATCAGAAACCCCTACACTCTTAAAAATAAAAGATGCCAGAGAGGGTTTCTATGTGTGATCCTATAGAAGAACTATTTTTCAGTTTTCTTAAAGAAACCTTCCAGTGGATGGTTGTGTATAGCACCATTTATGTAAATGAGATGTTCCAGCATGAATAACCTGTTCAAAGATAAAAAGACCCTTCACATAATGTGAATGATTTATGAAGGACTTTAACATTATGGGAAGGTTATTCACGCACGCTCATTCCATTTTTGACAGCCTTCTTTAGAAATCATACATTTTTCTTACATGTCATTGCTGAACGACCCCTTTCTGCCATATTTTTGAGAGAGAAGCTCTGCTTCGCCTGCAGCTAGAGAATGTAGTGATGTGTTAACTATCCTATGTTCCTTCATAAATGGTCAGTTGCTCTTTGCTGCATCAGTTTCTGGTGGTGATCCACTCTCTAGCACTCATACCAGCACACTAAAGAGGTGAGTAAGTGGAAATGAAAGATAGGTGTTTCCAATAAAGTGGCCAGTTAGTGGAAGTAAAACGTAGGTGTTTCTAATAAAGTGATCAGTTATTGAAAATACAAAGTAAATGTTTTTTTTACAAGGATTTACAAGGCAGGTGTTTCTAATAAAGTGGCCAGTGAGTGGATTAACAAGACAGGTGTTAATAATAAAGTAACAAGTGAGTGGAAATACAAAGTAGGTGTTTCTAATAAAGTGTCTAGTGAGTTAAAGCACAAGGAAAAGTGTTTTTAATTAAGTGGCCAGTAAGTAAAAGTACAAGGTAGGTGTTTCTAATAAAGTGTCCAGTTAGTAGAAGTATAAGGTAGGTGTTTCTTAATTAAGTGGCCAGTAAGTGGAATTACAAGGTAGGTGTTTCTAATAAAGTGTCCAGTTAGTAGAAGTATAAGGTAGGTGTTTCTTAATTAAGTGGCCAGTAAGTGGAATTACAAGGTAGGTGTTTCTAATAAAGTGTCCTGTTAGTAGAAGTATAAGGTAGGTGTTTCTTAATGAAGTGGCCAGTAAGTGGAATTACAAGGTAAGTGTTTCTAATAAAGTGGCCAGTTAGCAGAAATACAAGCTAGGTGTTACTAATGAAGTGGCCAGTTAGTAGAAATACAAGCTAGGTGTTACTAATTAGGTGGCCAGTTAGTAGAAGTACAGGGTAGGAGTTACTAATGAAGTGGCCAGTTAGTAGAAATACAGGGTAGGAGTTACTAATGAAGTAACCAGTTAGTAGAAATACAGGGTAGGATTACTAATGAAATAACCAGTTAGTAAAAGTACAGGGTAGGATTACTAATGAAGTAACCAGTTAGTAGAAGTACAGGGTAGGATTACTAATGAAGTAACCAGTTAGTAGAAGTACAGGGTAGGAGTTACTAATGAAGTAACCAGTTAGTAGAAGGACAGGGTAGGAGTTACTAATAAAGTGGCCAGTTAGTAGAAGTACAGGGTAGGATTACTAATGAGTAAACCAGTTAGTAGAAGTACAGGGTAGGAGTTACTAATGAAGTAACCAGTTAGTAGAAATACAAAGGAGGTTTTTTTTTTATAATGTCTTAAATGATTAATTCAGAAGTGTTTATTTTGCTGTCTAAGTGACATAACCACTTCTTACCTCAGACCTTTGTTTTCTGAGCACTGACATTCAGAGCTGTTGCGTCAGGTTGACCCCACATGCCCTTTTTACTGTGTCTAATGCCGTTTGTGGGAGTCCCTCACTGACATCTGCTTGACTGCCAACATAAAGTACATCAAGATCAAGACATTGCTGCTGTTTTGCTGCAGAGTGGAAATGAGTCACTCAGTCAAACACCGGGTGCTTTTAGTGCTGATATTTCCGAGATAGTGGAGTTATTGAGGAAAGCATTATGTCTCAATTCCAGTTCTGGACCCAGTGTACATTTCAGCAGGTGTGCTAAAGCTCAGAACAAAAAGTCCTCATAACTGGAGCTGAGAACCTTGTGTGCTTTTCTTCTTTGGTTCACACAGAGTTTCAAAACTGGGCTCAGACTGGAATCTGATGTTGACATGTATAAGGTCACCTAAAGCAACTGTCAAGTAAAATTCAGTATAGCAGGAGTCCTCACAGTGGAATTCTCATCATGTTTTATAGATGGTGGTGAGAGCTCTGCTGTAACAGCATCATTTGAAAGAACAAGTGGGATCGACCTGAATCTGCAGCTCTGACTGTGAGTGGTCTGAGGTCAGTAGATGTTACAGCAGATAAAACAGGTAAATGGGGTCTAGAACTGAAGTGTGGATATCAAAACGGTGTAATAGCATTGTCAGAGCGCTGATTGTTATTCCGCACAAGCTCCACTCCGAGTGACATCTCCACACACTTGGGGTGTCTATGTGTGTCTGCAGGGTGCATGTGTATCCGAAAGGTGTGTGTGCTCCGTGGAGAGATGAGAAGACGGCTGCTGTCTCACTGTGCCAGTGTGATATAGCATCAAACTGAGAGATAAAGAGGGGGAGAGAAAAACACAGAACGATATATATATATATATATATATATATATATATATATATATATATATATATATATATATATATATATATATATATATATAGAGAGAGAGAGAGAGAGAGAGAGAGAGAGAGAGAGAGACTTAGAGATAAAGACAGAGAGAGTTAGAGACTGAGTGAGAAAGTGAGAGCTTGACAGTGAGAGAGACAGGAAAAAGATAAAAAGACAGAGAGGACATAAAATGAGAGAGAGAGAGAGAGAGAGAGAGAGAGAGAGAGAGAGAGAAAGAGAGATAGGTAATGTGTACGTGTCTGTGGGTGTTACATGCAGTGAAACAAAGAGACGTGCATCAATGCGTGAAATGTTAAACAGTGATAGGCAGAAGAGGAAAGAGGGAGAACAGAGGAGGAGGGATGGTACAAGAGATTGAGTGCGTGTCTGCGCATAATTTTATCATACAGCATTGAACAGACAGAATACAGAGGGGAAAAAAGGGGGAGTCTGATAAGAGAGAGAATGCGTGTGTGTGAGAGTGAGTATGCACGCATGTTATATGCTGCAGTGCAAATAGACAAACTTGACCAATCCAGGACTCACGTGTGGCTGTAATGTTTGTTGTAATAAATGACAGCAAAAGCACCTGAACAGCTGCAGGTGGTCACCTGGCTTCATGGCTGGATGGCTGCTGTCACCGCAAAGCTGAACACAGTGGTTCGTCAGGCCTGCCCAGCTTTTAAGAAGACTGAGCAGAAGGAGAAACACTTCTGATGAAGCTGAGCGTGGCTGAGAGGGGTGCTCTTCCTGCTGCCGTCGCCCCCAGTAGCACTTAGAAGATTGGGGGGAGGGTGGCAGGTCTACCATGAAAAGGCAGTGTATGGTTTGGAAGTTTCACAGGTCTTTTTCTACACCGACCCCACAATACACAGTGCATCCGGGAGGTATTCACAGCACTTCACCTTTTCCACTTTTTGTTATATTACAGTCTTATACTACAATGGATTAAATATTTTTTTCCTCAGAATTCTACACACAATAGCCCATAATGATAAAATAATGATTAAAATTTTTTGCTAATTTATTAAAAATAAAACCAAAAAATGTTGCATGTGCAAAAATATTTACAGCATTTGCCATGGCACTCAAAACTGAGCTCAGGTGCTCCTGTTTCCACTGATCGTCCTTCAGTTGTTTCAACAACTTGATTGGAGTCCAGGTGTGATAAATCCAGTTGATCAGCCATGATTTGAAAAGGCACACACCTGTCTATATAAGCTCCCATAGTTGACAGTACATGTCAGAGCACAAACCAAGCCATGAAGTCCAAGGAATGGTCTGTAGACCTCTGAGACAGGATTGCATGGAAGCACAGATCTGGCGAAGAGTACAGAAACATTTCTGCAGCATTGAAGGTCCCAATGAGTACAGTGGGCTGCATCATCCTTAAATGGAAGAAGTCTGGAACCACCAGGACTCTTCCTAGAGCCACCCAGCCAATCTGAGTGAAGAGCCTTAGTCAGGGAGGTGACTAAGAACCCAAGGGTCACTCTGACAGAGCTTCAGCGTTGCTCTGTGGAGAGAGGAGATCCCTTCAGAAGGACAACCATTTCTGCAGCACTCTACCAATCAGGCCTGTGTGTTAGAGTGGTCAGATGGAAGCCACTCCTCAGTTAAAAGCACAAGACAGCCTGTTTGGAGTTTGCCAAAAGGCACTTGAAAGACTCAGAACATGAGAAACAAAATTCTTTGGTCTGATGAAACAAAGGTTTTACCTGAATGCCAAGTATCATGTCTGGAGGAAACCAGGCACGGCTCATCACCTGGCCAATACCATCCCTACAGTGAAGCATGGTGGTGGTGGCATCATGCTGTGGGGTTGTTTTTCCACAGCAGGAACTGGGAGACTAGTCAGGGTCGAGGGAAAGATAAATGCAGCAATGTACAGAGACATCCTTGAAGAAAACCTGCTCCAGAACGTTCTGGACCTCAGACTGGGACGAGGGTTCAACTTCCAACAGGACAATGAACCTAAACACACATCCAAGATAACAAAGGACTGGCTTCGGGACAACTGTGTGAATGTTCTTGAGTGTTCTTGAGTGTCTTTGAATGTTCAAAGCTCAGACTTGATTGAACATCGCTGCGTCATACTCAAATAGACCTAAGGCTGTTATTGCTGCCAAAGGTGCTTCAACAAACTATTAAGGAAAGGCTGTGAATTCCTATGTACATGAGAGTTTTTTATTTTTAATAAATGTCCACAAATGTTTTTACTTTGTCATTATGGGGTATTGTGTGTAGAATTTTGAGGAAAAATTAATTTAATCCAATTTGGAATAAGGCTGTGACATAAATTTGTAAAAAATGAAGCGCTGTGAATACTTTCTGGATGCACTGTATATAGACACTCACATATCAGTATACAATCTTATACATAAATAAGTGTAGTGTGCTTATGCAAACTGGTGTGGAGTTACCAGGACAATAGGAGTGGCATAAGAATTTAAATTGCTCTCACGTACCATGGAGATGTGTAGTACCATTGTGGAAATGTGTGGCCAACTGATATGTTTATCAGTGGTGAAGTTCTGTGTCAGATGGATTATTTAACTAGCACATGCTGTACCTCTGTTGTTTGTGTAGTTCTATGGTTATATAGTTGCAATTATGACAGCTGAGAAGTAAATGCATTCACATTTCCTCTTCTGCCCCACTTAGCCCACCCCTCCATTTTGACACACTGCAAAGAGTATTATGAGAAATTTCCCAGAATGGCAGACACCCACCAATGTAAGAATTTATTATATAATTAGATAACCATTACATTATCTTATGTATTGTGATCCTTTTCACCATAACAAGTATAAAAATCACAAGTAGAATGGTAATGTTAGCTAGGTAGCTAAAGTTACACCATTATTATCTGTGCATGACAATCCTGCATTTTTACATATTTCCATATGTTTCATATTTCCTGGGTATATGATGTTGTCACACATGCTGTAAAATCCACTATATATAAAAATAACTCTACTTGATTGTTCCACCTTAAATAGTGCAGCAGTTACATTTTGGCACCTTAGCGACTACAAGGTAGAACAGGAAAATTGGATTGCTGAACTTTACCACAGTTAAAGTTTTAACTGTCCAAATTTTACTCAGTTGGAGCTAGTGCACACTGTCTGCCCGTTAAAGCAGTGCGCTCTTTCAGTGTGCGAGTGTGCAGTATCCACGCTTCTCAGACGCACTACGTCCGCCATCTTACCAACGTCCTGTGACGCAAGACGTCAGACCACCACCACTATATATTTAAAGCCGCGTTTACTGATGGATTTAGAGACTGTTTGTGACACTGTTCTGCATGTTTGTCTGAATATGTACTCACACGGTGTCGGGCTGTAGCTTGGAGAAGATGAATCAGGAGGAATTTAATCATTGTTTACCTCAGAAGCAGCGGTAACTCCTGTAGCGGCAGTTCCCTAGCCGTAGCTACATACACACAGCCAGCGTTTCACCATGCTTGAATTCCTCTGCGGCTCTGGTGGAATCATGGGATAGGACAGTGTGGTGGGGCTGCATACTTAAAAGTGTCTGTTGGTGCACTCATAAACCAGGCGTAGAGGAGCTTTAAGAATGCAGATGCCATGATGCAGAAGAACTTGATCCTAATGTTGTCCCGCTGTGGGCTTCAGACAGAGTTCTTCATGCCTGGGACACCAACCCTGGTTCCAAAACATGGACTTGAACAGGAAGCTTATGGGCTGCGTCCTGTGGTGAAGTTATTAAGCCGCTGATTTGGGCTGTTCTTGCCCACTGCTGACCCACTTTCAGTGTCTTGCGTGTAAAGGAAGATAGGATAGTGTTGATGTTTGAACAGAGTGTCATCTCACTCGACTGACAAAACTAAACAGAAGTTGATTGTCGCCGGGACTCGAGCTATTCATGGAAGCTGAACAGTCTGTTATTATGATTAGCCTGAGTTCAATCTGTTGGACACCCACTATTTTTGTGCTCACTCACTTGTTTCTGAGCTGAGTTTAGAAATGTCCTACAGGCCTGTCCCTTACTCTCCTCTGCCTTCATTCTCGCTCTCGCTCCTCTATGGCATTCCACACCTGAATGACTTTGTTTACAGAACTGGAAACACTTTGGAATTTGAGGAGGAACCACAATTTGACAGGCATCATTGTTAACTGTTCCATTCTGTTCTGTCATATGACTGCAAACTTTCTGGAGAAGTTCTGCCTCATACCTTGTATGTGTAATCAGCAAAGAGCTAATATTTATTTGGAGGTGAGGCATCTGTTTGCCTGCCTGAGTCGTTTGGCTCTGGCATCGTTGCAGATGTTCTTCCAAAGTATATGTGGCTTTGCCAAAACAGTCATCAGTGGAATGTCTTGCTATTTAAAAGCTGCATTTGAACAAAAGGTCTACTATTAACAGAAAGTGCATGGTTAGAGGTGACCTGCCTACATCAGTGATTCTACTTGATGCTGGGTTCAACAAAAGAGCATTTACTTAAAGAGCTATGGAAAACCATGTTATCTTGCTTTGTGGGTGAGATAACGGTGCTACTCAGAACTCAAAGATAGATGCCACACTGGCGTCAGGGGTGGTGCTTCCTCACACCTTACCCATTATGGCTGAGCCTACAAGACTGTGGAAACACTGTCACCTTCCCAAACTGCCAGGGTGGTGCTTTCCCAGGCTCGGGGGCTTAGTTGGGGTATGGAGGGGAAGGTGTCAGAGAGGACACCTGGACAGCCTCTGCCTTTGTAAAACAGGTTGGTGGCCTGGTGATGTTGACATTGGCCCGTTGGTGACACTTCGAGCTGGCATCAGTGCCACGATTGGCTGTGGTTGATAGTTGGGGCTCAAGAGTACACAAGCTGCACCCTCGCTGGTGCCACAGTGGGAGGAAACAACGAATAGCTGAGGAAGCAGTTTAAGCAGATATGAGGGCTGAGGAAGGACCATTGCTGCTGTAGCTGCGAGGAGCTGTCTACCGAAGTGAGAGGACGTGACCCTGAAAGAGGAGGTGTGCCCACCCACTGCCTTGTTCACGTACTGGGATGGTAGACATTCAGAGAGACCTCTTTATATGGGAGCTGTGCAGTAGCCTGTTGTTGGCTTGTAATGGTGGGTGAGTGCGTGGATGGATACTTGGCTGGATGGATGGATAGACTGAGAGTGAGAGAAACGTGACAGTCATTTGTTTGGATTGAACTGTGGTTCTCCATTAAGATTACAGAGTGAGATATGATAATCTAATGATGATGCTGATGGTTTATGGCACTGAAAAATGTACTGACCTATTTCTCTTTCCTTATGTCTCTTTCTCTCATGCTTTGTTTGCAGAAGGACATCCAGGCACATTATTTGTATGTTTTGTGATTTACTTTTTCCTGCGTTGACAAATTTAACACTGTAGTGTTTATAAAGCTAAGTAACACCTACATGAGCCCATCATGACAACCCCACTTAACACCACTGGGATACACTGTGAGGTCAGACCTTTTTTATCCTTTGTGTGGCCTCACGAAGGCTCTTAATGGGCGGCATTTCAAACAGACGTACTCCAAAATCTTGTGAAACTCCTTCACAGTGCAGTGGGGGCTGTTATTGTCACAGGAAATGTGAAAATGAGATGACCAACAACCTGATCTAGTTGTGATTGTCAGGTGTCCACATACTTTTAGCCATACGGTGTAGGCGAAGAAATCAAAAGCAGCCTTTATGACAGAGATCATCATATCATCCATGATGAGCTTATGGAAATGTCATGGCAGCTTTATGAGCACTGGCCAAAAGTAGTTTCCATCATTTCTGTGTAGAACATTTTCCACTGAACCCAACGTCTGATTTTTTTTCTTCTTTGTTTACATTTGCCATGTGCCAGTGTTTACAGCGTCCAGCTTCCTCCCTTCATCTCTGCTTCCAGTGCACCTTATCAGCTCCAATATCTGCACATGCTAAGATGGAAATTTCATCGAAATGTGTTAATGGTCTAAAGCACAAGGCCGTTCAGCTGCTTTTCTGTAATGACCCTTTTTAAGAAGCTCTTCTAGATGCCCCTTATCTCCGGTGTGTGTGATTTACTGAAATTCTAATATGGAAATGGAGCATGTTTTCACTGCCCCTTATAACGATTACTCTGACCGCGAACAAACTGGAGTGTTTGATTGGCAGAGGGAATCAAACCAGTTCTCGTAAAAGAGAAAAGATGGCATTCTGGTGCTGATCTGAAGGCTGTATTTACTCGCACTGACAGGATGTTTGATTAGCTGGAAAGAACAAGAACATACTCTGCAGGCCAGTCTCTGATAAAGGGATGTGATGCATTCACACACACAGACATCTATGTAGAACCCAGTGCTAAACTGCATGCTTGAGTCTGACTTGACTGGAACTGTGTAGAGTTGTTAAGTAATCTCCAGTAGACGTGGTTTCTGACACTGTTTAACCCTCTCAGGTCGACTATGTTGTGCACAACATCAAAGGATGTCATACATAATAGAATAAGTATCTCATGAAAACTGGACACTACAAACCTTTCATTTGGCTATAAGGATGCGTTAAGTAGTTGACAAGTCAGGAACGCCATGCTGACAACAGCAATAACTCTTCACAACTAATAAATAATCACAGGAGACATTCAGTGCTGGATTTATCATGGATAAACTGTTAAATATTCACACCCGTAGCTCATCACTGCCATGCCTTATAAACCCTCCTCACACTCCTTTCAGCGCATGGTTTTTATTGTGCTCTCACGTATGCATACCAGGCCCTGTCGTTGCTCTGCTGCTAGGCTATGCTGCTCCCAGTCAAGCCAATGCCATCTACTGCGTTCTCAAGCCCTGTTAAAGTCCACCCATGTTACGTCTTCTTCTCTTCAGGCAAGGTCAAGGTCGGTTTACTTCATCCTACGTCTGCTCTCCACGTCTAATGCCTTCCTTGTGAAACTTTACCTCCACACGCCATTCTAGTCGAGGGGCACTCGACCTGCTCGTTCTACGTTGCGTGAAGGCGCTCAGTAAATTGACAACTGATTTGGACTCTCTTGTGAACTGATTACTGACTTTTACCTTTAATTAATATTAGAATTTGTTTTTGTTCTTGTTTTTGTACCACTGCTCAGACGTTACAGAGGGTCTGCTCTATTCACTGCTCAGACAGGACCTCGTTCCTGGAATACTGTACGACTGGTTTCCTGTCTGCTCAGAGCACCTGACTACGCCAGTCCAGATCAAGGCTACCATCCACTGCTGCTAACTTTCTACTCTGCATGGCCTGCTCCTCCCCCACGGCTGGCACCCTGGTTCCCTGGCTTTCCCTGTCTTTGCTCAGCCCAGTACATTGCTGTTCACTCTACTCTGTTGTTATTTAATAAACAAGAGAGCTAATGGATCTTACCTGTGTTCCTGAGTGTCCTGATTCGTTACACCTGCTGGGAAAAAAGTCCTAGTTTTACCAGAGAATGTCCTGCAATGTAATATGTGCATAATTTGACTGTCAAATTAGTTTGGGACAAAGCATCTCTGTGATTTCCCCAAAGATTCATATGTCTTTCCAAGAGCTGCACAACAACAGAGTACGTAAGACGAGATTTCTGCAGTTGTGCAGCTTTCGGAAAGATAAATGAAGCCCACTGTATATAACAGTTAGCTGCACAGAGTGTTGTTATTGTTGGGAATTGTGGTGCCTGGTGTATTTAACTGATTATATGATTTGCACCATGATGTTTCACAGTGTTGGTCTACATGTCTTTTCCCTTGTAATTCGACCAGCACCAAAAATGCTGTGGATTTCTTGATGATTCAGGGTCAAATCAAGTTCCGTCTTCAGGTCACAAAATGAAATTGAAATGAGGCACTGAAGTCAGCTTCTCATTCGCCAGCTTCTTCTTTGCTTTTTTTATTTTTCCACCTTCAGTGGTGCAGCAGTTATTATAACTAGCCATTTAAGGTAGAATGAGAATATTTGAACAAGAAGCTGGTGAGTGAGAAGTTCTTCAGTCTTGTCTGCTTCCTTTACCTGATTTTGTTATTAGAGCAGAACTATTATTACTGAGAAGCGCTGAGTTTTGGTGAATTATAGGAGGTAATTCACTGTGAAATTACTGCTGAGCAGACTTGCATAAATTAGGAACACAACGGATTCATACTGGATTCAAATCACAGAGGTCGGTAATCACTCAAATTACACCACATCCCTAGGTAATACTAATCCTGCTCGAATAGGGCTTATTCTCCAGCATGCAGTATTCTGGTCATTTTTTTCTTTTATGTACAACATCTCAAATAACTTCTTCAACCTGAGAGGGTTAAACCTCACTAGACTTGTTTAAGCTATATAGGCAGATCAAGAATTATCATTAAGAACTAAAGCTTTTAGAATCCCTCACAGTCCCATGACTTGAACATGACTGAAAGATAATTATGCAGATCATATCTGCATACTGCTGTGCATGCAAAGTGTTCCAAGAATATCATATATCTAGAGGCATTCTGCAAGGACAGTGCTTCTGAGAGTGTGAGATAATATAAAAATAGACCAAAGTACACACAGAATTCAGAGTTTAAGATGCTGTTTATATGGAGTACACAAAATAAATAAATAAAAAAAACTTTTGTGACCCCAAACCACAAAGGGCCTCACAAAAAAAAAAAAAAAAAAATATATATATATATATATATATATATATATATATATATATATATATATATATATATATACACCATGATATTAGCAGAAAAATGTCTTATGACTGATTACGTTTGTGTATTTGTTTTCTGTTTTATTTACTTAGTATTTTTTTATTTACACTATTAAGTCATAACATTAAACTATCTACACATACTGTTAATTACTCAGCTCCATTTACAATACAGGTGCACTTTGTAGTTCTACACTTGCAGACTGTAGTCCATCTGTTACTCTGTATATTTGTGACAATGATGAGGTGGTGGTGTGTTAGTGTGTGTTGTGCTGGTACGAGTGGATCAAACCCAGCAGTGCTGCCGGAGTTTTTAAACACTGTGTCCACTCACTGTCCACTCTAACAGACATGCCCACCTTGCAGGTCCACCTGTGTAGTGGCCCATTTGTTGCTGCACAGTTTGTGTTGGTCATTCTCTAGTCTTCCATCAGTGGTAACAGGACTCTGCCCACAGGACACTGTTGCTTACATGTTGCTGGTTGGTGGACTATTCTCAGTCCAGCAGTGACACTGAGGGGTTTCAAAACTCCAGCAGCACTGCTGTGTCCACTCATACTAGCGCAACACACACTAACACACCATCACTGCAGTGCTGAGAATGATCCACCTCCCTAATATTACTGGGCCTGTGGTGGTCCTGTAGGGTCCTGACCATTAAAGAACAGGGTGAAAGGGGATAAACAGTGTATGCAGTATGCATTGCTCCAGTTATCCATATGTACTTTTTCCCTAAAGCCCACTGTTTTAATGTACTTATGTAAACTGATCTGATCTTTAAAGCCTGCTCTAATACCCTAAAGCCCATCCACCATACTTCCACTAATCCATCCATACATCCATTCATCTACTCTTCCCTCCATTCATCCATTGGTGCATTCATATGGCCATCCATTCATCGTGCCACCCTCCTATCTTTGTGTTTGTGTACGGAGACTTAAGAGTGAAGAGTGAGTTCTGACCATAATGCTCTCTGACCAACGCCAGGTTAATCTTCAGCCTAATGTTTTGATGTGTGGAGCGCAGTGACTGTTCCTTTATATGTTTTCAGCCTGTTATCTCATCCCTATCTTTTTCTCTCTCATCTCTGCTTCTTCTCACAGTGTTAACTTCTGGCCGGAGGATGTTACTGATGTTCTACTTTCCGTCCTGTTGGATCTGTAATGTAAAACAATATTGTACATTCAGTATGACAGCTATGCTGGCTGTTTGGAAGCAGTGTTATATTTCATCATTAGGCGTTAACGAGTGAGAAATGCCTGGAATTGAAAGATTATCTCAATATTTATTCCAATAAAAGGTGAAAATAATACAAAATATAACCACAAGAGGCAATCTGTGGGATCCAAGCACAAATCAGCTTAGTGAGGTCCAATGTAATGGTTCCTTAGTTTAAATGGAACCGGGTTCTTTATCTGTTCACTTGACTGCCTACGCCAGAGGTCACTAATGGGCAAACTGTGGTCTGGGTCCGGACCCAGGTGTCATCGAGTGCGGACCCAAACCTATAAACTATTAAGTACTACTTAATCCCAACATTTTCCTTTCTAATATTTACAGACTGTGTAACTTCAGTGGGTTACACAGTGGGCCCCTTCAGTGGGCCTTATGCAAATGTGTCTGTGGTTAACATCAAATTCATCATAGAATATTTCAGTGGTTTAGTTTCTGTATAAGGTCTATGCATCAACTCCTTATAACAAGAAAGAGCTTGTGGCTCAGCTTTCTCCAGCTGTTTTACATCCAACAAGGCCATTTTGCCTGAAGTCCTGATCAATCAAGCACAGCAAACAATATTTCAATTTCAGCACAAACACACTCAAAATGAAAAAAGAAGCAAACTGTTTGTTATCTAAAATTTTATTCTTTAGTTTTGCATGAGAGCCTGATAAGCAATGGTTACTTATATACTCCAAAATCAGCATGAAGCTACATGAGGGCATAAATCATTATGTTAAGTAATCTTGTGGTTTCTACTGTACTGTATTGTATCTACTGGCATTCTACCTCTGCCATAGCCATGCCAAACGGGGGTGTGAACATTACTCAAGCCACAGTGTCATGTGTGTATCGGGAATATGTCATAGAAAGCATTACCACCCACAGTGGAGAGAGCAGTGGCTGCCTACGGGTACTTAATGATCATGGCCGGCAGTGCCTGGCTAGAATTGTCCATACAAACAGATAAACAACTCTGGAGAAATCCTATCGACATTCAGTGCAAGAGCCCCCGCACACATACCCACAGGTCAGTGCAGTGCAGTAACACCATGAAACCGGACACAGCGCCTCACCTGGGCTCGTGAGCTTGATAAATGGATCCTAAAGGACTAGCAAAATGATTAAGTCATGATTTGATTATTTTCGGCTGTGGGTAGTTTGTGTGTGGCGCAGACCCTATGAAACCATGGACCCCTGTTTCAGGAAGGCACTGTAAAGACTGATGGTGTTCTCATAGGATGGGCCTTCTGGTCCCCCTAAACACAACTTTGACCAGTGCCTACTATATTTCATTGTTTGGTGACCATTTGTAGCCCCTCAACGCAATTAAATATTACAAGTTGTCCAGAATTTTGGAGCATTTTGGAGAGTTCCAATGAATGGTGTTACTTGCACGTTCACTGGACATGAGCCCAATCAAGCTTTTATGGGATGTGGTAAAGAGATCCACTGAGCTCGGCATGGCTGACGGCAGGGCTTAACATACTTTTACACATATTTCATCTACTTGTAGAAACCATGCAACATTGAGTTGTTGCAGTTTGCTGGGTTGAAAGGGGTCCTACATGATATTAGTTCCTGTCCTATAACTTTTGGCCCATCAGTGCTTCCATCAAAAACATTTTGTACATACTATTGCCCACTTTTATAGAGGCCTTTAGCTAATTTAATAGGCTTTGCTGTAGGTTTTTAGTTATTTTACCCATTCTTCGCAAAGATAAATGCTAAATGGTAATGTATTTAATAGACTGATCCAACGGCACCGTAAGATCCGATGACACATGTTTACAGGGTTGCTTACTAAGAGAGAGGGAGAGAGGTAGAAGCCTGAGGTACTAGGGCAGTATGCCGGGAGGAAGCTATACATTTGGCAGCATGGAATGACAGGAGGAGTGAGTAAGAACTCAGATGGGCTGCCTTCCACTGGCCATGTGGAGATGACAGAGAGAGAAAGAAAGAATGATAATATATAGAGATAATATATATAACCAGCAAATATATATGTAACAGACAATTACACAGAGGCTGCAGGTACTACTATAGTAACTATTTTATATATTTCTGTCAGTATTTAGCACGTTGACTCTCTACCTTTATTACAGCTTCCACCAGGGCAGGAGTGGGACTTGTTTTTTAGACTGAGAGTTATATGATGCAGAAGAGCCCATCTTAACTCTAACTATATTTCACACACAGTTTTGCCCTCATGCAAAATACATTTTTCTAAAATCTATGCATCTTCTTTTTTCACTCGCATCTTTTTTGCTTTACTGAGATTAACAAAATGAGTAGATAGTAGAAATGAGAACATTTAAAAGATATTGTGACAATCATGACAGCTTCACTGCCTAACTGCTTCTTTATCTGACTGCTCAAATATCTCCTCATTCTCCTTAACAAAGCTTTTTCAAATCTTGGTTTCAGTTACAGTAAAGTAATAAACTCTGTGGAGTGTTAGCTAATATCATTGTCATTCTGGATTTTGTTATCTCTCAATACTGATGTTAGCTTTCTATTGGAATTTCCATTCCACCTTAAATAGTGCAGCACTTACACTCTAGCACTAAAACAAGCATATGATTGTGCTTCATCATTCAATGCCAAACATGAAATAATAGCTTAACAACCTTCACTTTACCTCTATCCACAGTATGACTTTCATGCAGTTCCATCCCAGGGTTGTTGAGGTTGCGGCAGAGGAGGTGGTTGGGATGGCTGTGAGTGGTTACTGCAATAAGTGGGCCAAACTTCTACCAACCTGCCTAGAATTCTCTAAACTCTCCCAACTACCCACTCTGGGCTTCTACTTTTCCAGCAGACCTTGTTTCAGCTTCTCAAAGAAATCTGCAGACACATAGTTTGCAGTCTCAGAAGCTGGTTTAGCACGTTTGATTCTCAGGATCAGAAACACATTCAGTGATGTTGAGGTCTGGATTCTGGGGTGGTTCATGCTTCTTTATTTGATATGTCTGTATCTCTTTTTCCCAGTGAGAAGATTTGTAGACCCATAGTATTTAAATAGTCTACTCACAGTGGAAGCCTGGACAGAAACAAGTGGATGTTTTCAGATGTGAAGCAAGAGTGGAGCTGTATGTTCTCCTTTTTCTCAAAGATGAACGCTTTATGTGCTGTTTATCTGATAGAGACAGTTTTGGTGGGTCAACAAGGTCTTCCAGGTGGTTGTTGGGAGTCCCATTTACTTAAAACCTCCAGTTTTGTACAGAAGTCTCCCCTAAAAAATTGAGTACCTTGTACTTAATGGCAGTTTCACTGAAAATTAAATAAACAAATACTCGTTTGCATGGTAGTGTTGAAAAATCTGTTATAAATCGTAATCTATTTTATTGATATGAAAGTGTGCAAATTTGAGCTGAGAACACTGAATGCAGCACTTTTTTCAGTGTATGAGTAGATGTAGGACATTTCGTACATCATTCTGTTTGAAGGTTTTTAGTTCTCACCCTTGGGAGTCAAAACAGCTTGTTTATTTAGCGTGCTAATGGGAGAGCGTTTGCGTCGCAGAGATGTTATGTGATCCAGTGTCTTTATTGTCAGTAGATGGATGTTAATCTGCATGTGTGGGGGTAATTGTGCAATGCGCCCCACATTTCCTGCCCTACATATTATGCCTCCTCCTCTTCTCTTTCAAAATAGCCCAGTCCTCCACAGATTAGCATGAATCAGTGAATCAGCCAGAAACATCTCAACTTCACCCCTCCACTGTTACGCTGACCCACATACGGCTAATTACTGTCACACGTCAGCGTTAGGTAAGACTCCCTCTTAGCGGTCCAAAAAATGAGGTTTGATATTTCATGTAATAGGTGGTGCCTGAAGTTTGCTTTTTTTGGTGTTTTACTGGAGCTTTGAGGATAGTTCAGCTAACAATTAAAGAAGGGTTTCAATCCCTACAAGCTCGCCTCGAAGTATGTGGAGTTGTTCATTTATCTCCTCCAGACTTGATAATGTGGTTTCCAATACAGCGTTACACACTGTTTGATAGATAGATAGATAGATAGATAGATAGATAGATAGATAGATAGATAGATAGATCTGTTATATAGTTAACTGTATAGTTACATATAACATTCAGTTATACCGATAAATCTGTGAAATAATCTGTGAAAATATAATATGATATAATCTGATAACTGATGATTGATATAGGGGTCTGGAGTATAACAGTGTCTGATGACTGATATAAAGATCCGGAGTATAACAGTGTCTGATAACTGATATAGAGGTCTGGAGTATAACAGTGTCTGATAACTGATATAGAGGTATGAAGTATACCAGTGTCTGATGACTGATATAGAGGTCCGGAGTATAACAGTGTCTGATAGCTGATATAGAGGTTTGGAGTATAACAGTGTCTGATAACTGATATAGAGGTCTGGAGTATAACAGTGTCTGATGACTGATATAGAGGTCTGGAGTATAACAGCGTCTGATGACTGATATAGAGGTCTGGAGTATAACAGTGTCTGATAGCTGATATAGAGGTCCGGAGTATAACAGTGTCTGATAGCTGATATAGAGGTTTGGAGTATAACAGTGTCTGATGACTGATATAGAGGTCTGGAGTATAACAGTGTCTGATAGCTGATATAGAGGTCCGGAGTATAACAGTGTCTGATAGCTGATATAGAGGTTTGGAGTATAACAGTGTCTGATAACTGATATAGAGGTCTGGAGTATAACAGTGTCTGATAACTGATATAGAGGTCTGGAGTATAACAGCGTCTGATAACTGATATAGAGGTCCAGAGTATAACAGTGTCTGATAACTGATATAGAGGTCCAGAGTATAAAAGTGTCTGATAACTGATATTGAGGTCTGGAGTATAACAGCGTCTGATAGCTGATATAGAGGTCTGGAGTATAACAGTGTCTGATAACTGATATAGAGGTCTGGAGTATAACAGCGTCTGATGACTGATATAGAGGTCTGGAGTATAACAGTGTCTGATAGCTGATATAGAGGCCCGGAGTATAACAGTGTCTGATAGCTGATATAGAGGCCCGGAGTATAACAGTGTCTGATGACTGATATAGAGGTCTGGAGTATAACAGTGTCTGATAACTGATATAGAGGTCTGGAGTATAACAGCGTCTGATAACTGATATAGAGGTCCAGAGTATAACAGTGTCTGATAACTGATATAGAGGTCTGAAGTATAACAGCGTCTGACAACTGATATAGAGGTCTGGAGTATAACAGCGTCTGATGACTGATATAGAGGTCTGGAGTATAACAGTGTCTGATAACTGATATAGAGGTCTGGAGTATAACAGTGTCTGATAACTGATATAGAGGTCTGGAGTATAACAGCGTCTGATGACTGATGTAGAGGTCCAGTGTATAACATTCAAGTGTCAAACTAACTGCCACTGCTTTTAGCTAAGCAGCCTCAATTGTGTTCATACTTTTGACCTTGTGTGTAGATTGGAGTCAAGGTTACACACAAGAGTCAACTTTACTGCTTGGAGAAGAAAATAGGTAAGAAACCTGGTGATTATGGGGTCCCTAACAATGTGTGCCGATGCAATGTAGGACATGTTGCACTTTACTGATTTGTGGAGTTCATTCTGATGTTTCTCCCCTCATTTACAGTGCTTCAAATATCCAGTGTTGAATGTTGTTATCTCTGGTTTTTCAAAGACCACAATCAAAAGCACTCAAAATTCCTTTGGCTTTCCAGACCTGTGCAAGCCTTCTAGGGTCAGAGACAAATTTGTGATAGTCCGTAAGTCTGTATCTCTGTTTAGCAATGAGGGCTTGTTGGAAAATGGCTAAAGCATTCCAGTCTCCTGTGGATTAAAATCAAAATGTCATACTATATCACAGTATGTCATATCATCTCAAACACATATGGCTGTCTGCTCTCCACATGGTAAGAGGCACATATGTGATGAATTAGGCATGCAGTTACAGGATATTAACTTCCGTTAGCTACAGTAACATTGTAACCCCATTGTAAAAAGTTGACTAATTGGCTAGATAATGATCTACCACACAAATTATATCTGATGAATTATGGTCCATTGGCCAGAAACTGATAAATGATGGATGCAGCGTGTATAAACTTTGCAGCACAAGAAACCTACATATTGGACCCATACTGTGGGTGAAGATGAGTGGAACCACAGCATGGGTGCTTCTAATAAATACAAGATAGATTATAACCACTGCATATAAGATTTGTAGCTAGACAAGGTAAATATATCCAATATATCTATATATCCATATCCATGGCTTTCCCAGAACTCGCCCAAGAGTGAAATTTACTAATGCAAATAATGGATAATGTACAATATGTGCGCTCTTGCTGTGAAAAAGATTGACCTGCCACACTTGTCTCCTGTTCCTGTTATGTTAAAGAAATCTATCTCAGGCTCTCGAGTTTGATTACAGTGCTTTCCAGCAGCACACAATGGAGACTGATTATAAGAGGCATTATCACAACCTCAGTTGAATGAGAAACAGTTCATTGACTACTACTACAGCAGAAATCCACCCACTCTCTGTTCTAGACTGTTTTAGACACATAGAGCACATATAGGACATTTTTATCAGTTGTTCATGTCTGAACTGACTGTCATTTCTTGACATCTTCAATTTATTTTACATTGTTATTTAAATACAATAAGTTAACCATTTAGTAATTGCATTAGTTAATACATTTATATTCCTAAATACACCAAACCACTCGTACTTCTTCAAGACAGCTCCCCAAGCTCTAATCAACAGCTATACTGACCCGCACTTCTATATGTGGCTCTTTTTCACCCCTTGTTCCTCCCATAATCTCTCATTCATTTTCAACAACACCTAGCAACAATTTAAAAAAATAATAAGGTTGGGCAGTTTTGGGAGTGTGATCAGGCTGCTGTTGTGAAGGCATTTCTCATACTATGTTATTGCAACAAGGATTTGCTCATTAAAAAGAGTAGTGTTGTTCATTTAGAAAGGGGCATTTTGTTTAACTTTAGTAGACAAACTTCATGTGAAACTAGCCACCTCAGGTCAACTCTTGACTATGCCAAATGTCATCATAGTATTTTGCTTCTCAAAAAATGGGATGGTTTAATCTCTGCTAAATCCCTTTTATCAACAACTCTGGAGCCATCAGTAAGTCAGTGAGTCACCTACTCCAGTAAAGTTGACTCTGGGAATCCCGTAGTTGTACTTCACTAAGTAGAGTTACCAGAACACGGTGCACTCTGGCATCCTCATGTGTGCAGTTCCAGTAGGCTCCTCAGGATAAATAAAAAAAACCCCAAACTACTCAAATATGAATTGCTTATCTGAAATCACATTCAGTCTTTGAACTGAGCATTTATGTGTTTGTTAAGTACTGAGTATTAATATCCATAAAAGGAATTGTGCTACTAGCAGTACAATTTCTTCAATTGGTGTAAAATGAACAGATAAATCTCACTTAATAGAGCTATTATTGCTGAACATTACTCAGGGACTTTCATGAGGTGAACTTGAGCACTGAGACGAACTTTGGAATTCCAAGCGTATCAGCCGACATTGGAGCGATGAGTACAGGCAGCACTCCAGCACCCTGCAGGCCATAGACAGCTCTGTGTTAACAGCAGTTCATCTGATCTTGCTTTAGGTCTCAGCGGTACTGTGTGCACAATTAAGTTTATTCTGTTTTAAGGCTACATTTTGGCAGGACTGCAGTGAGTCCAGAAAATTCCTGGTTCCTGGAGCTGCTACTGTGGTGGAACATCAGTATTAATAAAGAAAATGACACACGGTACTGTAAATTAGTTGCTCAGTGTTTCTTTGGGTTTACAAACCATCCAAGCTAGCACATTAGCTGACCTCACAATACTCACATTATAGTGTGTTTGTTTTTCAAAATCTAAAATATTTTAAGGGTATTGAATGCGGTTGTTTAGTTAGTTAAGACTAGTTATCTCCTCTATATGCTTTCCTCTGCAGATTGGAAGCTGATTTGTGAAAAGTGGAAAGTTCCCTCATTAGAAAGAAGCTCTGATTCTTTGATCTCATGGTCTGTGATTGAGTTTCATTTCAGAGAAGAAAGTTCTCAAATACTGTAATAAGAGTAGAACTCCTCCTCTGGCGGAGTCACAAGCACTCAGCTCGAAGTTTTCTAAGGATCGTGTGGCACAGAGATCATATATCAAGGCTGGCAGAGGGTCACTTTGAAAGCTCGCTTTGATAGTTAACTTCATCATTTCACAGCATTAGAAACAGTTTTACTTTGTACATTTAAACTAGAATAATGAATTTTTATGCTGCTTTTGAAGCAGCGGACTGCAGAAATAGTGCTCTGGCTAACTGAGATAATGGCAATCATTGCAACAGAAGAAATAATCTAATGTAGAGATACACCACTGATATATGGATCAGTGAAGTTTACCTGTTACCATGACTTGGTTATCGATATGTATATCGGTACAACCAGCTTCTTGTTTTCCAGGATACCCTTCGCCTATTTCCACACAGCACTGCAACACTATTGACATAGTGATGGTGGTTAATATGTGTTGTGCTAGTGTGAGTGAAGTTTAAACACCAACCAACCAGCTAACAGCATCTTGTGGGCAGCATCCTGTGACCAACAATGAAGAACTAGAGCAGGGGTCACTAGGCGGACTGCGGTTCGGGTCCGGACCCAGATGTTGTCCAATGCGGACCCAAATCGATAAATTATTGAGAATTATTTAATTTTTGCACTCAGGCGAGATACGAAGCGAGGAGACTAAAGCGAGTAAGAAAGAATAACAAAAAAACAAAAAAGTCAACAGTGAAAACTGACTGTTTGACCAGGAACGGTTATGGAATGGACTTGCTCATTAAGTTGTGGAGCATACCGTTATGTAAAACCAACATGTACATTTTTCTGTAGTTGAGATAACAATAAATAAACAAACACTTTAAGAAGCATTCTGTTTTCTTTTTATATGTTTTTACTTGAAGTGAGGAAAAAAAAACATTTATTTGGAGCTTTATAAGTAATTAATTCAGTTCAGCATTTAAACAGTAAATATACTGAAATATACCGAACGGTATGTGTGATGTGTTGGTGCTACAGTAGCTGATGGTATAAGATACTGATACTAGGCTACTTTAGTATACAGGATACATCACTGAATCATAACACAAGTTAGAAATGATGATGGTCTGGACCATGGCCTGAGGAAATCTCCTCTAACTGGACCTTACTGAACTCTAAGTAAATATCCCTGAACTAGAGGATGACCTATGCAGCAACAGATCTATCGTCTCTGACTTCATATCTACAAAGTAGACCAACAATGTAGGACTGTGTACAATAGAGTAGACAGCGAGTGGAGACAGTGTTTACAAACTCCATCAGCGCTGCTGTATCTGATCCACTGAGATCCACCTAAATAACACCTGCAACGTGTCCATTGGAACAGAGTGTTCAATGTACCTCTGACGGTTTATGCTTTGTATGTTTTGCTGGTTTACAGAACTGATGAATTGTAAGGCTGAAGCAACCCAGGTAGCAGCTTAGAGGTAACCATAGAGACAAAGAAAAAAAAACTGAAAAAAGGAAACCAAAGCGGAACAGGAAAAGTAAGGAGAACAAGCTAAATAAATTAAACTGGAGGTAAATGAATAGGAACCAACGGCAATGATGCAAAACAAATAAGGAAACGTCCAACAAGAACCAACAAACACAACAAAGGGCAAGGCTGGACAAAGAGGTATGAGTACACATACATAGAACAAGGAACAGCTGGGTATGATCACAAACAGGAGAGTCTAAAGCCTGAAAGCCAGTAAGCGGTGTGGCAAGTGGGTGGAGCAATGGCTACAAAACAAAGGCACATGGCAAGGACGAGAAGATAAAGACACAGAAGGAGCAACACAGAAACAAAAGAAAAAAAAAACAAATGACAAAAGGGCTGTGCAAAAGCCAGAGACCACCTTACATTCACTGACTTTCCAATCACAACAACCACTAAGTTATTCGATTTTAAGGACGTAGTTCTAAAAATATTACATATAAAATAATAATAAGTGGAAAAAAAAACTGGTAGACCACCCAAACTGACCCCATCAGCTAAACAGCACTGAAAAAAATCAAGCTCCACCATTTCTTCAGCTGCTTTTTCTGTCCATCCTTCCAATGTGAGAAGATACATCAACGCCATGAGTCGGAAAGGATGTGTAGCTGTTCAAGAAGCTCATCAGTAACAAAAGGAGACACATCACACAAAGAAGCTGCTGGTGTTCTCGGAACCATAGACTCACCACCCCAGAAACCAGACCTCGACATCAACTAGTGTGTTTGGGGTTATTTTGGATGGTGGGAAGCAGAAAATGCTAAACCAGCTCCTAAGACTGAACTTTGGAGGCATGTCTCTTTGAGGAACTGAAAGTGAGCCTCCTGAAAGGAAGGGAAGCTGTAATAGCGTTGCAAACACAACAGACATTCACTGAAAAAACAAAGCACTGATAGTGAACTTTCCTCTATTTAGCAGAAGCTGTATCTACTACAGGAGGCTCAGCTCAGTGATTGCTAGTCTGAGGGTTTTTTAATGAATAATCAGTGCACATCCATTACTCCTCTTATCTCGCAGAAAGGATGTTATGGCCAAGGGCAAAAGCAAGCACTATCGCTTCTTCCCAGTATGTACTTGACAGTAATTATGCTAAATGTTTTATCTCTGCACTGTTGAGTGTGAGACAGGCAGTGGTTCAGATTTAATTGGGACTGTAAAAGGACCCGCTGCTTTTTTGTGCCAGCGTAACTGCGTTTAGTTGAATTCAGTTTAAAGTCGTGTCCCAGAGGAGCTTGTCCACCATTGTGAATGGCTTGTAATGACCGTCAGAGAGAAATAGAGTGTCAGAAAACTCCACAAGAGCATGAAGAAGGACCACTGAGAGGAACCAAATTGCAGCAGGAGAGTTAGAGAAGGGCCTGTAAAGAATGGGGTTTCAAAAGTGGAAAGTCCCTGAGAGCATAAGGAGGAACCACTAACAAGAAAAGGACTTTTTCAAGGTGTAGCCTTGAAAAAGAACCACTGATAAAAACAAGGCCCCAAAGGAAAAGCCTCAAAAGAGCAGGTGGAAAAGCCATTAAAATGAAGAGCCAAGACCCATCCTCCTGTAGAACTGTTTTTATCATTTTATTATTTCATTCATTGCACTAATATCCCATTAATTGGAAGTCAGTATGTATCTAGTGGTAAGGCCATTAAAAAAATCCAAAAGACAGCAGCTGTTCACCAGTCAAATTAGGATTGCGCTATAGGTGCATGCACAATAGTGACATCACAGGACTTGTGATGTCAAGCAGGGGAAATCAATCAAGCACGTCGAGCTATGTTGTTTTTCTGCTTGATACAAGAGGATGGTTCATATTTCCCAATGTTAATAGAAGTCTTTCTAATAAAAGGAATTTGCACTGATTTATTTATCTAAGGGTGATATTAAACTACTCTATCGAAGTTGACGGTCAACTGTCACACCTGCTAATATGCAACCAACCATCTAAAATACAAATGCAATTAATGATATAAATGATTTAGAAACATATTGAGGTAAAAAAAAAGGTCATAACAAAACTACATGATAAAATAGAAGTTATAAATATAGTGGGAGCGCCCCCTGTTTCAGAGTGTCAGTGCTCCCCAGTTTCTATTTCCCAAACACTTTAGCTGAACGTGCTAATGCTATTCCCCCTAATAATAATAATAATAAAAAAACAAACATTGGCACATTCAGCTCGGTCCTCTCAGCATTAA
Source organism: Megaleporinus macrocephalus (assembly GCA_021613375.1). Taxonomy (NCBI): domain Eukaryota; kingdom Metazoa; phylum Chordata; class Actinopteri; order Characiformes; family Anostomidae; genus Megaleporinus; species Megaleporinus macrocephalus. The sequence continues at coordinate 37,299,153 of CM038704.1, read as the reverse complement.
CAAAGAAAGGTAATAAGAGGGGACAGTGGAGATTGTGACTGTAGTGTCTGAGATTTTGTAGATAAGTGTAAGATCACTATGCAGATTACAGTTATAGTGAACTCTGTTTAGGATCACTTTAGAATTTAATTTCATGCAATTTTCATGCAATTCATGCAATTTTCATGCAATTCACAAACAATATTGTCCATTTCATAATCAATTGAAGTGTATCAGATGATTTTTAAAGAATAAAAATGTTTGTATTAAAGCCTATTTTTGTATAGAGGCTTATTTTGCATATACTCCTATTATCAGCAATTCTCAGTCCTCTGTCTAAATCTCCTGGTACGGCCGCCAATCCAAGTTAAGGATGTTATTGGGCTAATTGGTTGTTAGGACACTCTTGCTCAATTGTGATGCACAGCTGAAAAACATTACACTAATAAGTGAGCATAAAAGGGAGAACAACATTCTAGGTTAGTTTAGTATCTGAAGTACCAGCAGTTGATGGCTTGCTGGCTTTTGAGTCAACCCATGTATTAAACTTATTACACTCCCTAATTTCCCTCCAAAAGAGGTGGCAGAGGTGGGAGTAAGTCACACATGAAATTTATAAGCAAGTCTCAAATCTTAACCTTCAAGTCTCAAGCAAGTCACAAGTCACTTTGGTTGAGTTAAGTCAGGTCTCTGCTAAACGTCAAGCAAGTCTCAAGTCAAGTCATTCAAATTATTATGCCCTAACTCCAGTTTCCACATTTAAATCACTTAAAGGTCACGAAGAGCTGAACTTAATTTTCATTGTTGAGAAATGCTGTTACATTTTTTCTTGTGATTTTAACTCATCTGTAAAGCTGCTTCTCCCATGACGGTGCCACTGTTTTCTTGTTACAGCACAAAAAAATAAAGTAATGTGAGAGAACTAGGGCACCCATAAAAAACCTTTGTCTTTTTAAAGATATTTATAACATATGGATATTTCATCATACAGCAGAAACACTGTAGTAAATCAGCACTGTCACGTACCAAGAATTAAAAAATTAAATGTGGTGCCTAATATTTCTCAGCCCTGCACCTTTCAGACTTTACAGAGAGACTTCTGTCTCCCTCAAACAAATGCTGGTGTGTTCACCCGACTGGTGAACGCTGAGGTGGCTGACTATGAGAAGGGGTCCAAATAAATTAATAATACAAAACTTACAGCTTTGGAGATTTAAACTAAACGGTTTACTGTTATAAATGGAAGTGGGGAAAATGGGGGACTATTTTGGTCACAGACAAAGTTTGATAATCAAATTAAACATTAACGCTGGAACTGCAGACAATATAGCTAGCACTAACGTTAGCTCACTATACTCAGTTATAAAGTCTTTTCATAATGTTAACATTAACAGCATCACAAGTGCGAAATCATATCTGAAGTAAAATTTTATTAATATTGACTGTTTTATCTAAATAAATATACAATCGATTTGGAAACCAATCGATTTACAGACAGTCACTGACCTCTCTGTGGGTTCTGAAGTGATGAATGAACTTTGATGTTGTGGTTGTGTCGCTGATTTTAGAACTGCAGACTCTGCATGTTGCTGTTTTCTTTTTATTCATATCGTCGACTACATACTCCTTAAATCCAAACTTCTCTATTTTTCGAGTTGCCGCATCCAGAAAAGAATGGTTCACACTTAAAGAGTCCTCAGAGTAAAAAGTTAATTTTCTGCTTTTATTTAATCTTATCCTAAATTTAATTAATTTCAATTTAATCCAGCATTGTTATCATTATACTAATACAAGGCTGTCCAGTATAACAAAACTCTGTCTACTGTCTGGAGGCTACTTCTCCAGTGACAGAAAGACAAAGCACAAGACAATATGTGCAAAGCCAGTAGGTACACGATGTGCAAAAGCAGTAACTGCCAGCGTCAGAATGTGGCGGGAACTTGTGCAAACAGCAGCAAACATTTGTGGTAGACCAGTGAATATGTAGTACAGCAAATACAGCTTAAGTGTACACACGTGAGAGGTGCAGTAGTTGAGGTAGACAGAATTAGGTGGTGGCTGTGAACAGTAGATAAACAGTAAATACTAAAAGTGTACAGTGCACACAGAGTGCATAGCAGCACTAGGGTTAGGTAGACCGCATAATAGGTATACAGAGAAGTTTCAAGTGTATGGCAGGCTACTCACTGACAAATGTTCAAGCATTGCGGTATCAGTTAAAGTGCAGTACGTACAGTCTCATGAGCTACTGGAGCTCGGTGTGTAGTTGCTGTGGTGATCAGGGCTAGACCAGTTTGACCGCTCTTGGCTCTTGGGTTCTTAAACCAGGTGATTCTGGCTCAAATGTTCAGGGACCTATTTCCTGAAGGCAAAGGTTGGAACAGTGAGTCACTGGGGTGTGTGGGGTCAGAGGAGATATTGGTGGCTCAGACACCTCCTGTTGTACAGGAGTACAGCAGACAGTGATGCCTGGATTTGTCAGGATGCTCTCCACAGTGGACCTATAGAAGTTGGAGAGGATCTGTTGCTTTGCATAAGCACTCCTCTACAAAATCACCCCAGTCTCTCCAGAAATAAAGCTCCTTAAGACATCTGATGAGCCTTTTTTTTTCGTAGAACAAAAAAATTATACCAATGTCAGTTCATTTCAATATTGTAAAGTCAACCTCAGTCCATTTGAAGTGCACAATACATGTTTACATTGATGAGTGTACAATGTACGTGTTTATCTGTTTATCTAAGCTCCTGTTTAGAGCCTTTCTCTCTGCTCTTAAAAGGTCGTTTGAACATGCAGATGAAATATTTAGTCTTCTCTATTATTGGAATTTTTATAAAGCCTGGCCAATACTAGGTAAATATTCACAACTAATATTAGTAGCTTAATAACAAAGATACATGATCTCCTTCCTCAAAAGTCAACACGGATATCTCTCCAATATGTCAAGAGGACAATAGACACCAAACAGTGATTAAGGCAACAGGTATTTGCTCTCGACTTATGAACTGCTTAGTAAACCGTGGTAGGCTTACTATGCCTGGGCTGTTTGTAAGTTAGGATTTAATGGGAGCTCTACCTTCATAACACAGAAGTAGTGTTCTTGTGGGAGACACACACACATATACACTAATGTGTATTTCTGTCTTTGTGGGGTGTTTCTGTGTGCTTTTGTATGAGTAAACGCTACTATGCTCCATCTGACCCAACCCAGTGTTGCCCTCAGCCACTTACACATCAGCTTTGGCCTGTGTGGCTTAAAGCCTCAGTGAACACAGAGTGAGATATATTAAATATTTGTATGATACTAAATGTCAGCTTTATTTTAAACATCCAGCAAAATTTAAATAAAAAATATGTATAAAATAAAACATGGCTTAGGAAACACTGATCGCTGGCTAATTAGCAGTTTGATTCACAGCTCTCCCTGTCCAATAGTGCTAGCTTGCTCCGCCCCTCATACAGAACTAACATCATTATCCAGCTTTTATGTGACACTAAATGGACCAAAAAGGTCACAGGCGGACAGACATGCAGAAGAGGCAACATGTGAACGAAGGAAAAGATGAGGGAACAATGTTGATGTATGGATAAAGGAATGAACAGATGAAGAAACAATATTGGTGTATGGATAAAGGAATGAACAGATGAAGGAACAATGTTGGTGTATGGATAAAGGAATGAACAGATGAAAGAACATTGTTGGTGTATGGATAAAGGAATGAACAGATGAAAGAACATTGTTGGTGTATGGATAAAGGAATGAACAGATGAAGAAACAATGTTGGTGTATGGATAAAGGAATGAACAGATGCAGAAACAATGTTGGTGTATGGATAAAGGAATGAACAGATGAAAGAACATTGTTGGTGTATGGATAAAGGAATGAACAAATGAAGAAACAATGTTGGTGTATGGATAAAGGAATGAACAGATGAATGAACAATGTTGGTGTATGAATAAAGGAATGAACAGATGAAGAAACAATGTTGGTGTATGGTTAAAGGAATGAACAGATGAAGAAACAATATTGGTGTATGGTTAAAGGAATGAACAGATGAAGGAACATTGTTGGTGTATGGATAAAGGAATGAACAGATGAAGAAACAATATTGGTGTATGGATAAAGGAATGAACAGATGAAGGAACATTGTTTTTATATGGACAAGGGAATAAATGGATTTGGGCTTATGTTAGTGTATGGATAAAGGAACGAATGGATGAAGGAATAATGTTGGTGTATGGATAAAAGAATGAACAGATAAAGGAACACTGTTGGTGTATGGACAACAGAATAAACAGATGAAGAAACGATATTGGTGATGAATAAAGTAATAAATAGATAAAGGAACATCATTATTGTATACATCATACAACTGTAGGAGCAATATTGGTGATGGATAAAGGAATGAACAGATTAAGGAACAATGTTGGTGTTGGATAAAGGAGTGAACGCGTGACAGGCAGCTACAGACGGGGTAAAGCTTTCTAGCTTTTGGCTACGCTGGGTTGTAGCTTTAGTTCACTAAGTTTCTCTGGTCTTTACTGTAAGAGCTCATTGAGATCATTGCATAGCACTTATACCGTATTTGTGTATGAGTCAATGTTTTATACATGTTGTGGGGACCAAATCTTCTTGGCTAATAGGAACCTGAACACTACTTGTTATAAATGTTAAATATATATATTTTCTCTCTCTGGGACTGTTGCTGCAGGAAGAAACAGCATTTTGAACTGGTGCAAGTTGCCAAAATAGCAAGTACTCAGTACACAGGGTATGACTCAGTGAACTTGTGAAACACATCAGCTAGTAAGACCTTAACACCAACTTTATCTCAACAAGGAGAAGCAAGAACATGCTGTGTCGACAAGAGCGGAACTGTTCCAGAGTCCTCGCCTCATAACACACACTGTGAGTGACAGTAGATGATGGCAAATGTAAAAAATTGAGCTTAAACTTGAAAGAATCAAAGTGGCCTCCCTGCAGGATGGCCTGGAAATGAAATGTAAGCCAGATGGAACAAGCTCAGAGGGAATACTACTCAGTCTTCCTCAGTCAGAATATCCAAATAAAGGCCTTCATCAAATATAAAACAACAGCACATTTCAAACACATCTCAGTGCAGCGCTCCAATCTTGAACTTTTAAAGATAACTCTAATGAAAAAAAAAAAAATCCTACCATAATAATTTTGGACCAGATACAGAACAAAACCGCTTATTCCACAGAATTATTTGGGATGATTAATGCACTCAAATCTTTCTTACTTTGACAAAAGTTGCATTACAGTTTTTCATTTCGTTGAATGAGCTTCTGCAAAGTGTGTCTTACTTTGGAACATTAACTATAAAGGAATGTATTCGTGGACCGAGTATAGATCCACCAATATATATACAGGGGTTGGACAATAAAACTGAAACACCTGTCATTTTAGTGTGGGAGGTTTCATGGCTAAAATGGACCAGTCTGGTGGTCAATGATTCAAATATTGTATCCTGAAGGCAGTGCCGTGTAACAGGATGGCAATGCAACAATACACACAGCAAGACTGCCCAAATCACCTGGTCAGATGTGTTGCCTATTGATTATTGACAACTACTACTAAATTATTTCCATGATATGGAGTGATGTCTTTGCTGGGATTTGCTTCATAGTTACTGATGCCTGTGGTGTTACCATAGCAACCCATGAAGACAGGTTAATGATCTCTGGACACACAAATGACCTAGCAACACCTTAGCAACCACCTAGGATACCATAGCAACAGCCTAGCACCTTAGCAACCACCTGGGATATTAAAGCCAGTTTTAAATGGCCAGTTTACAGTTTCACAAATTAAATTCTATTTAGGAATGTTAATGTTCAGCTTTTGAAGGCCCAACCAATGGAAAAACAATGAGTGAGCTTGTTTAGCTTAATCTACTCAGATACTACTCATAGGAGAAAAAAAAAGATAAAATCATTTTCCTTAGGATGGTGCAAAAGTTTAACCATTTTTCTTTCTGAAATTGAACAGAAATAAGAGCAGCTACAGAGATTATCTATTAACTAAAAAAAGAACAAAATTCACAAGCAAAATTTCCCAAAAATCATTAGGGATTATCATTCCGAACTGGAATGACTGGACATCCTTGTGTACTTTTTTAAAAAGCATTCATACGAAAGGCATGCACATTTACTGGTCATGTCAATACAGAGATTTGTCAGATGGTGTGTTACAGACCAACGTAATGCTGTACCAGTGGCAAGGACAACTATTCAAGATGTGGGCTATTATATACAAGTCAAACAATCATATACTGATGGCGAACTGCACCTGCATGGCTTTTAGATTGTTCAGTGTATGTTAGAAGATCATTAATCACTAGAAGTACTGCTGTTACTGCTATCTAGGTGTATGCCATTTCTTGATTTTCCAAGCTGTCAGGCTAAAACATTACGTCCTCCATAGATTGCATATGTGAGTATTATCCAGATCTATTCTTAGCATCAGTTCATAATCTAATGTAGATTAATCATCACAGCCATGCAGCTGCACTTATTTTTTTAAGGCACCCGTATACGTCTGCGTTGGGCCTCTTTGATGAGGGTATTCTGATGAAATAAAGGTCATTTATTTTTCCATTCCTGTTCTTGCATCCAGAAGCACAACAGGATTGTTTTTTTTTTTTATTTTGTAGATCTCATCTGTTTAATTCCACTTGCTTCTGCTGTTTTTCTGCCACCATAAGTCTCAGTGACGTCCACTCCAAATCTATATACAGCACACAAATGTAGTTGTGCCTTTATAGCTTATACATATATACAATGCAACATTACTAAGAAGCCAAATACCAATGTATTTTGCATGAATAAATAAAAGAATCTTGACCTTGTGGATCATATTTACTTTATTTACATATTCAAACAGAATTTACATGGAAAGTAGTGGTTTTAAATAAGTCAGTGTGTTTTTCCAAACTCTTTCCAAATTTTTCCTTGTGGCAACCCAGTATTATTTACAGTTATCATCTAATAGCTGCTTTGACTGCTCAGTACTTCATTAAACTAAATCAAGATTGCTGCTGAAGAAACTGAATACATTCATACCATGTCTGGGACGTCCAGGAGAAATCTAGAACTAATCTTTATTCATCAAACTGGAGTAGAATATTATCTACCATCTTTCAAAATAAGATATTCATGTTATATATTGTAGTTATGCTTATTTACCACTGTTCTAATTATATACTGGTGAAAATATACTTATTGCTAAGGGTTTTAAACAGTGAGCTTAGGAGCCCAAGACTTTTGCACAGTAGTGTTTGCTGAACCTGTTCCATGTTACAATTCAGACACGACTGAAGAGAATAATACATTGCAGCTTGAGCACAATAATCTAATGTGACATGCAGCTTGTGAACTAAAGCCATCCAATAAATCTTCCAATCAAAAGTACAGAACATAGGCAGTAGCACTAGTACTTGGAGTCATTATAGGAAGCCTTGCATGAATGAATGAGTAATTTTCAATAAAAGTATGTGGCGAAGCCCTATTTGGATATAAATCTTTTAAGTGTGAAGGTCAAGTTTCTCAAGTGTTCTCCACAGACGGATACTCACTATGTAAATTCTATTGAGATTTATTTAAAACGGGGGGGGGATGGGGGTTTGTAATTTCGTGAGCCAGCACACTGCCCTGTTACTCATTCACACGCTTAATCAAATTTAAGCTAATGAATTGTGACTCCCAGAATGCCTGTGGTCACACGTTAATGTGACTGATGAGACGATAAGTGTGAAAGCAGCTGCAGAGTGATTTATAATGTTGCAGGCCAGTGCAAATGTATTGAGGAGAAAAAATATAAACAAATGAACAAATACAAATAATCTTTCCTTCTGTTTGAACTGTGCAGACATCCAGACTTTTAGATTTATAACCGTACACATTTATAACTGTACACATTCAGTATGCATTTAAAGAACAAGAGACAATAAATATAAATATAAATAATGTGCAATCCAACAACGCACAAATGTAGGCGACAGCAACAGAGTTGTATGAAAAATGAAAACAGACCTACATTATTGCATTTTTCCTCTTATTTCTTTTGGACTGTGATGTCATCTTTCCAATATCTGATTACACTTCAGTGGGAAGTGCTTTTAGATTTTAATTCAAATAAATTGGCGTCAAGGCAAAAGAATTAGACAAAACAGCAAAAGATGTAGAAACATAACAAAGAGGCAATGTAAGATCATAATCCAAGATACAGGCCAAGGTCCAAACCAGGAGATCAGTAAGCCAGGCGGACTAGACATGAGGGAGAGAGGAGAGAGTAATCAGGGGAAACAGAAGAGCAATCAAAAACCAGGAGAGTCAAACGAAGTAAGCAACCAAAACCAAAACGGCAAACAAAGGGAGTTACAGCCAGAGAGCAGAACAGGAAAGCAAAAGAAGAATGCTCGGAATTGCTCACAAGGTTTGGCAAAACTTCACAATGAGTGTGTGAAATGTGTTTATACAGTGTGTGTGTAGTATGAAACAGGTGTGTGTGTGTGTGTGTAACACACTGTGACTGTGTTATAGAATACCTGCTCTGTGGTGGTTTTGTTGGGGTCTTGACCACAGAACTACAGAGTAAGAGTTCATTAAGGAGATCCCTAACACTGCACTGGTGTCTGAAGTGGGTGAACTGGCACCACTTGGTGCTACGTCAGGACTGCTTGACCCCATGTCTGGAGGATCGGCAGGCCAAAAGCTAAGCCCACGAGAATATCAGATGCCAATACCTGCAACCCCACACAACATGGGTTCCTCGTCATTTCACAGACTTTTTTGTGGGGTTCGGGGGGAACTCTGTCACCCTGTAGTAAATAATTGCTTTGCTGTGAAGAACTCATTGTGTGGGTTAACAGGCTAATCACATAAATTACCCACTGTTCTGGGTAAAAATTATATTTATTACCTTCCTTAGATGGGCTAAGCAATCTGCTCAAGTATTCACATCTCATCTCGTTTTCCAGATTCTATGTCCTGTTCATTCTATATTAGCCGCCAGCCAATGCTCTTAGGTTGAAAATATAATTAAATACATTACATGTTTCCACCAAACTCATCACTTCCAACATTGCTTAAGAGTTAGAGAAGTTCACCAGGGGTGGCAAAAGGGTGGCAGTGATGGGGAAGAGGCTGACAGTGTACTGCCGATTGCCAATGTGTCTTATGATGAGAAAATGCAGTTGGGATGTGGAGCGTTGGAGTGTCGAGAACAGATGCACTCCCAATAAGCTCTGGTGGGGTGAACATGTGTTTATAGGGGGATGCAGGCTGAGGGCACATCCTCTTCTACAGTCTGCAGTTACAGTTTGCATCAAGGGCGGGGATTTGCTCTTGACATTGGTTGACCTATGAATCTATGAATCATTACCTGATTTTTTTTCTTTTGGGTTGTTTTCTCTTTGCTCTGTGATAAAACAATATACCACATATGCTATTCTACGTTCTTTTAAACTATTCTGAATAACAATTCAGAATTTAATTCCTGAATTATATCATTTTAAATTAATGTTAAACTAAACACTGACAAAGATGTAGTTTAGCCTTCAGTTTGCTTCTGAAACAGGTGACAATCAGAAAGAAAATCTCTCCCATGGTGTCAATGAACGTAGAAGACATATCTTCATCCAGATAGTGTTCCCAATTTCAAACCAATAAGCAGTGAGTTTACATCTGAAGACTTTACTTACTTTACTTCAGCCATAGTACAAATGGGACATCAGGGTTAATAAATGGAGCACTGCATAATGTGCTGCTATTGCCCACAAAACCAAAGTCACAACCCTAGAAAACAAATAAATCTTTCTTAATGTCTCAATTAAACTACAAGACATAGACTCGTTTCAAACCAGTAAACAGTGAGTAATGTTTGCACACTGACTGCATTTTTAAAACACTTTGAACACGTGACACTTTGTTATGTCTAAAAAGAATTAACCCAATGAACATGTCAAGTACCATTAGAATGAAAAGTTATTGTGTGTCACCGAAATTCTAATGTTAGACATGCCACCATAACAGCCTATATAGGCTAATAATGGTCTTGCACAAGGCTGCAGTTTTCTGTGACAGAGAATTTCAACTGAAGTTAGATGTGCTACTCTGGGAGACTGTAAGATATCTGACAGTTGGCAGTTTGTTGTGCAGTTCATTTCCAACCATGTTGTTCATAGCTATAGACGATGTTAGCCTGCTGTGTGCTAAGCGCCAGAGTCTAGCATAACCATTAGTGTTACTATGATGGACTCATAGCGAACTTGACTTTCAGTGACTTACATGTTTTATTGACAAATAGCTTCTTAAGTCCACCTTCTGCTTTTTTACTGCCATCCTCACTCGCTTTTCACATCCCGCATATGACTGGAAAGTTTTTCCTTCTGGTTTTGGCTCTGCTAACAACCAAACGTAGCTATAGAGTCTGACGTGTTACGGGGAGGTAGGACTTGAGTAGAGAATGTTATTTAACCATTTCTTCACCTCTAGGTTAATGAGATGTTGGCAGATCAGGGTTATTTTTGGAGGGGATCAAATTATTGGTGGAAACAATTCAATAATGGAGGGATATTGGTGGGGACACATCACTTCCGTCCATGCTAATTCTACATCCCTGGTCTGCATACAGTTAAGCTGATAAATATTTTTATTTTATTTAAATATTTTTAAGTATTTTGTTTGTTTTCTCTATTACCTCATTTGTGCATTTAGGTTGCAAGCGGCTGCTTACAACTGAAGGTGAACTGAGCCACATTTACAGCAAATCAACAAATTTTTACCATTTCAGCAAATACCTGCTGCGTTATCCCTCCATATCTCACAGCTGATCCCTAAAATTCACCCAGAACAAAGTAATGTATATTGAGACTTATATACCGTCAACCAGCGCCGCAGCTCTTCAGAGATTTGTTGTTTCTTGCTGCCTGTACGGGGTGCGGTGGTGGTGGTGGGGTTTGGTTGAGTGTGATTGGTTAAAAAGGTCTTTAGTTCCCGTGCATCTAGCTGGAACTGCGGTCCATCATGCTAAAAGCTCAGCATGGATTTCATGACATCTTTTCGTGCGAATGGAGGACGAAAACATCCTAATCGGTGTCCCATGTATACACACACTCACGGCTGCACAGCAGGTAAACATCCCATTAGTCCGAGTGGGACACTGTGTCTCTGCCTAAAGCATGACTTCTGCCTCATCTGCCCACCAGATAAATACCAGACAGATGCGGCTAATCGCTGCACCGCTGCAGGAAGAAACCAGCCAAATCTGGCTGCTGAAGAAACACTGACAAACAGGAGTGCATGAGAGAGCACATCATCATTGTTTAACTGAATGTCACTGAGCTGGCCATCAGTGTTAAGGCCGATTCAAGTGTGTGTGCTAGGAATAGCGAATAATGAGTTTTAGTTTTTGGAATCAATAACAAATGTTGTACCATGTAATTATTTCCCACCAGTGACAAAATTAATTGCATAGTGAGTTACATGGGTGCAGTGAAGCAGAAACATATAATAAAGGACACTTAGAAATCTACAGTTATTCTTCTCATTCTGCTACATCACATAATGTCTCATATGTAATTACACAGCAATACCATTAATTACTTAGGTAGGTGTCTTCCCCAGACTTGGTCAAGCGGTATTATCCTTAGGCAAAGTACATGTAAAATAGACCATCTACATCAGAGGTCACTAATAGGAGGACCGCGGTCCAGACACAGATGTTGTCCAATGCGGACCCAAACCTATAAACTATCGAGAATTATTTAATTTTGAGAGTTTATTTTAAGTGGTGGAACTTTTCTTGTGTTTATGGTATGGGCTTCGTGAGGCAGTAAACTCACAGACCAATCGCATGTGTTGTAAGATTATCAAAAGTGATCCTCAGCTAATTAGATTTGTACGGCAAGCATTGTGGCAGTGAGAAGCAGCAGTCAGGGAATAAAGTGAATCAGAGAATAAAGTGAATCAGAGAATAAAGTGAATCAGAGAATAAAGTGAATCAGAGAATAAAGTGAATCAGAGAATAAAGTGAATCAGAGAATAAAGTGAATCAGAGAATAAAATGAATCAGAGAATAAAGTGAATCAGAGAATAAAGTGAATCAGAAAATAAAATGAGTCAGAGAATAAAATGAATCAGAGAATAAAGTGAATCAGAAAATAAAATGAGTCAGAGAATAAAATGAATCAGAGAATAAAGTGAATCAGAGAATAAAATGAATCAGAGAATAAAATGAGTCAGAGAATAAAATGAGTCAAAGAATAAAGTGAATCAGAGAATAAAGTGAATCAGAGAATAAAGTGAATCAGAGAATAAAGTGAATCAGAGAATAAAATGAATCAGAGAATAAAATGAGTCAGAGAATAAAATGAGTCAGCGAATAAAATGAGTCAGCGAATAAAGTGAATCAGAGAATAAAATGAGTCAGCGAATAAAATGAGTCAGAGAATAAAATGAGTCAGCGAATAAAATGAGTCAGCGAATAAAGTGAATCAGAGAATAAAATGAGTCAAAGAATAAAGTGAATCAGAGAATAAAATGAATCAGAGAATAAAGTGAATCAGAGAATAAAATGTGTCAGAAAATAAAGTGAATCAGAGAATAAAATGAATCAGAGAATAAAGTGAATCAGAGAATAAAATGAATCAGAGAATAAAGTGAATCAGAGAATAAAATGAGTCAGAGAATAAAATGAGTCAGCGAATAAAATGAGTCAGCGAATAAAGTGAATCAGAGAATAAAATGAGTCAAAGAATAAAGTGAATCAGAGAATAAAATGAATCAGAGAATAAAGTGAATCAGAGAATAAAGTGAATCAGAGAATAAAGTGAATCAGAGAATAAAATGAATCAGAGAATAAAGTGCGTCAGAGAATAAAATGAGTCAGAGAATAAAGTGAGTCAGAGAATAAAATGAGTCAGAGAATAAAGTCAGTCAGAGAAAAGCTCATTCAGATGACGTGCTCTAAAAAAAAAAGAGTCTACAGCCGACTATTCAGCCAGGAATGGACCGAGGCGTATATGTTTATTCTTCCCACAGGCAGCTGATGTGAAATTGAGTTAACAATAACGTTTTATCCACATTTTCTATGAATACGCACTTCGCAATGCACTTTTTTCAAACACATTCTGTTTATTTAAATGCAGCCTTTGTTTTTAGTTAGGAAAAAGCATTTATTTGAAATGTTATAAATAATTAAATCAGTTCAGCATTTGAACAATATATTTTGTTGAAATATACTGAACAGTATTTGTAATTGGTTTGTCTCTGAGTTGCTGGTGACATAAAATCTTAATAGAACTATTTCAGTATACAGGATATGGCACTGAATCATAACAAAGTTTGAAATTATGACGGTCCCGACCTTGGTCTGAAGAAATTTCCTCTAACTGGAGTTCTGATTAAATTACCCCTGATCTACATACACAACTGGCGATTCATCATCACAAATCAAAACTGCTGTAATAAAAAAACTCAACAGTGTCATTGATGAGTTTGGTGTCCCATAATGACATCTGCAAGAGTTGCTCTAATGCCTGGCTCAAAGTAAAGGATTTAAAAAATCAAACTTATATAGAAACCGTGAGACATTTTTCACAGATTTTTTCTCTGCTTCATCGTTGTAGGGCCCCACACTACACGATCCGCCCCAACTGAAACACCACACGTTTTCAGATTTTGCATGACAGTCTGGCGGCTCCGATCCTCAAAGCCTTGCGAGAGCTTCTTGCGAATTGCTACATTGTGAGAACAGGTGGAAATTTCTCATGAACGAGACATGAATAAACATGGCGGATGACAGCGAGACCATTGCTATGATAGTGGTGGACACATTGTACAGGCACTCATGCAGTTGCCAAAGCTCCATAAGCTTATCCTCCTTATCACATAGCCGCCATGATTTCAACTTCTTTGGTACACACAGAAAAGTTCCCTTCAGCTCGGCTCTCATTGGTTGACGTTCTTTCAGGCATGATGTTACCGTCACATTTTACACCTGAGTATCTGCGTCCACACCACACAAAAGGATTCTGGGTCGTAAATATTGAACATTTTTTATATTTATGAATCACAACTGGGGCGGCCCCGACTGCACTGGGAGAAGATCGTAGAAGTAAAGATTGGATGATTGACTCCTCACACTACAGGATAATCTAGAAATATCAATCCATCCAACCAAAATCTTCTGCTTTATCTCGCTAGTTGGGGTCACGGGCGGGACTGGAGCCAACCCTTACAAAAAAGAAGTTTATTCAAGTGTACCATTAGTTTACTTTTTTAAACTAAAAGGAAGTGAATATGCTTTCAGTTTACTTTTTATGTACTTCTCAGTGATATACTAAACACAGTTATACTTAAGTATGCTTGGGTTATACTGACGAGAATAGAACAGTCTAAGTATATTTGGCCTTTACTTGTACTTAATTTTTTGATTGAGATAGTAGAAGTAAGTATTCTTGCTCTGCACAAAAACACATCCAGTACAATATTTATTTAAATTTGATTTATAAAGATTTATAAAGGTACAAATATGTTTCTTATTCTGAGTGTGTTTTGTTTATTTTATGTGTGTCCACTGGTAAGTAAACATTGTTAAGTTCTATTTTAAGTAGAAAAAAACCCTTAAACCTAGTCATATACTTTAAAGTACAACAATAATATAAGCAGTAAATTATAAGTATTATGTTAAGTTCACTTAAAGAAAACATACAAGCTAGTAAACTAACAGCAAACCCTTAAATTTACTTTTAGTGTAGTTGCAGTACAAAAGCTGTAAACTAGTTGTATACTTGGTTTACTACTCTTACACTTAAAGTGTACTTAAAAGTATACTTTTAAAAACTAAAAAGTGGGCCAATTTAGTCCCAAGAAGTATTAAAATAGTACATATACTAGTGTACTACTAGTACAATGACATTAGTATAGTAACTGCATAAAGTATACCTAATAAAATGAACTTTAAGTATACTTATTTTCTGTAAGGGAATCCCAGCGTCATTGGGCGAAGGCAGGGCACACCATGGACAGGTCGCCAGCCCTAGCATGGCCAACACACACTCATGCACACACTCATACCTACGGGCAATTTGTGACTGATCAACCTAACATACATGCTTGCTGTGAGGCGACAGTGCTAACCACTACCCCAGCGTGCCACCAATCTGGAAAGTTAATCTTTTAAAATCACCCTAAAATTGGGAGACCTCTGGCGATTGTCGGGAGGAGCAAATCACCCTCAGAATCGGCATGATTGTCCTGTAGTGTGAGCCAGGCTTTAGTCAGGCACAAAGCCTTAAAGGCTCTTGAATAGTCAGCTTTCACCTAGATATACGACAATAGAAATACTTTTTTCCAGCTCATGTACAGCTGCTGCAGAGATGGGCATAAATAAGTCCTTATCTATCTTACACCATTCTGCTTCCTAAGCATGTCACAGGCCTCACAGAGACACAGAAATAACTATTATTTCTAGATGTTAGAAAAAGAGTTTGTGGGGGGTACGGAAGCCTATCCCAACTCTTGCTGGGCAGAAGATAGGTCGCCAATCCACCACAGGACAGACAAGCTTTACATTTACAGACACAAGAGAAACCCAGCTAGGGAACCCAACCCTGGCCACTCATGCTGTGGTGCAACAGTGCATATTTGATTAATGTATTTAATAGTACTTGCATATGACCTAATATACAGGTTTTGTATCAAAATGATCAGAACAGTTTCAAATTTCTTTATAGCAAGGTGTGTCACGATAGGGGTATAAGTGTCACGATAAGTGTCACGATAGGGGTATGAGGAGCAGAAGAGACGAGGACACAACAAATGGACAGATGAAGGGCGGACACATACGCAAGCTTAAACCGACCTTTAATAAAACTAAATGAAAGACACAAAACACAAAGTACATAAACACTCAGGAAATAGAAACAAAAACCGGGAACAAGGAGCGAAGGAGACATGACCATGAGCATAAACATTACAGCCACAATGAACCACAACACAGGGAAGAAACCAGGGGGAACATATACACAGGCTAATGAGAGGAAAACGGCGGGCGAGACTAGTGACAAACGAGACACAGAAGAGAGAGGCAGGGCAAGGGCGGAGCAGAGAACAAGGGGAGCACATGACAAGAACGTAAACAAACGCACATGGCTAACACATGACTAGGATGGGGGATGTAAACAATAGACAAAGACTACTTTCCGTCTGGATCAACAGAGTATCTTTCTATTGAGAGTCATGTGTAGGGCAGGGGTGTCCAACAATTAACATTTCAGCATCAAGAACCTTCAGTGTTTCTCCTGTAGACTGTATGTCACTCAGTCGCTATACATTAACAAACTTATGGAACTCAATAACAGCAAGTCTTATATTCCTTTAGTCATGATCTATTATGGTATGGAGAACATTTCTCTGATGGGGAGTTTCTCTGCAGTGACCCTGACTTGGTGGTGGTGTATTAGTGTGTGTTGTGCTGGTGCGAGTGGATCAGACACAGCAGTGCTGCTGGAGTGTTTACACACCTCAGTGTCACTGCTTAGCGATTAGCATAGCCACCTCATAACTCGCTCTGGACAGAGTCTCCTGTGCCTCATGTGCCCTGAAGAACAGTTGCTGCTGTGAGAGCAGGTGTCTCTGTTCTCTCGTCCTCTGAGTTTTTACTATATGTCCTTTGCTATGTCCATGCTTTGTTTGTCTCTTCTTATTTAATTCATTCATTACTGCAGAAGTCTCCTGGTATAAAAGACACATGCATTTACAGTGTCTCTACGAAAAAATATTCTGGTGTCCATCTCTCACCATTCTGTAAATTCAGGAGCCCAGTTAGAAGAATAATGTCTTCTAAGTTTAGATAACTTTGATTGCTAATACAGTGGTGAAACGTACTTTACATATATGCATTGCTGCCACCGTCAGGTGAAAGGAAATATTTCAAAGTACCAGTGGGCCACCAATAATGTACCCTTATGAGTGATGCCGCATTTGGCCGGACTTTGAACATTACTGGTGTAGGGAAATCATTTGTCCCAAGAGCTTCAAAATTTGGTGATTTTAGAAATTCCTTGTGACCCATTGTTTTTCTCATAGGCACAAATTATTTTAGTGCATGAAATGTATTTAACCATGTTTTAGATTGAACAAAGTCATGAAATGTGTGTGCTTTGTAAAACTGCAGCGTCAGCAGCTGTAAAGCTCTTACTCACCATTTCACATCTGTTGACTGAACAAATTATGGAAGGTTTCTAACGTGATATGGAAGCTCTTTGTGATTGCCATATTGTTCATTGGCCAGTTTCGTACAAACTGTAGACAGATGCATGAGTCCACCACTCACAGGCGAGAGGTAGATGATGAACTCTCAAATACACAATGTGCACACAGTGATATACAGGTGATGTTTATCTTAACCCCTCTTCATAGCTTCATAACTCTGAATGTGAGTGAAATGTATTGCACAAGACTTCCTTTATTACTGGATGCTCCTTAAAGTATGCAAGCTTATTCAGATCACTAACCACTTTAACTACGGTTTATCAGAGGAACCAGGGGTGTCACTATAAGTTTATAGATGGGGGTGGGGCTAAGATTGTACTAGAGGGGTCTGGGAATATGAGAATGTAAGAGAATGTTTTTCATGGCTCCAAAATGTTTATCATGACCTTTGAGAGTATAAAATATATCTAAAGCGGTTATAAGGTCAAATTTACAGTTGGGCCACAATGCTTCTTATTAGCGCTTGCTGAAACTGGCTGGGGGCAGCAGTTATCTGTGCTTCATAAGAATTAGAGCTGGCTTGTTTAAACAGTGCATGTTGATAGTAGAAATCAAACAGCAGCAACAGAATAGAATATCTGCAGCCAAAATACACTTCCACTCGCTGGCCACTTCAATAAAACACCTCTCACATAGATAAAAGAATAGAACTTAAAAAGTGGCCAGTTAGTAGAAGTATAAGGTAGGTGTTTTTTAATAAAATCTCCAGTAGTGGAAGTATAAGGTAGGTGTTTCTAATAAAATGTCCAGTTAGTGGAAGTATAAGCTAGGTGTTTCTAATAAAATCTCCAGTTAGTGGAAGTATAAGATAGGTGTTTCTAATAATGTGGCCAATAAGTGGAAGTACAAGCATGGCTGGATTACTGACCAGGCCAGTGGGGTCAGCGCAAAGGGGCCCATAAGGTCTGTCCCAAAACATTTTGCGATGCTTATTAACATTTGTGATACAATATATTTTTATTTCCGAGAGCCCTCCATTTTAATGATCCTCTGACTTTTAGGGACTTTGACCCCAGGGCCTCTTGGGAGCGATAGTCATGCTTCTAGGGCCCCTAGCCATGCTTTAGGGCCCTAGCCATGCTTTTTAGCCCCTTATGAAAATAGACGAGGCGTTGTGGCACTGCTCTGACTTCGACTTCTGACTATTAAGGGTCCTAGGAAAGAGGGGGGCATAATCTTTGAGGGCCCTAGTTATGATAGCCCCTGCTAGGGGGCCCTAGAGAAAAGCAGGGCATACTATTAGAGGGCCCTTGGTCACGAGGGGTGCGGGTTGAGGGGGGGGGGTTATCCCTAGAAGTACAATGTATGTGTTTCTAATAAAGTGGCCAGCTAGTGGAAGTACAATATATGTGTTTATTTTTTATTTTTTGTATAAATTTGTGTTTTTTAATAAAGTGGCCAATAAATGGAAGTACAACACAGATGTTTTTTAAATATTAGCCATGGGATGTACATACAAACCAATACATATCCATGTATTCTCATAAATACTCCCCCAGTACACTGACATAAAAATATAAATAAAAATATTCCACTCATTAGCTTTGTGTAATGTTATGCGGCTGTTATGACACTTTGTGTTATTATTGTAACACTGTACCACCATACCAGCATGTTACTTGGCCAAGCCCAAAATAGAAAAACATAAAGCTTTTCAAGGTTTTGAAAAAATCCCTGAACAAACAGATCAAGTGGGTTAGTATGGACAGCTTTTCCCTTCAATTTCTTTATAGAGTGACAATTTATAGAAAAACCTACAGACAGTAGAAAGAACAAGAAAGAAGAAAAACATTGCCAGGTTAGTTTGTGGTTAATGTAAGACCAAATATTTTCTATACGGTTTAAATCTGACCAGCCAAAATCATACAAGTGAAAGGATTCATATAAAATATAGGCAGCTTCAGTTATTGCCAGCAGTTTGTTTGTGTTGGTCACCCAGTTTCGGTCCTGATGTTGATGACATGCCACCCACTGTGCCTTTATGAATGGATGTGTCTGCTGATGGCTGCAGGGTATGTGGGCCGTCGCTCGCGTGAGCTGTTGGTCACGTTGGCATGTTCCTATAGCCAGGATGACCGAGAATTCAGCTCAGACTTTGTGTGTGAGGACTGCAGTGTGATGTGGCTCCCGGGTTTCGGCTTTTTAATTCCACTCCCTTGCACTTGCTATTGCTCTGCTTCTCTATGTGCAGGGGATTCTGGACTGTCCAGAGATCATAGGACTATTAAATGTAGAAATGTATTCAATCTGCCAAGACATGTTTGGTGT
Organism: Megaleporinus macrocephalus; assembly: GCA_021613375.1. Lineage (NCBI taxonomy): Eukaryota > Metazoa > Chordata > Actinopteri > Characiformes > Anostomidae > Megaleporinus > Megaleporinus macrocephalus. The sequence goes on along the minus strand of CM038704.1, from coordinate 37,279,607 downwards.
CTGAAGTTTATTACCATTATAACTTCTGATATTGCTGTTATTGTTAAAGCTTTAGTTGGGTTATCTGTCTCTCAATGACATATTGGGTTTTTATTTGTTTTATTTATTAGTTTATTTATTTCTCTTCTTTGATGTCTACATTTCTAGTAAAAGTCTTTGCCAACACCACAGTTCAAAGGCATCAGTATGTTTTCTGTCCTGCATTAAATTGTCCAGCTTTAACATTCATAAATCACAGAAAAGACCAACGCTGACCAGCTCTTTAAGCTCGTTCGTCCTCAGTCTGCCAAGTGCCAGTCTGTGGATTTCTTGACCTCTGGCTCCTGATAATAATTGATCCAAGCAGGACTCTTCAGATTTCTGAAATGAAAACTGGGAACATTTTAATTACAATCAGTATTAAAATATGGAATATCCAATGATCTTATTTGTTTGATAAAGCTAGGTACTAACTAAATAACTTTATACAGTATTATACAGTCAAAAAATCATACAAATCAACAGTGGCTACTATGATAAGTGAAGCTATGGTAAACTAGGAAACACTTAATGAAAACAATCACGTAACATTTATATATATATATATATATATATAGTACAGTATTATATATATATATATATATATAGTATATATAGTATTTTAACGCTCATCTCTATCCAGAAATAAACCTGCTAGGTTCAAACTGTCTCAAAAAATTGTATGTCTAGCGGCTTATGCAGGGACAAAGCAACAATATGTTAACCACAATAGATTCAGTGGTTGTTTGAGCCAATAATTCATATTTATGGCAGTAAAAAACACCCGTAGTTATGTAGTTTCTAATAATGTGGCCAGTAAGTGGAAGTACAAGGTAGGTGTTTCTAATAATGTGGCCAGTTAGTGGAAGTACAAGGTAGGTGTTTCTAATAATGTGGCCAGTTAGTGGAAGTACGATGTAGGTGTTTCTAATAAAGTCGTCAGTTATTGGAAGTACAATATATGTGTTTCTAATAAAGTGGCCAATAAGTATAAGTACAAGGTAGGTGTTTCTAATAAAGTGGGCAGTTAGTGGAAGTGCAATATATGTGTTTATTTTTTTTTTGTATATGTTTGTGTTTCTAATAAAGCGGCCAGTAAGTGGAAGTACAACATAGATGTTTCTTATAAACTGGCCAATGAATGCACTAACAAACCAAGGCTGTAGTCACAATACATATCCATATATGCTCCTTAATACTCCTCCAGTACACTGACATAGAAATATAAATAAAAATATTCCACTCATTCTGTCCCCAGAAAACGAGCAGTTACGGTCACCCTCGACAAAAGCTTTCCATCATTTCAACATCTTGTCCATAAGTGGTTTAGTTAGCAGACTTCCTCGTTAGCATTATCTTTCTATCCTTTATATTTAGCTAAAATCCCATCTTTTCACTTTCTTCAAAACCTTAATTTAGTCAATGTTTATAAATAACAGTGGCATACAAACCACATAATCACCTCTTTCCAAAATTACTGAACAACTCTGCAAAGGCCTGCAGTTAGCACCATGCTAATCGGTCGAGTAGACGCTTCTGTTAATTGTTAGCCACATTAGCTATGTTGCTCATGTTTCAGCTGCCTTTCAGCTGTGGGAGATATTATGTAAGTTAAAGTTTTAGCTGGGTGTTATTGCTCCAACAGTACCTTATTAAATGCTTTTGCCAGTGACGCCTCACTGCTCTGTCTGCATCTGCCTGGCTGCATCTGTCTCGCCTTCACTGTCTTGGTCCACTCTAGCTGTCCTGCTATTTTTAAACCTCAGCAAAAGACCCCCCTATTTCTTTTTCCACACTGAAACTAGCTCTGTTACTGCTATGCTCCAGAAGGGTCCTTTTACAGGGTCCATTACCCTCTAGCACAGCTGTTCCAGAGACTAGGTTATTAATCCAGAGGCTGAGTTTTTAATCCAGAGACTCAGGGCTAGCTGTACCAAGCTCTTGACCCAAGCAAGCAAGCAAGCAAGTCCACATGTTTATATGGCACGTGCATGGAAAATGTGTTTCCCTTCCTCATGCATGTATGATATATCAGTTACAACATCTAACACATTAACTACAATGCAGATCACACAGAATACTTATGTAATGAATTAATAAGACATTTATAAATTTCAAATTGGCAATTAATAACGCAAATTATAGAACAGATGATGTCTTATTTCCTTACAAAACATTTCAAGTGTGCATTTGGTGCAAGTGTGAACAAATCAATATGTACAAATACATGTGGTATGCAGTGATGCAGCCTGAGTCTTAAAATAGACCCTTTTGTTTATTCTGCTTGTACACATACGTGACCTATGGCCTTGGGGGCTCTATCTGAAGGTTTCACAAAGACCTGAAGACATCAATCATCCTCACATACACGAGAAAGCCTGTAGCCTTCATTACTGAATCCTCCCCCCCCCCCCCCCACCCCCCCCCCCCCCCTCACCCCCCCCCCCCCCCCCCCCCCCCCTCAACACACACACACACCCCTACAGACCCCTACACGATATTATGTATTGAAAATGCTCTATTACTCACACAGGTGCCTATTTATAGTAAAAAAGAAGGACTGGAGCAGTGGAGCGATGAATGGAATAGGGTTCTGGATGGAAAACAAAGAAAACTAAAAGTCTATATATGCATTGTGTGTTGGATTGAATATATTACAAGTATATATGTATTGCAAATTGCAATGATTTTATTGTATAATAAATTGCATATTTCAATATATCACACATTTACTACATTTTGCAGAGTGTATAACATGTATTATATGCATTGTTTATTGCAATTAATACATTTTACATAGATTATGTGCATTGTGTCTTGTAATCATCAGCCATTTTTGTATGTACAGCATATTGTAATTAAATGGTTACACACTTGTTGTAAGCACTGTGTAGCATAATAAATTGATTATGATATGCAATATACAAATGTATGTTACACAGCACAATGCATGCAACAAATGTAAAATGAAATAATTTTAATATATATATATATATATATATATATATATATATATATGCATTTTGTGTTGGATTGCAAATACAAATATATATGTATTGCAAATTGCAATAATTGTATTGTACACTTCCTAAGATGATAGAATGATACATGTGTTATATGCACTGTGCACAGCAATCTGTATATTAATGTTTTACATTAAATGTATGTATTGCAAATAATGTGTTTTAAATGCCTAAGCGCTTGTAATATTTTAACCCTTGTGCGATCTTAACATTCTGTTTACTCCCCTTGTCCTACGGGTCAAAAATGACCCGCCCTTCGAAAGCCCCAAAATAAAGCAGCTTAACTGAATTGTAAATCCAAAATTCATTTTGCATGATGAAACAACCTGTTATTTATCAATTCAACTGAATGTAATTCATTTATTATCATGTATTTTTTGTTACACAATACAAAAAGACAATCAGCAATGAACAGTATTACACTTTTTTTTTTTACCACAAACCAACAGTTTTCATTTATTCAGTAAAGGTTTAATATGCTATTATAAATGTGAAGTAACTACTTCTGAATTATATTAAAGGGAAAAAACAGTCAGCAAACAGTTTATTCTTTTATATTTTTAAGAAGTGAAATAATTCTCTCATAACACAATAAAACAACAAAATGTTGCCAGGACCTGTTTGGCAGTGAAACGTCTTCTCATGGCTTCAGCAAAGAACCAACTAGGGGTACTTTGATTCAGGGTAGCTTTATACCCTCTATTCTGAATTTGATTTTATTATGTCCGAGATTTTTGTTTTGTTTGGGAGCTTGTGTGATTAGGTTAGCTGCAGACCAAGAGTGCAGGTCAAATGCAAGTTCCAGTTTCTTTGGTGTGTGTGTGTGTGTGTGTGTTAGACAGTTTGTGTGTGGCCTTTAAACTTTTTTCTGGTGTTTAAATGCTTTTATAATTCACAGGCCAAAAATGACCCATAAGACAATCTTTGTACCCTAGTGGTGCAAAGCCCACATGGAAACATAAACAAAAACAAAGGATCACTTTTTCTAATGATGGGGTCCCTTTAGGAAAAGCCATAAAATTTCAAGTTGGAAAAAGATAGTTTAAGGTATTTTTTCCACAGCTGCACATGGTAGTGGGTCAAAAGACAACACAAGGGTTAAGCTGTTGTATGCATTGTTTAATAAAATTAGTATTTTATGTGTGTATTATAAACATCATGCATTGTAGTTTAGATTCCTGTGTCATGTCGTAACTACAGGAGAGTCCAAAAATGCTTTTTATTCCAAGTAATTTATGGGCCGTTCGTATTGGTCCATTGATCATGAAACTTTCACAGGGTATAAATAACAGCTGTCTTGTTTAAATGAAGATACATGCTTTTCTTTGGACAGCAACGATATGTATTGCATGCTGAAATAGACATATTAACATGATTTATATACATTGTATTACAGTTATATAGCAAATACTGTTAATAAGAAATAAGTGTATTTTAATTATATTAGAAGCTGACTATATAATATGTATTATACATAATAAGTTAATATGTTATGCAGGTAATATATGTGTTGCACATTGTAATTAATATGCTATACGTGTAATATGAGCGATATATGGCCTGTTTTCTTCTTGTTACTCACCTTTATTTGTCCTTGGCAATGCTATCATCCTGACACACACTCGTTCAGAGAGAGACAGGGAGAGAGGGAGAGAGAGAGGGATAATAGATTGGTGATTGAGGATGGGGAATGATTTTCTTTTTATTGATGGGGCAAAATTGAACTGTGAGACGCAGCTTTAGTAAACCAATTTACAGATTAAAGGTAAAGCCTGTACGGATCTCACTGCTATGTTCTCCTACATACAGATGTAAGAGAGAGAGAGAAAGAGAGAGAGAGAGAGAGAGAGGGAGAGAGGGAGAGAGAATGAAAGAAGAGAGTGAAAAAGAGGGAGCCATAAGAGAGACACAATAGGAAAAAAAAAGTGCATAACAGAGAGAAAAATATTTGAGAGATAAAAAGAGAAAACATGAAAGAGAGGAATCCAAAGCAGATAAACAGAAAAAAAAGGAAAATGTGTTAAAGACAGAAAGACAGAGCAAAAGAAAAAAATAAGATAGGGTGAGAAATTGAAAGATAGAAAGAATTATTTCTATATATGAAAGAAAGAAGGAAGGAAGTGAAGGGCAAAGAATGAAAGGGAAAGAATAAGAAAGAAAAGCAGAGATTATAGGAGAAAAAATGAAAAAAGAAAAGGACACAAAGCTAAAGAAAGAAGGAGAGAGTGGATACTGAAGAAAAGTGACACAAAAGAAAAATTAAGGAATGAAATTTTGATAATAAGGTAGGGAGTGAGCGTCACATGTTATAGGCTCCTGTCGTTTAGCTCTGATGAAAAGGAAGCGTCTAAAGCTTTGGGGGAAGGGAGAGGGGGAGGAGGAGGGGGAGAAGGTGGAGGAGGGGGAGGAGGAGGAGAAGGAGGTCGATGGGTTTTAAATTGGGGTCGTATTTACAGAAACACTCTTAGCATGTGTATCAGGGTCTGGATGGTTCTGCACTTCATCGCAGAGGAAGAGAAGACAGCTGACACTTCAGAGGAACATGCAGATGTTCACTGAAGACCAGATGCACAGAGCTGTCCAGAGATACATTCACTGAGTACCCCTACAACTTTCACTCAATATATCACTCCTCTACTCCTAAACAACATATCACTCCTCTCCTCCTAAAGAACATAGCACTCCTCTCCTCCTAAAGAACATATCACTCCTCTCCTTCTAAAGAACATATCACTCCTCTCCTCCTAAAGAACATATCACTCCTCTCCTCCTGAAGAACATATCAATCATCTCCCCTTGAATAATATATCACTCTTCTCCTCCTAAAGAACATATCACTTCTCTCCTACTGAACAATATCACTCCTCCCCTCCTAAAGAACATATCACTCCTCTCCTCATGAACAATTTGTTACTCCTGTCTTAATAAACAATTCCTCCCTCCTCTCCAACTTAATATATCACTCCTCTCCTCCTGAACAACATATCACTCCTCTTATTCTGAACAATATCAAACCTGTCCCCTAGAGCAATACATCACTCATTTCCTCCTAAAGAAAAGATCACTCATCTCCTCTCCTGAACATGTCACTTGTCTCATCTTAAACAACATATTCCTCCTCTCTGACTGAACATATCATCCTTCTCCTCCTGAACAATACAGCACTCCTCTCCTCCTGAAGAACATATCACTCATCTTCTCCTGACCACTATACAATCTCTCTCCTCCTGAAGAACATACCACTCAACTTCTCCTGACCACTATACAATCTCTCTCCTCCTCAAGAACATACCACTCATCTTCTCCTGACCACTATACAATCTCTCTCCTCCTGAAGAACATATCACTCATCTTCTTCTGAACAATATCAATCCTGTCCCCTAGAGCAATACATCACTCCTTTCCTCCTAAAGAAAATATCACTCATCTCTTCCTGAACAGCATATCACTCCTCTACTTTAGAAGAACCGGGGATTAAGATAAAGGTGACAGAGAGAGAATGAGGAAAAGAGAAAGAAAGAGAAAGAATACAAAAAGGGAACAACAGAGAGTGAGAAAAGCAGTTGAGAGATAAAGATTAAGAAGGAGAGAGAATAAAAAAGAGGAAGCAAAAGAGGGATTCAGTGAGAGAAAAGAGAAAGAATATGAGAAGACACAGAAAGAAAGATAACAAGGTTGAAAAAGAAAGAAAATGACAGAAAGTGAGAGAGACGGGTTAAATGCCAGAAATAATTGAAAGAGGGAGGAAGAGAAAGAGAATAGGATTTATACAAATATAGGAAAAAATAAAGTAATCACAATGAACACTCTTTCACTCGGGGCAAAAACTGCACAACATGGGGCTGCGTTGTGCATGTGTTGAGCTGAGATAGCATAGTTAGTGAGAGATAAAAAGGCAGAGAGAGAAAGGGGGGAAGAGAGAAAGAGTGCTCTTTAAGGTCAGAGTCAAATTTGAATGCATTACAGAGAACAGCACACAGAAATCAAATGAATCAATAAATAAACAGACCAATAAACAGAGCCAAACACCTTCAGATCAAATCCTGTATCTGCCTTGACTCTCTTTTAATAAGAGTTTTAAACCAGAGGTCTCTGCTGACCATGCACAGACTTAGTGACCACAACCTGGCTGTCCAGAACTGCAATGAGAGGAAAGTTAATGTGGTGGTCCGTCACACGCTGTCCCTCGCTGAGTTGAAAGAGAGACGTACTTTTGTGTTTGCATTGTTCTGACGTATTTGGAGAAGGGCAGTGCAGAGGTGTGGAATGGAGTGATTCAGACCCTGAGTGCTATTTTTACACTGTTTTATGCTGTAAAGGCAGCTTGGAGATGAGTAGTTTTGGAGATAAGAGCTATTATGTGGGTGTGGTTAAAGAGAGCAGGTATGCGTGTAAGGGTTAAAGTGATGAATGTTTTGTTTGTGAATTGTTCTCAGGAGAGAGCGCTGTGGTTGTGAGTGAGTGTGGGATGGTTTTAATGTCACTATGAAGCAGCTGTCTGAGTGCAGTGTGTGTAGGAGAGTGTATTAGAGATTACAGGGACGTGGTGACTCCATCATATCCACCTTTGGGGAAGTGGAGAACTCTGTAAACTTGTGATGTAAACATGACTGTAAATTAACTTGCTGAGAACATTACTTTACATTCTTTTTAATTGACGCCAAGGGCATAGAATTAGCATGGACTGAAATGATGTGTCCCTGCCAATATCCAACAATTATTAAATTGTCCCCACCAATAATTTTATCCCCTCCAAAAAAGACCCCTATCCGTCGATGTCTGATTAACCTAGAGGTTCAGAAAGGGTTAAATAACATTCCCTACTTGAGTCATATGGCCAGTGTGACACTCTGCTGTCACGTGACACTCTGTAGATTCATAGGTCTCCATCTCATGAGATATGTGTGGGGAAGACATATCTCGTGTTCATTCAAGAGTTTTATTGTCATATGTACAGCAGAACAGACAGTTACACTGTACAATGAAATTCTTACTTTGCTGCTCCTCCATTCACCAATAGATAAGATAACAAATAAAAGAAATAAAAAATATATATACAAAATATACAAAGTATAACAATATAAGTTGAAGTAGATAAAAATATTTTTATAGTTAAAGAATAAAAAATAAAAGTTATGTGTGCTTTTATGTGCAAGTATGAAGAGCAGCAGCCATAAAGTGCAAGTTGCAAGTAACGAATGTAAACAATAATGTTTGTGTGAGTAGTGAATGTAAACAGTATTCTGACAGTACAGTGAGTGTAAGGTGCAGTTTAAATCAGACCAGTTAAAACCAGTTCAGAAAGGAGAGGTTGGAGAGGTAGTGCGTGAGGTGTTCACAAGCCTGATGGCCTGTGAGTAGAAACTGTTTGTCAGTCTTGTGGTCCTGGACTTCACACTCCTGTAACGTCTGCCTGAAGGTAAACGTGTGAAGAGTGTGTGCTGGGGGTGTGTACTGTCCCTGATTATGTTGTGGGCCCTCCTGGTGACCCTGGTGTGGTAGATGTTCTGTAGTGAGGGGAAGGCTGCTCCTGAGATGGACTGTGCAGTTTTGATCACACGCTGGAGAGCCTTTCTGTCCTGAGCAGTAGAGTTTCCATACCAGACGATGATGGAGCTGGTAAGAACACTCTCAATCATACTCCTGTAGAAGGTGCTGAGAATTTTGGTTGGCATACCAAATTTTCTCAGCCTTCTCAGAAAGTACAGTCGCTGCTGGGACTTCCTGATGATGATCTGAGTGTTGTGGGACCAGCTGAGATCCTCACTGATGTGAATGCCAAGAAACTTAAAGGTTTTCACCCTCTCTACCTCAGTCTCCCCTATGTACAGGGGTGTGTGTAGCTCTCGCTTCCTCCTTGGATCAACAATCATTTCCTTGGTCTTGTCTGCATTCAAGGAAAGATTGTTGTCATGACACCAGGCCACCAGCTCAGCCACCTCCTTCCTGTACGCTGTCTCTTCCCCACCAGTGATCAGTCCAATGACTGTAGTATCATCAGCAAATTTGATGATGCTGGTGTTGTTCTGGGAGGCCACGCAGTCGTATGTGAAGAGCGTGTACAGAAGGGGGCTCAGCACACAGCCTTGAGGGACCCCTGTGCTCACTGTTCTTGTGCTGGATGTGCAGCTGCCGACTCTGACTGACTGGGGTCTGTCTGTTAGAAAGTTCAGCACCCAGTTGCAGAGGGCTGGTGTCAGTCCGAGGGTGAGGAGCTTTTCTGAGAGTCTGTGTGGGATGACCGTGTTGAATGCTGAACTGTAGTCAATAAAGAGCATTCTGACATATGTGTCCTTGCCCTCCAGGTGTGTGAGGGCTTTGTGAAGAGTAGCGTTGATTGCGTCATCTGTAGACCGGTTCCGGCGGTATGCGAACTGTAAAGGATCTATAGTGTTGGGAATGGTCTTCCGGATGTGAGTCATGACTATCCTCTCGAAGCACTTCATCACGATTGAAGTGAGTGCAACAGGGCGATAGTCATTTAGGCATCTCACATTACTTTTCTTTGGGAGGGGCATGATGGTGGTGGTCTTAAAACAGGATGGCACAAAAGCTTGCGTGAGTGACAGATTGAATATGTCTACAAACACATCAGCCAGTTCTGATGAGCAAACCCTGAGCGCACGCCCGGGGATGTTGTCTGGGCCTGCTGCTCTGCGTGGGTTGATTCTCATCAGGTTCCTGCGCACATCCACTGTTGTTACAATGAGTGATGGGTTCTGTGTGCTCTCCTTGGCCGCAATGTCCTTCAGTTGGTCAAGGTTGAAGACATCGAAGCGAGCATAGAACTCATTCAGCTCATCAGGCAATGCAGAATGGCTGGTTGTGAGTGCCGTGCTTGTTTGTTGATGGTTGGTGATACGGTGCAGTCCTTGCCACATGCGCCGGGAGTCTGCTGTGGTGTAGTAGCCCTCCAGCTTCAGCCTGTACTGTCTCTTAGCTTCTCTGATAGATCTACGCAGGTCGTATCTAGACCTTTTGTAGTCATCAGCGTTGCCAGAGAGAAATGCAGTCTGGCGAGCACGTAGCATGGACCGAACTTCACCATTTATCCATGGTTTTTGGTTGGGGTACTTTATGCAGCGCTTTGAAGGGACAATGGTTTCAATGCAGCTGCTGATGTAACCAGTTACCCCAGAAGCATAGTCCTCTAGATCAACAGAACCATCCTCTCTCACAGCAGCAGTTCTAAACACATCCCAGTTTGTACTGTCAAAGCAGTCCTGAAGCACTGAATCAGTTTCTTCATTCCACACTTTAACAGTTTTACTCACTGGAAGTGACCGCTTGAGGAGTTGTCTGTATGCTGGGTAGAGGAAGACGGAGATGTGATCGGACTGTCCGAAGTGTGGCCGAGGCACAGCTCTGTAGGCCCCCCTCACGTTGCTGTAGACTTGGTCAAGTAAGTTGTTCTCCCTCGTCGGGAAGCTCACGTGCTGATGGTACTTGGGGAGGACAGCCCTCAGGTTGCAATGATTAAAGTCGCCGGCAACAATAAACACGGCGTCCGGGTGCGCGGTCTCTTGTTTACTGATGACGTCATGCAGCAGCCCCAGCGCCGCAGCGGAGTTCGCGCGAGGCGGAATGTAAACAGCCAGAATAAACACACCGCTAAACTCTCTCGGCAGATAGTGGGGTCTGCACTTCACCATCAGCAGTTCTAAGTCCGCTAGACAAAGTTTTTCAACTGTCTTTACGTCTGAACACCACGCGTTGTTTACGTAAACACAGACACCGCCGCCTTTGTTCTTCCCCGACGCTGCCGTGCGGTCGCCACGGTGAACGGAGTGAGTGTCTAGCTGGATCGCTGATTCTGGCGTGTTGCCAGAAAGCCAGGTTTCTGTGAAGACCAGAGCACAACACTCTCTGATCTCACGCTGAACTGTTATTCTGGTTCTCAGCTCATCCAGCTTGTTTTCGAGGGAGCGAACATTAGCTAGCAACAGGCTAGGTAGCGGTGGCCGCGTAGCTCTCGCCTTTAGCCTAGCATGTAGCCCACCTCTCTTACCCCGCTTCCGTCTTGGCCGCTCTGTTTGTCGGCTGCGCCGCTCACCCGAGGCCGGTGCTGCTGGGCCTTGCGCGGAGCTGGTGAAGTGCGAGTGCGAGCGTAACAGAAAGCTGAAGTCAGAAAGGCTAAAGGTAAGTTCATGTCGAACTTTACCAATCTCCAGGAGTGCCTCTCTACTGTAGCTAAATGTTCCGGATGTATACTGTACATTTAAAATAAATACTAAAGACAAAATAAATAATAAATAACGTTGGCTTCCGGAGGAACACACAAAGACGTCTGCCACGGTGGGCGCCATCTTTCATGGAAAAGTTCTTACTGTGTTTCAGAAGGGTAAAATTACTCTCCTGCATCAAGCAAAGAAAAAAAAAAACTAAGGAGAGGCTGAAATAACTAGAATCCACACAACCCAAGCTTGCAGGATTGGTATTAAATAGCTGTGTGCACATATAAAAACCACTTGTTAGTGAGACTAGACTGAAAGTGAGCATAAAGATTGGACTCTAACAAGATGGATGAAGGTCATGTGGTCTGATGAGTCCAGACTGACCCTATTTCAGTGTGATGGGAGCATCAGCTCATAAAGGAAAGCACATGAGAAGTGATGCACCGATCATGCATAGTCCCACTGTACAAGCCTCTGGATGCTTCAGTTGGTCAGATCAAGTCTCAGCAATGTTATGTGGTAATAGAATAAGGTCAGCTGATCACCTGAATGTACTGAAAGACCAGGTTATCTCATCAGTGGATATGTTCTTCCCTAATAGCATGGCCTTATTCCAGAACGATAATTCCGAGATTCATCTGGCTCAGACTGTAAAAGCGGGGTTCAGGGATGATGAGGAATCATCTTCACACATAAACTGGCCACCACCGTCAGTACAAGATCTCAGCCTAAAAGTAATGCCACTCTGGACAATAATAAATGTTGTAAATTAAGGTTGTTGAAAGTAGGTATTCTGGAAGTCCAAGTATGATACACCTGTACCCTAACCCTATTCAAAGCCTTTCCTCATTTGGAGACAGAATTTAATACATAACTCCAGTTATTCACTCACATAAGGTTGTTAAAACAATGGCACAGTTAATGCACCCATAATCAAAGCTAAAGGCAGTCTGACAAGATATTGCAGTGTATTAAAGTGTACAGTCTTATTTTGGTAATGTATACTGTATATATGACCTTGTATAAAAACAAGTTGATCCTGTGTGTTTGGGAGAAGGACAAACAAAGCAGATGAATACATGCACATGTCTGTTTAAATTGGTTTCATCATGCTTCGCCTCAGATACAAGAAAGAGAAAGAATGTAAAGAATTCACAGATTGTCTCTGAATAGGTCTCTCTCAAGCTTATCACGACTTTAGCCCACTGTGGGCGCATGATGCTTTGATCTGGAGATCCGGAGGTGGGATGGGAATCCGTAAACAGACAGAGCAGCGTGCAGAGGACAGAGAGAGTATAAGGAAAACAAATGACTTTTAATGAGCTTTAATGTAAGTTCACATTTCAATATCTAAGGGTGAAAATGTGGATTCAAACTTTAGTTATTGATTCTCATCCCTGCTTTTAACCATAAGCTTCATCTTAGGCCCTGAATATTAAACAATAGTAATCTAATAATAACTCCTAATAGATTAATACACTTTATTGGACATCTTTACTGAAACTTTACTGGACATCTTATGTCAGCACTCATAGACACTATTGGCACTTTGATGTACATCCAGAACATTTGCACTCATAGACACTATTTGACACTTTGCTGTACATCCTGTACATCTGCACTCCTGGACACTTTTTAACACTATTTAACATTTACTTAAAACAATATTTGCACATCTATTTATTTTGTAATAAATATCCCAGTACTGTAATATATCTACTGATACCCGTTTTTTCTCTTACACATTACCTAATTTATTACTGCACTACCTTTTTTACCTTCAGTCAGGTTGTATAGTTTTGTTTTCATAAGTTCTTGTATATATTCTTTTTGACTATTGGAATTCTTTATTCTTCTTTGTACTGGGTTTTGTCTATTTATCTATCTATCTATCTATCTATCTATCTATCTATCTATCTATCTATCTATCTAATAGCAGTAACTGAATAACATACAACAGTCACTGAATAATACACAGTAGTTGCTCAAGAATTTATAGTAGATTCTGAGGAAATCATCATAAATACTGAATAATTCATGGTGTGTGCTAAATAATTCAGAGTTGATGCTGAATAATTCATAGTAGATGCACTGCCCTCCCTGCGTGTACTGAGGTTAAACAGTTTGACAGTGAGCTAGTGCCTGTGTTTATTCTTGAAAATTCTGTGAAAATATAAACACATACAAAAGATGTAAACCTCATTAAAGCTTAATGAAAAGTATAACATGAAGCATCATTTCTAATTATGAATCTTAACCAAAACAAAGCTACATATCACAAACAATAATACAAATACTGTACACTAGCATCGGATATCACATACACTATATTGCCAAAAGTATTCAGTCACCCATACAAATCATTGAATTCAGGGGTTCCAATCACTTCCATGGCCAGAGGTGTATAAATCCAAGCACCTAGTCATGCAGACTGCTTCTACAAACATTTGTGAAAGAACAAGTTGTTCTCAGGAGCCAACTTTCAGAGGTATTATAACAAAGTGGAAGCGATTGGGAACAACAGCAACACAAAGTGGTAGCCATGTAAAATGAAAAAGCGGGGTCAGCGGATGCTGAGGTGCATGGTGCGTAGAGGTCACAAACCTACTGCAGAGGCAATTACTACAGTTTCCATGGCTGGGCAGCTGCATCCAAGCCTTAAATTACCAAAGGCTGTGCATAGCGATGGATGCAGTGGTGTAAAGCGCGCCACCACTGGACTCTAGAGCAGTGAAGATGTGTTCTCTGGAATGACAAATCACGCTTTTCCATCAGGCAATCCGATGGATGACCCTGGGATTGGCAGTTGCCAGGAGAACGATACTTGTCTGACTGAATTGTGCCAAGTGTAAAGTTTGATGGAGGGGGTTTGTCTTTCAGGAGTTGGGCTCTGCCCCTTAGTTCCAGTGAAAGGAACTCTTAATGTTTCAGCAGACCAAGAGATTTTGGAGAATTTCATGCCCTCAACTATGTGGCAACAGTTTGGGAGATGGGAGATTTTGGCAATAAAGTGTATATTTGGTTTGTTGCCTAGTTTTTTAATGTAAACATAGTAGTAATAGTAAACATTTATATAATAAAGTGAACTTACAACTGTTGCTTTTAGCAATCACTTATAATCACAAAATATCTAACAAGCGAAAAACATGAAACTCTAAATTTTCATGTTTATGGTAACTGTTGCTTGATGATTTTTTTTTCTGAAAAAAAAAACAGCTGAATACTAAAAATAGAAATCTATAATTGGGATCAAAAGACCAAAGTGGCCTTGCACTGATGATTGCAGACACTTCTGCCTTGAGAGTGCAAAGGATTTCATGAGTAAGATAAATAGATCTGCTTTAGCATGGAGTAAAGATTTAATATCCATACAAAACCATGTTTATTTAAGTGTTTCCTGACACTGGTGTCTTATTCATGTTTATTCCTCATTTCTAGCTCCCAACAAACTCTACTTAAATTGGTTCCACAGTCTGATATTAGTGATTTTGCCGGTTCACGAATGGCAAAAAATCTGCATAGTGTATTAATACAGCTAGAGACATCCTTAGAATGTATGCAAGACACAGCCCAATATTTGCTCTGAGGAACACCTCCTCTTGTGCACTGTGTAACTACTGTCCAAAGACTGAAAACAATCTGAGGTCTGGCATCCTCTGTTGATCTACTCTTTATCTTAATTTTGTGACATTTGACACACTCATGCAGAAGAAAACTTACAAAAGAATCCAGCAAATCTGCGGCTCTGGCAGCCCCTTCTGTAAAGTGACAATCTTTTTGCTCCATGTTGTTATGTTAGTGTCTCACAAGGAGTGTTGAAATGTGACAGTTCTTTGGTAAGGTTAATGTTTGTAAGATTATGTAATATAAGGTTGCATGTTTCAGTCATCCACTGACTCTCAGAAGATAATTTTTCAAGACGGGATTCAGTGTTACAAGTGTTTTTAGGGATAGGTTTCTTTCTGCTGAGCAAGTCTTCTGCATAGACTTCTTCATGCACAGCTATGATGATTACATTCTTGGCTGAGGACACTTCCTCTGGAGTTTGAAGTATGATGACACCAGTCAACCTTTGCATTTTCTGGGACTAGAAATAAGATATGAATTGAAAGAAAAGATTGTATGGACAAGAAATGTCAGCTCTTTGAAGTGAATGCCAAGCAGAGAATCTTTTGAAGTGAGTATTCTCTTTTCAGTGCAGGTGAGAAGCGTTAAGTTCGAATTTCTATATCTAATCCTGCACCAGATTTGATCTAGTTGTGTGGATGGTAGACTCCTAACAGCACTCTTTATTGGTTTTTAGAGGAGGTGCCAATGTCCATTCTGAAAAGCTTTCCACACAAAAGCAGTAAACTGTTTCTTCATCTCAGGTCTTCTGTCTAGAATGTGATGCGGAGCTGTAAGTTATTGTACCTATTGTTAGTGATTTCACTGCATACAATGGGTCTGTCTCAAAACCTAGTGTCTACATAGGCAGCATTTTACGTAATAGTATGCGCTCCCGACATGTAGGCTGTCCCAATTCTTAGATACCTTAAACATGCTGTCTCCTGGGGCATCTTATTTTGACCTGATTTTAAGGAAGCATCGAACGCTTCCTCAGCTGCTGAGGCAATCCCATGATGCAACGCAGGCAAATCTACGAGCAGTGAAGTGGTTTTAAAATGTACGTTATTTTGATTCTCTCTGGTGTTTTAATGAGTTTCTTGTCATATAATCACACAAAACAGCATTTTAATTACAACTCTGTAACGAGTCGTTGACCATTTGGCGGTTTTATACTTGAGCCATTAGCATTTATGCTAGTGGATTTTTAGGCCTGGGGCTGTTAATTTGGATGCCGGCTGGTAGCTTAGCAACCAGCTAAACCGCCAGTCACGTGCTGCAGTGGTTCTCTAACTAGAGCGTCTCAATAATCTGTTTTATGAGAAGAGATGACAGACAGAATGCTGCTACTTAAACAGCTGCCAAGCCAGTCAGTACCTACTAAGACAGCTCACTAGGTTTTGAGACACACCCAATAAGTGGCAGGTCAATGCTCATCTTTGCCTTAATTCCTTTAAGTCGAAAGCTATCTGCGTTTGTTCCATCATCTCTGGAACTCCTGCACAAGTTCTTAGTGATGCCTTGGATGTTTTACAGATGGAATATAGTGCAATGCTACAGTGTGATTTGGACACTAGTGTCTTTTCTGGGGTTGTGGTTGCCAAGTCCTTAGTCATTTCATGTGCTATAGGTATGGAGGGGCTGTCATTTTGGAACATCCCGCCAAAGGACTATGTGGTGTGTACAACATATAATATCAACAAATAGCTCATGCCTGTATCTTTTGCTTACCAAATTATATATAGTGCTTACTTGATTATATCTGGCATGTACCTAATAATATATGGTGATTATCACATGGTGCTCATCATATAGTGTTAGCTGCATCCCTGATAGTATCTGGTGTGCACCGAATAATATATGGTGATCCGCACATAGTGCTCACCACATAGTACCTGATGCTCACTTGATACTATCAGGTGCTCACCTAATTGTGCCTGGTGCTCACTACATAGTACCAAAGTATAAAAACCCTTGCACAGTACCTGACTTCATGAAGGCTTAATCAAATCCTTACAGCAATGTTCAGCATCAGTACCTGACCTCACTAATATTCAATCAGATCCTCACAGCGATGTTAAGCATCAGTACCTGACCTCACTAATGCTCAATCCAATCCTAACAGCAGTGTTTCAACATCAGTGCCTGACCTTATTGTTGCTCAATCCAATTCTAGGAGCAGTGTTCTCACATCAGCACCTGACCTTACGAATACTCAATCAGTTCCTTACAACAGTGTTCAACATCAGTGCCTGACCTTACTAATACTCCTTGCAGCAATGTTAAATCACTACCTGACCTCACTGATGCTCAATCAAATCCTTACAGTAATGTTCAACATCCAGTGAAGCCTTCCCAGAAATTACTGCAGCAAATTCCAGATAAGCAGGTGTCTACACACTTTTGAACATGAGGAACAGCGTGACATGGTCAAGGGTGACATCCATTTGGCTGAGGACTCTTTAAAAAATGACCTGTAAACATTAAAGCTGATAAGATTTGCTTTATTTTCCTGCAATGTCCTGCTTATTCACACTGGTTTAGCAGCGGTCATACAGAGCACACAGCTGTACACAGCATGTTTTAAGAGTCTGCATTAATTCAGCTGTATTGACAGGGCAGTGCTGATTTGGGCAGGCTGATAAGGAGGGCTTTGTTTTATGGGTTAGTAAAGTACACAATGTGCATCTGATCTGAGGCCAGTGCAGTGGATACTAATAACTCAGGGCTTTTTCTTTTTGTGGTCAGTATGTGAAACAGCTTTTCTAAAGCTATACATTTATTTTAGGATATGGAAAAGTACAAGTTTGCCTAAAAGTATTCAAACATTATAGTCATTATTGTCTATGCTTTTGTTTTTTTTCCTCTGGAAGCTATAAATATAAATGTGTATATATATATATATATATATATATATATATATATATATATATATATATATATATATATATTCTTCAAATATTGACCTAATATATTACAATATTGACTTGTCTTCTCAAAATAGTAACTTAATATCTGGATGTTATTTCAAAATATTGAGTTAACATCTTACAATAATAAATACAATTTTGTTTTACAAAATGTTTACTCAAATTTTGAGCTGATTTCACATCAAATTTCCAAACAATAATTCATTTATATGAGGCACTAAGAGTTGATATTATGTTAAAAGAAAAAAAGTCATTATTTAAATGTATTAAGTCATTATTATGAGATGTTAAGTCATTCTATTTTACAGAGTAAAATATGAGCTGGCAAAGAATAACTTCAAATGTAAAATGTGTTAATCGTGCTTATCAACATCCAGTTACTGCATGTTCAGGCTGACTGGTCATTTCTGGAGTGATAAGAAACCCTGATTTAACTGCCCCTTTAACACTTTTAATCACTAAAAATGCAATAGTGGCAGATCTGAGGTCAGCCGTTTGGGGCTAAAGCTGTGCCACTGTGACCTCCTCTCCTTTCACGCCACTCCACAATCACACCTCTCTTGCCGTTCGCTCAGGGCTGCCAGTTTCCATGGCGACGCCTGAGTGCAGTCTTTAATGGGCTGGCAGACGGAGAGAGAGGAAATACGGTCCATCTGGACAGCTGGAAAGCCAATCGGGGGGCGGCCGTCAAAGCAGTGGAGAAACATACTTTACACGCAGCGGAAGAGCTGCTTTAGGAACAGTACAGAGTGCATGATTCTTCAAATATACAGCCATCCAAACTCATCTGAGTATCTACACAGACATGATAGATTTGTACAGCAGTGCTAATGACTTAAATTACACATGCCTAAAACCCAATGACCTACCACCCAATCAAGCAAAGCATCAGGACCGGATCACTTCCCATGTTAATGTGTTTTATTTTCCCCCTGGAGTCCATTTGTGTTGTTATATGTTACACAAACAGCTGTATTTATTATTTGACATGTCTCTTTTCTGACCTTTCTTTATTCCTTAGTCTGTTTTGGTTAGTGTGCCTTTAAAGGAGAGATATGTAAGACCTGTCAAAATTATTCTCCGCACAGTTCCTTCTCCCCTTTTTTCACTCCTCCCCCATTTACTGACCAGTCTGAAGAATTGTTGAGGGTTCAGCATCAAACTTCATCCCTCTTTACTGGAGTGGCTCCAGTGGAGGACAGCAGTGCCAAATATTAGGGTACGATTTAGATTACATTTTTTAGTTTATAAAAAATAAAATAATACAAAATTAAAAAATACCTGGTTCCTGTGATTTACATTAAAAGTAAAGTATGTTTTCCTTTATTCGTACCTAGAAAACCAACAAAACCTAAAAATAAATGTTGAATTTGCCAAACATTTTTAAAGGTAACCCCGTCTGGTAACACTTGTAAGCCTTAATATGGTGTAATGACTCTAAATTGTTAAGACGTGTTGTAAAAAGAAAAAAATCACAAAAGTAGCAGATTTATTTATAAATTAAGTGAATGTTAGTTAGCTAACCTAGCTTAAAGAGAAGCATGCCACGTTGTGTTGCTGTTGGATGTTATTTGCAGTGGAAAGACTGATATTAGTCTAAACAGCTTTTACAAAAAGATACAAAAGGAGAATAGTTAGTGAAGCAGCGTGTGGACGAAAACGGCTACCGAAAGACCCGCCGCTCTGCTCTCGTCACTACAGTCTCGATGTGTTTGAGCCGTTCAGTAGACCACCACTGGTGAGAGACTTGACGGATGCTGTTGGTTTTAAGCGTAGACTAAAACACAAAGCAGTGCCACAGTTTCCCACACAGGAAGTCCAAAAGCCCCAGATTATGGAGCAAGAACCAGGCAAAGAAACGCAAACGTGAACATGCGCTGGACTTTCTCCTGGCGTCCGGCCAACAACGTTTACCGTTAGCGGCGGCTGCTTCCCCCATCGTTTGCGGATCAATGTGAAAGTACAGCCATTATAGCCAACATACTACTTCACTAATAAACACGTGTGGAAGCCAAGAGAAACTGCCGTTCAGTGTATCTAGCTGTTTACTGAGCGTGAATGTTTTCATGCTGGAAAGCGGAGCTCCTTTAACAGACACTCTCCTTCTCCGTCAACACCAACACACAGTTTCAACAACTCCAGCACTGTGTCCCACTCTCGCCTCTCTGTTCGTCATCATTTTCACTCACTCGGTGTGTGTTGTCGCCGCTGTTGTCAGAAATGTTGTGTTCTGGCTTAAACTGCAAAGGCTGAACAGTAGCTATGTCTAGCTAGCTAGCTGTGCTCTAGCGCGACGGCCCGTCACTGCAACCATTTGACGTCACCAGTCGCTGCGCACGTCTGTAGTCACAACAATGGCGACCTACGTGCTCGGGATTTTACAGAAAATCAAATAAATCTGCTACTGTTTGTGATTTTTATCAACGTGTCTTAACAATTTACAGTCATTACACCATACTAAGCCAGGGTTCCCTTTAAGGCTGAAATTACACATGCCTTTAGGGGTTATGAAGCCTTCACCGTTTTATTTTGTTTAGCATTTTTTAAACAACAACAATTATTTGAATGAACTTATTTAAGAATGCTCTCAGAAAAAATGCTTACTCTCTGCTGGAAACTTTCAGGGAACAATTCCCACTGATTTCTGGATCTCTTCTGCTTCTCACTAGGGCTTATTTGCCTTACACTTATATTTTTAGCCTGCAATGTTCTAGTTTTGACCCAGTTCAACTCTGATTGCCCTCTAGCACATAACGGCACCTCAGCTGAGAGCTTGACAGCTGAGTGTTTTTAGAAGTGCCAAACAACCTGTCAAGCAAAGACCTTCACTTCGTCTAATCAATGACAGTGTTCTGTTCAGAGGTGGCTGGGTTGCCAGATTTAGCCTAAAAGCTAAAAGTTGTGGTGAGGGCTGAGGTCTGACAGCACAGATTGCAGACATTCTTAGAGACAGATGAAAATAGAATACATGGTTACATAAATTCTATTCCTGGGAACTGAATATGGGTCCGTTTTACCTTTGACCAATGTCAAATGTGCATGATAACAAAAACAATCAAACCATTCAATTTAATTATAAACATTTTGATGGATATTTATTTATAACGTTGTGTATGTCCCTTCATAAGTTGGCTGTCTGTAGCAATCAGACATAGAAAAGCTAAGACTGTCATTGTGTAGTCACTGTATACACAGTATGTTGTTTTGTGCAATTCAACAAATTAGAGTTTATTATTAATGTAGTCATTCATAACCAGAAAGCAAATGTGATCATTTATTTAGTTTTTCAACTATGAAGCATGGCGGTGGCAGCATCAGTTTGTAAGGGGGTATTTCACTGGAAAAGAGTCTTCTGTGCAAATCAGAAAATAGGTGGCATCAAGGAGAACAATGATCTTAAGCTTTGTGTCAGAAGTGTGTCAGAGCAAGTGTGGCACAGTTCTGTCTGAAAAAAAGGGCAAAAGATTCACCACAAGCTTCCACAAGTGTTTGTTTTAAGGTAACCAAAAGCCAATGTCAACAAATACCAACTAACCATTTTTAGTAAAATCATATATCATTAATTTTTTCTAGGCAAGGAAAGTTTATTTGTATTGCACCTTTCATACACAGTGGCAACTCAAAGTGCTTTACATAAATGAAAAAATATAAATATCAATTATTAAAGCATTAAAATAAATCAGTTAAAAGAAAGAAAATTAAACCGAAAAATCAAAGGGAGGTTTAAAAGTGACGTTGGACTGTGTGCTAAGGTCCATTCTTCTGGGTTATGTTTTTCTTTACCGCACGTTACTCCTGCACCCCACCAGAGTCAGCTCCGTTTATCGTCGCTGTCCAATGAAAAAACAAAAACAAAAGCTTACTTTCAATGTAAGTCAATGGAACCAGAATTTTTCCAAACTATTTTGCAGGATTTCTGTTGGTCCTTTCATCATGAAATTTTCAGACAGTGTAAACAACTATTGGAGTTTTTAAATGATGTAGAAAACTAAAATCAAAACAAAAAAAACAAAAATCAAAATACATGTTTTTCATTGGAGAGCGACAATATACTGCTAGGCTTGTTGGCCCTAGAGGCACAGATTTATTCCCGAAACTGCACTAAAGATTTATCTTATATCTCGTCAAATAAGTTGCCGATTCCTATCACCTTTCTCTCAAAATGGGGTTGCCATGGTTCAGCCCATGGTATTAACTCCTGCTAGGAAAAGCCTATTTAAAAGAAAGAAAATTAAAGATAAAAGTGAAGAGCAAGGTTTAAAAGTGATGTTGGACTATGTGCTGAGGTCCATTCTTCTGGATTACATTTTTCTTTAGTGTTTCCTTTTTCCATTTTCTGTCATTACTCTCCGTCCTTTCCAGTAGTCCCTAATCGACAAACCCTTATTCTAAGCTGCTTATCCTTCTAGGTCATGGGGAAGCCTCTAGCCTATCGCAGCATTTGCACTCAACAGGCCACCAGACCATTGCAGGACAGACACACAGACATACACACTCACACGCTAACAATTTAATATCTCCAACTGACCTGACTGCATGTCTTTGGTGGATGCGGGAAGAACATGTAAACCCAAAAATAACCCAGGCCCTTCTAGCTAATAGATTTTTAGTCTTTTAGTCAGTCATTACAGGGTTCTTAACATCATCATGACATGTCCTGGATGCTAATTAACCACATGTAGAATATTTGCTAATTCTGTGCTAGAAACCCTGCAACCCAGCTGAAAGCTTGGAATGCTTGAATGAATTATATGCAAATTCATAAAATCTAATCATGAAATAACACTATTTTTTTAACTTATTAGGATTTGTATTCTACTGTATTCGTAATTATTGTTGTATTAGTGGATGAGTGTGTAGTGGTCAGTAGACCAAAAGCCCAAAGCCTCATTTCTTGTTTGAATACTGGGTCACACGCCCATATTAGTGCTCTCTCTCTCTCTCTCCCTCCCTCTCTCTCTCTCTTTCTCTCTGTTTGAACAGTGTGACTCAGCGAGATAAGAGTTTAAACACAAATGTAAACATCCCCTTCTGATGGCTGTGAGACCCATTTCCCTCCATTCCAGCCTTCACATCTGCACAAAGGCCTTGTGTTGTCTACAACAGTCATTAGCACTCTGCCATATTCCAGATTTTCAATACCAGCAATCAACGGACAAACACACGAATATACAATCACATAAAACTTGAGCACTCAAATTTTCAATCCCTATTTCACATGTGTGGAACCATTTGATTGCTTCAGAGTAAATTTAGATTCCACTATTTTTAGAATCAGTGGACTACAAAATTGACCCTCTTTTATTGATTGGAAATTCTTTCAATGTTTTTTTTTCCTTTACTGATTAAGAACCTGTAGTTACATTTTTATCAACTGAATATAAATTCTAGAATTTAAACTGTACACCATTGAGTGGGAGTATGTATCAAATTAAATTTGGATACCATTGATTGGATGTTCCAGCAATATATTTGTACTTCACTGATTGGGAAATCTAGAGATCAAATTTGCCCTGCATTAATTGGGTATTCTGAAATTAAATTTAATTCCTGATTTCTAGTCAATGGAGTTTACAGTTAATTTCTAAATAGTTGAATTTAATAAAATATTTTTTTTTCTATTTGCAACTATAGTATACTTTGTTCTGTTCAAGTTCTACAGTTAAATTTGTACTTCACTAATTAGGCATTATGATCCAGGATGTTTCTTGTCTTCGAGTGCTGGGACAGGCTCCAGCTACAGTGGAGGAGGAGAGGTGGTTGATGAATGAATAAATGATTCTTGAATGAACCATTTTAGAATTAATGCAGTTTGTTTTGCATTGATTGGGAAGTCTATAAATACATTTGCATGCAATTTATTTATTATAATTATAATTTTTTATTATTATTACTCATTGTGTTATTGGCTCCTTTATAATGAATTTTTAAATTTAGGTACATTCTGAGGTATTTTGTGTTTTGCCTGATATAAGGATCCAGAACTATTACTGTGTGCAACTCTTGTCCATCTCTCAGAGGCTAAACCAGAGATGAAGGAAAAGCATTTAAGCTGACCTAGGAAAACTGCTCAGCGTGTAGATGCTGCATAGGCCGAGATGAGGAAATGCTTTTTGAGCCACGGTCAGCAATATTCCATTAAACCCTGTTACACGAAGCATACCGCCCTTTACTGACAACAAACATGCTGGTCAGGCAGTACCATCAAGACATACAATATCATTTAAAATTCATGTTTGAAATCACTTGTTATATTAGTTATTATTTTCTTTAAAATAACATACACAATGCAAATCTAATGTTAGAAACCAGGAGATTTAAGATTTACTATTTGGGGATTAGCAAAACCTTTATAATTGATAAATAATATATTGTAATTATTTAGATCCATATATTCTTGTATATTCCTCCATTTCCCCCATTTTTTGTGACCGATCCGCATATTGTCTGCATATCATAATATAAGAACAGCTTGGAATCAGATTACTGTGGAATTACCAGGGATTGAACTCTCATTTTAAAACTTCTACTTTAATTTCATACATTTATCTTCAACAAAACTGACTTTATATTATAGAATACTGAAATGATTAAAAATCCACCAGCAATATACTGAGATTTAAATAAATATACAGTCAGGCCCAAAAGTTTTTGGAGGTTGACAAAGCTATTGTCATTGGGAATAAAATAATGAATATGAATCAAATGGACAGACTTTCTAATGCTGTATAAATTAGAAAACACACTTTACAACAGATCAAAAACACCTGCCAAGAGGCAGTCACATCTGAGCTAATGTCATCGACAAAGAGAAATTTAAATGATTAATAAACATTGGACCAGATTAGAGTTTAGGAACAGAACTGATCATAATTGTAAGCATACCACCTTTTCTGTGAAGCATGGTGGAGGTAGTTTTATGGCATAGGCACTAAGTATGTAGGGCTATATTATCTGCTCAGTTTCAGCCTCAAACTCACTGAATGATCCACAGTGCAAATATTTTTCGACTCAAAGCATACTGTTCAAAGCAACCCAAGTAGAATACTCTGCAATGGCCAAGTCAGTGACCATACCTCCTTAAAAGAAACTGGTATTTAACATGTACAATGTAAAATTACATCTAAATTGGATAGAAAAACCCTTTCTACCCTTTTTGTCACCTTTTTTAGGGGTGCAAAAATATTTGGCCACAGTATTTGTTTCTGCTTTTGAAATGTATTATTTTATTTAAAACCACTGACACAAAATGAACTTTGAATGTTTCTAAATCTTTAAACAGTAGCGTAAATCATCTGACACAAAGACATAAAGAATTGATGCAATTGAGTAGTGGGGATAAAGCGGGGCAGGTAAGGAGGTTGCCAGATGTTACATAAAGATACAGAAAGCTTATGTAATGTTGACTTTGATGGAGGTAATCAGGGAGGCGATGGCGGTGCTTGTGTGCCTTGTTTGGCATGCTTGCCTAATGGGGGCAATATTCGCAATGCTTTCCGCAGATTCCTGCCAAGTCTCAGAAAACAAGCAAGTGTGCAGTATTGAACCGTATTGTGTAACAGTAATTACACTGTTAGTGAACCAGAGCAGCAGACTGATTTGTTTTAATGCGTGAGCAAATACCTTCACTCCAAACAACTGCAGTCTCATCTGAATACATTATTTACACCAAGCCAATAAGACGCCCCGAGGCTAATGACTGCATTTTTGGGTTTATTAAGAATTTTAATAGACCGTGATTATGGAAAGCATTCAGAAGAAAATACAAATATAACACAGTTTGATTCTTCTTCCAGTAGTATGTTCCTATACACAGCAGTTTAGTTCTGCCCATTTACACTTGAGTCATAAGGGTTTTTTCAGCCTCAACTGGTTTTAGAATGAGGCAAACTACAAAGCAGCCAATTAGAACAGACCTCATTTACATACATTGTAATCTAAACAGTCCGTTTATTCAGTAGACAAACAGTTGTGTAAAACGAATTTTAAACATTTTGATACCTTAGTCCTTATAAAGTCCTTATAAATAAAAAATATTTTTTATTTATAAATTTTTGATCATAATTTGATCTTCAGTCAGTTGTGATTGGACTACTACTTGAAAATTCACTACAATTTATTTTGTTAAAAAGAAGATTTTTTTTCTTTTCTTGTAGATGTTTGTAAATGTTATATGTTCTAATAATATGATAAAATTGTTCTCATAGCTACAACGTATACTACATATGCTATAAATATACAGTACTGTGCAGAAGTTGCTTGGGGACATTATACTTTAAAACTCTATTTTTTAGGAAGCTTTTATTTGCTCAGCAAAACACTATTTTGCTTTTACATGTTTACCATTTCAAATCCTTTTCCTTGTGGAAACAACCCAGTATTATTTACAGTTATCAGCTAATATCTCCTTTGACTGCTTAGTACTTTATTGAGCTAAATCAAGATTGATGATGAAGGAATTAAATAAATTCCTTTCCAGGAGAAATCTGGAATGAAACTTTCCTCTTTAAACTGGTGCACAAGATATACCAAAAGAAATGGACCAAGTTTGACAGATAATAAATGTAAAGTAAGCTTTTTTTTCTTCTCCTGTAAATGTATAATTTTTGAGAAGTTATATATTCATTTCTTTATGTTTATAATCATTAGAGCATGTGAATTGCTCACAATGATTGTGATAGATGTCTAAATATTTGAATGTCTACATGAATACCTGAAATATGTCTGACATGCTTTGCCATATTATGATTTTGGCTTAAATCAATTAATGGCGGAGGGATACATGTAGAATACTGTGAAGGAAAATAGTCCCTAAGGACTCATATTTATAGTTTTAACCTTATATATAAACACTCAACTGTTGGTTTTGGATAGTAAATAAAATGACTGTAGCTGTGTTGCAAACATAGTGACCCCTGGTTCCCATCACCACCACTTAATTGATTACAATGGATAATTTTACAAGAAACCACACTGAATGATTTTGTTTACAACCAGCCATTGAATTACGTACATGCATTTAAAAAATCTGTGTAATTTCCCCTATAAAGAGTTTTAAAATCTTAAAATTTAAACAAACCTGTTTGCAAATGTCATAATGTATAATGTATAATGTATAATGTATAGCAGAAACTCACTTTTTTAAACTTTTTTTGCATAAACATTAATGTGAACAAATGTATGGCAGCATTTTTTTCCTTCAATGATTTAGTATTCAAGCAGTCAATTAGGCCTTTACTGTTAAATTTAAAACCTGTCAATAAACAAGTAAGTCAATAATAAATAACACCACTGCATTACCACTCCTCAGCTCTGGCCTTATAGTGACAATTACCTTTAAATAAATAAAAAACTCAGTTTTAATTAAAAGAAAAATAATTTTTCCCTCAGGCGCTCGATTAGGACAGTTGTTCCTTGTAGGTTCGTGATCAGGCTGCAGAATGAAACGAGCGAAGCGACAGACAGGCTATCTCAGCGCACTGGTGCATTTCCAGGAATCATGCAAATGTGTTTGTGGCATTTCTGAAGCGTGCACAAACGCATTAGCGGCTTATTTTGAAGGAGAGGAGAGTGGCTTTTATAGCGGCTAATCAGGTGGATTAAAGCGGGAGCAGGAAATAAAGCTCACGTATTGATTCTGCAGCGCTCAATACTGCCAGAGAGACTAACGTGCTGCCTGCTAAGCCTCAGAAGCTCAAACACAGACAAACAAATCAAGACATTCGGAATCGGGTGTGCATGTTGCACTCTGCAGTCAGATGGGATAGACCTCTGTGTAGATGTAGGCTTTATGTATAAATCAGGAAAACAAGGTGACATGAATGGATCCCTCTTACATTTAAGCTTTTCACTAGAGTCTTCAAATTAGTTATCACTGATTTTAGTGCCGAAACAAACCTTGTTGCTTAAGTTGCTGCCCATGTCATTGAGATGCTATCAACATGGTTGCCTTCGAGAAGACAACAGGTGAGGAGTCTGTCTGTATCTCTGGTTTCCTGAAGTCTCGCAATGCAGATACAGGGAAAGACCATGTCATGTTCTACTGACCTGTGGAGTTTGGCTCTCTCCTGACATTCTTGACATTTCTATAGTGCTTCAAAGATCAGATACTGAACATTGTCATCTTCCTGAAGACCACAATAAAAAGAGAGAGCGTATAACGTTTCATAATCCTGTGAAGTTTAAAGTCAATTCTTCTTATTTTCATTGAGTTACAGAGCTTTCAATTTTTCTGGCTCTCTGGATCTGTACCGCAGGTGAACATCTTGGCCAGGCTGCGTTGGGTGCACCAAAGTTGGATACAAATTTCCTAGATTTCAGAGTCTGTATCTCTAGTTTGCAGAAGGCTACATCAGTGTTGAAATCTGAAGCTGTGCAACCCCTACGCCAAAGTGCTTTAGGAGAAAAGATAAGGAGAAAGAAAGAGAATAATTAAGACAAGGAAGAAAACAACAGGCAATGTTAAAAACCAGTGGAGAAATTAAAACTAAGGGCAAACAGAAGAAGCACAGAAGACTAACACCAGAAGATAATCAAAGTTAATCATAATAAATATGTTTTAGGGTTATAGTAAAGGCTTTTCCAGAACTTTGGAGATAGTGGAACAGTGGCTTTGTGCTCAAGATCTCAAATGCATTTTTTCTTTTTTAATAAATGCAGTTTTAACTATAAACTGTGGTCTTTGTCTTTCTTTTTCCCACAGCTATGCCCTTGATATGAGTGCACAACAATATTTTCACACTGTATAGAAATATAAAGCTCATTTAATTCCTGCATAATTTACATGTATAAAACTATAGACATAACAAACACTATTATAATAAACATATCCTCACATATATCTAAGTCAACCTTTACCATAGTGGCAGTTACTAAATATACCAGAGAATAAAATAGACATAAATGGTCTTGTATGTAACTTTACATTAGTGCCTGTGCATCTGATCAACAATTCATTCAACTAATACATTCATAAGACCTAAACAAAGTACTAAACTCACTCAGCATTACAATGTATTATTTTTCCAATCACCAGCAAGAAGTAAGAAGCTGTTGCTTCTTAAAACTGAACCGGTGGAAGACTGACCATCAGGGTCTCTGGCTCACCTGACACCAACCAGTTCTCCTCTTTATTCTTGCCATCTGCTACACACTTAACTGCACCACTGTGTCATCCTGATGTACCTTCATTAAGATATGCTGGGACTGTTTCAGTTCACTCCCACTTTTTTACAAACTGCCTCAGTCAGAGACTGTCTCTACCTGTACAGTTCCTAAAGCTTTTACCATCTAGACTTCAAACGGAGATTCTCTTAGTTCTATTTTTTAAATTTAGCCTAATAAACTGTAAATACTTTTTGACCAGAGGAGGATGGTTCTCCCTTTGTGAGTCTTGGTTCCTCCCAAGGTTTCTTCCTCCAGTCTTGAAGGACTTTTTCCTTGCCACCATTGCCTCTGGCTTGCTCACTGGGGGAAACATGTTGTAACTGTATTTTTTCAAACTTGTGTAAAGCTGCTTTGTGACAGCACTGTTGTAAATAGTGCTATACAATAAACCTGAATTAAACTGAACTAAATGCCTAAATTAAAAAGGCTCAACATTTATTTACAGGCCAAACAGGCTAAGATCTAAAGAAGGCTGTTAGCAATTAGCCAAGAACTAACAAACTAAAGCTAGTGAAGAAGTAGGCGCTAAAGCCAGTGGAGGCTAGGCGCTTGTTTACAATAGTTAAAAGCCTATACTAAAGAGAAAGAGTCGCCAAAGCTAGTGAAGGCTAAGCACTAAAACTAATGGAAG
Source organism: Megaleporinus macrocephalus (assembly GCA_021613375.1). Taxonomy (NCBI): domain Eukaryota; kingdom Metazoa; phylum Chordata; class Actinopteri; order Characiformes; family Anostomidae; genus Megaleporinus; species Megaleporinus macrocephalus. The sequence continues at coordinate 37,250,059 of CM038704.1, read as the reverse complement.
CCAAGCATTGTTTACCAGGCACAATAGAACAAGAGCTAACAGGCTCTACCAACCTTTTTCGTACTAGCAATACAAACTCTTAAAAGAGTTAAAAGTCTTAAAAGACAGCTATCTTGGTTTCTTCCATTCAATAGTAAATAGAAAACTCTACACAGTGCTTGGCTGGCACGTACTTCACAAAATCATTACATTATGTGTACACATGCAATATTTCTCAACATAACACATACTCTTTCTTATCGTATGTGCTTATTAGCTTTTTTTTATCAAGCTTGGTGCATCTCTATTTCATTTCCTTTGATGGAGATGGGGAAACTGTGGCTTTGTGCTTGTATGTTATGGCATATTAAAAGAAAAAATAAATATTTACAAAAGTATGACCACACACTCAGTGTGTTTGCGGCTAATCACCCTTTAGCTTTTATTTTCAATGGTGGACCTCTGGAAGAAGTTATTCTGAAGCTCTTAAAGCGCTTGATGAAAATCTGACATAAATGCTAACAGTCTGTCCTGAGACGCACAAAATAACTGGAGAGGAACAAGAAATTAATTTGTCCTTAAAGTTGCAGGGAACACAGCGTAAACCATATAAAGTGTTTGTCTATTTCTAAACCTGAGCGTTATATTACACGTCCAGCAAAGTTTGAAAGAAAAATATGATTATTAATGATTAGAACACGCTGATGAGACCTGAGAACGGGGCATGGCTAATGAGAGCTTGATTGACCGCTCTCTGTCCATCACCGCTAGCCTACTCCGACCTTCATACAGAACTAACATTATTATCCAGGTTTTACTGTATGTGATGCTAACTGGACCAAAAAAGTCACAGACCAACAGCATTGCAGACAGGAAAACAAACCTCTGTACAAAACATAGAGATGGACAGAAGCACAAAAGGAAAAGATGTAAAAAACTGAATAAATGGATAAAGTAACACTCAGCAGAATGGATACAATGTTGTTGTATGGATAGAGGAATGTATGGATGAAAAAACAATGTTGGATAAATTAATAAAAAGATGAAGGAACAATAGTGGTGAATGGATAAAGGAATGAACAGGTGAGAGAACAATGCCGACGATGGTTAAAAGAATGTACGAATGAAGGAACAATGTTGTTATATAAATAAATCAATGAACGAATGACAGGCAGCTAAAGACAAGTGGTCTAGCTTTCTGGCTTTTGTTTACACTGGGTTAGCTTTAGTTTTACTAACTCTGATACTGGTATGTGTGTGGGCAGGGTGAGAGATGCAGCCTTGTGGTCTGGGGAATGCTTACCAAAGTTTCACACCAAGCCACTCGGAATGACTTTTACATCTAAACCATTATGCATTAAAATTGCAGGTTAAATAAATAGACATTTTGTTCAAGAACTATCAAATACACTTTGTGGTTTCTGATACTGAATGCCAAAGAGATAAAATCCAACAGTAGAAGCCTCTTGATGGCTGAAATTGCATTCATATTTATAGATAATGTCATACATGTCTATGGAAATATAAGCTTCAATTAATGTCTTCTCTGACCCTCTACATTATGGGTAATGGGGGCTGAACAACTGATGGATGTTGGATGCTGATCTAAGGTCAACAGCTTTGAGTGGCCTCTGCCTGTGGTTGTGGCCAGGGTCGTCCTCTACTCTTTGTTTGGTTTCCCATGGCAACTGTGTTCTGATCCTGCGCTTCCGAGAAAAGGAAGAGTGAGCATGTGATTTGCACGGTCCGCTGCGGAGTGACACAGTCATGGCAACCAGATATGAAGTGTGTTTTGGGCTCTAGCTCTGTGGCTTTGAAGCCGCGACTCAACAAACCTTTGTAGGGTTGAGTTCTTTGTCTGTTCAAAGCAGAAAAACATACAAGAGTGTTAAAAAAGGGGTTTATGGGAACATTTTGTGCTGAATCTCATAAGGATTTCCTTTAGAACTGGGTCTGCAAAAGCTTTTCAGTTGTGGACGCTTAAAGTCTTGTTGATTTATTATATGTGGAAATAATCACAAATGGGCAAATATGAACAGTTTTTGACCTCCATTAAAGCCCTTACTGGCCACTTAAATAGAAAAGGAAGAGCTTGTGCTTTTACTCACTGGCCACTTTATTAGAAACACCTGGTGAATACATCCACTCACTGGCCACTTTATCAGAAATGCCTACCTTGTGCTTCCAATTTCTGGGCACTATATTAGAAACATCTACCTTGTTTTTCTACTAACTGGCCATTTTAATAGAAACACCTACTTTGTACTTTCACTGACTGGCTACTTTATTAGAAACACCTACCTTGCACTTCCACTCATTGGCCACTTTATTAGAAACACCTATCTTGTATTTCCACTCACTGGCTACTTTATTAGAAAACACCTACTTTGAATTTCAACTAACTGGCCACTTTATCAAAAACACCCACCTTGTACTTCCATTCCTGCCCATTTTATTAGAAACACCTACCGAATACTTTCACTCAATGGCCACTTTATTAGAAACACCTACCTGGAATTTCAACGAACTGGCCACTTTTTAAAAACACCTACCTTGTACTTCCACTCAATGGCCACTTTATTTGAAACACCTGCCGAATATTTCCACTCAATGGCCACCTTATCAAAAACACCTACCTTGCACTTTCACTCACTGGCCACTTCATTAGAAATACTTACCTTGTACTTCCACTTGTGCTTCATTCACTGGCTATTTTATTAGAAACACCTTTTTCTAATAAAGTGACCAGTGAGTTTCATCCACTGCTTCTGCAGAAAAGCTAACTGATATACACTCGACTCATTATAAGTTAAGTTCACCTTTTTTGGCATCAGTATTTCTCATGATCAGTTTGTCAGGAGGGTAAACATAGCTAAGATAAATATTCATGAGAACCATCTGCAAGAGTTTTAATTTATTCCTTAAAAAACACCCACATGAGTGTTGAGAAAAATGATGTAGAGATCTAAAGAGACATGCTACGTCTCACAGGTCAAAGCATGTGCAAACTTATTAATACAGAAAGCACTCAACTTTCTTACATAACATCTGATCACATGTTTTGTTTGGCCTTTGGAGAAACTGACCTGGGCTTGAAGAGTGACCAGGCATGATGGACTGATCAAGCTAGAATAAGAAATGCTCATCAGTCACCAATGGCACCATAAAAATGCACTGATGTTTTGAGTTTGGTTCACATGGACTGATTTTAGAAAGTTAATGAACTGGAATCGATTATTATAATAATAATACTTACTTTATTAATATAATACAGCATGTACTCCTGAAAGAACCTGTGACAGCTTTGCTTTTGCACTCTTAACTTGCCTGCAGTTAAAAATGAGACTAAACTGATATTCCCTGCAAAAGAAATGATGAAAAGGTGTGAAATGATTCAGATGTGCTTACAGTGGTGATGATGGGAACCAGGGGTTACCATGTCTACAACACAAATTATGTAGATATTTAATTTACACTCAAAACCACTAGTGAACCTACTCATGTCTTCTAAGTTTATTCCTGCAACGTTGACGATCAAGGTAAGATCAAGGTACAAAATACAGGTGGTCCCTCACATTAAACTCCCCCCAAAATATCACAATTCTGTTTGTTCCCTTAAAAATATACTTACAATGTTCAAATACAAGTCTGCTTCAACTGGCAAGAACTGGTCTGGTCTGGTTCTGCTGCTACTAAGCGGCGCGGGAGCAGCCAGACAACGCTGAAGTAGCCAGCCAAAATGGATATCTGAATATCAAGGGGTATTTCACAAATGGAAGTGGAAAAATCAGGGGCAAAAAAAAACAGTTATGTGGACTATTTTGTCATAGAACGTCTTTCATATGTCCCTCATCCATGAATTAATTAAAATAAACTAGTTATGGACAAAAACTTCAGCACGAGACTTGGGAGCTTGTAGAAGCGGACGTCTGGTTCCTATCACCACCACTGTAAACAAGTTTATCTACAACAGAGCGTTTCACACCAAACAGCTCTGAATGGCTTTGTTTTGAAGTCGCCCTTTAGACCCTTAATAATTCGTGCTTAGGTGTGGTTTAGTGCAAACAGTGTAGTTCTGTTTAAAGCAGATTCATGAGCAGAAGCTGCTCTTGTTTTGGAAGTGAAGTGTGAAGAATTAGGTCAGCGAGTCTTTCTGATTCACACCTGCTGGAATGTGGGTGGCATCCAAAAAGAGTGACTGCCACTACAGACGTTACGTACATCCGTCATCTATCCATCAGATCATCCATCTATCCTTCCACCTACTCCATATGACACATGGCTTGTTTGGTAGAGCCATTAAGCTGTACATGTGGGAGTGCTGTATGTTTACAGTTGGGAACAGGAGCAGATTCATGAGCTAATTTCAACAATTACGCTGTTGTTTGCACATCTGTTTGTTTATGAGGTGTCGTGGCTATGTCTGGATGAATAGCTCAATAACAGTCAAGATATGTGCTTGAAGTTTGCTTTAATAGTTCTTTCAGCTATGCTAAGCTAAAAACAGTAGCACCAGCCATTCAAAGCTAGCGTGATGAGATGTTCCCCGTCCCTGGGTGGAGCTGTTCCTGGAGTTGTCCTTTTTTAAACCCCAAATAAAAACACAACATAAAGTCGTATGAAGGTCCTGCAGCAGAGCAGACAGGCAGATGTCTCATGATGTGCTTGTTTTGGCCAACAGATGGGGCTGCTGCTATCTACGGGCCACTTCTACCACTTACTGGTGTAGTTTTAAAGAATACTGCTGGGTAACACTCCCCCAGAAGCAAGCAGTGAGTCCACAATATCAACAAAAAAGTTTTTTCAGGACATGTGGTCACCTAGGGGGTTAAGAGCAGGGCTGTGTTACAGGACTTCAATCATAATACTTGGTGATGCATAGACATACAATCTATTTGAGTGTAGCTCTGTGCAATATACAAATAGTATTTTTTAAAACTGTGTTACTTTTTCAGCCATATCCGTATATGACATATGGCATACGTTAATAGCTCTGCCTTTGTCTTTCCAGAACTGGAGCTGGCCCAGGGATGTGTTTGGAGTCTGGCTATTGGAATATAGCCATGTAGCATTTTTCTGTTGACGCCAGTCTCTTTTTTACTGCGGAAATATTAAAATATTTAATATGAATATGAATCATGGGCTAAATCTTTTGTGGTAAGTGTATCTGTGCCTATAAACCGCTAGACAACTTTTGCAATGCCCCCAGTTTTCATTTTAGAAATCCAGTCACCTTATTATAAGCCTTAATATTATATATACATTTGTCCATATTTACAGATATCAGTATCAGACACCATATAAGTAAGTCAGTTCGACATTACTCAACACACAGTTGAGGCAAATGTATGAGGCTTAACCATGCCAACAGGGGAGTTGCATACCCCCATTACTTGTTGTACTTTAGACACCAAACATGTCAGGCTGATCAACAAGACGTGTACATGTACAATACTGTGCAAAAGTCAGAGATAGCCTTTATTTACTCAGTTTCCAATTAGGGGTGTGCCATATCGTATCGTACACAATAATATTGCCAACATTTTTAAATATAGTGAACAATATTATATCCTGAAATATCGTGCCTTATCACCCATCTCTAATTATCACATCAGGGGACTACTTTTACTGTTTTTAGCAAAAGAAAAAATCACACTTTTCTCATTTCCCATCATATATCTACTAGAGACAGATTTTATCAGTCCAGTATCATTCATTTTACTTCAGTCCTGGATATATGGAGATATTTGGAGTGCATTATTTAGTATCGTGACATTCTGGATCATTGACTTCTGTTACAATCTGATGGAATTCTTGTATTCATTTTCATTTTGTTGCAGTAGTGTATTCTTGAAATATTTTTAATTCAATGTTTTGTCATATCGCCAAGAGTATCGTTATCGCAAAAATACCAGGAAATATTGGGATATTATTGTAGGGCCATATTGCCCACCCCTATTTCCAATCAAAACAGCAATTGAGTTACTTGTAAGGGGATGTTTTGGAAGAGATTACACACAAAATCAAAATTGGAGTTCAAAAAATTATTCTAAGATACAGAGACTCTTAACAACCACCTGGAATACCAGGTAGACAACCAACACTGTCTGCATTAGACAAACAGCATTTAAAGCTTCCATCTTTGGGAGAGAGGAGAACAAACTTCTTCAGATCTGAAAACATCCACAGGTGTTTCTGTCCATCCTTCCACTGTGAGAAGACACCTCAGTGCTTTAAGTCTAAAAGGATGTGTAGCTGTTCAAGAAGCTCCTTACTGAAAGACACATCAAACAAAGAAGCTGCTGGCATTCTCAGAACAATAGATTTACCACCAAAGTCCAGATCTCAACACCTCTTTAAGGTTATTTGGTAGGAGAGGAACTGAAAATGTTAAACCAGCCAGTGTGTCTCTTTGAGAAATTGAAGTTGTTGTTTTTGGAAATGTAGTTGTTGAGTCTTAAATAATTATCTACTAATATATGTTTCCTGCTTTTCTCCTGATTCATATTTAATAACTTGAAATTTATTATGAGTGGCCTATTGCACAGTATCATACATTATTACCAGTTGCCAGTTATTAGTATGCGGAACCAGTTCAGGCGGGTTAGTGTCTGACTTTAAGTTACTATTGACTGGATATTTTTGTGTAGTGGTCCACTCTTAACCCATCAGTAACTCTGCTGTGCTGAGAAGAGACCACCACCCAAATAATATCTGAATAACTTTGGTCATGTAGTCAGAAACTGACCAATTGCAAATGGGGTGGGGTGTTACTATAGCAACAGATGGACTACAGTTTGCAATTGTGAATCTACATAGTGATGTTTTATGATAGGTGTTTTTAATAAAGTGGTCAGTCAGTGCAAGTACAAGATAGTTATTTCAAATGAAGTGGCCAGTGAGTGGTAATGATAATAAACAAAACAGCAGCAAAACTTTAAATGAACTTGAAGATGTTATTTAGTCAAATCATGATTAGTCGGATCATCAGATTAAGGCTGAAGAGTAAACCCTGCAGGCTGGTAGATTTTCAAGTCGTATATCTTCACAAGTATTCCTTTAACACCCCCAAGGATCCTCTACTGTAAATTAACAAGGAGTGATTAGGGATGATGGGAAATGTCCAGTTCAATTTACAGAACAGTCCAGCAGTGCCTGCTTCAGGTGATCATGCATTCAGAGACCTCTCAATACAAAAAGACCACATGCGCCCCCTAGTGATCAAGCCATTTCTGGCTTGAGTTATTTTTTTCACCAGCAAATTGCATTTCCTGATGCCGCTGGTCCCCCTCGCCTGTCTAATTATTTTCGTTGCCCACCACAGCCTTGGTTGCCTCTGGCCTCCATGTGATGATGCTAAAGTGCCATTATGTTTGTTTATAGGCTTGCTGAGCAAAAAAAATAATAGTCTTTCCCAAAGAGCAGCTCAATCAGCTAAATCTGTTTTAAAGCAGAATTATACCAATCTCTTTTCTGATTACATCACTAAGATGTAAATTGGGTGCTTCAGGGAAGTTTGAAATTGTTTAAGGTGGTGGTGCTACAAACCAGATGTTCACCTTTAAAAGCTTCCTTACAGAAATGTATTACATGTAATGGTTATTATTACACTGTCTGATGTCCTACACATTCAGTGCTGCTGGAATTTTCAACCACTGTGTCCACTCACTGTCCGCTCTATTAGACACTCCTACGTCGTTGGTCCATCTTGTAGCTGTAAAGTCAGAGACCATAGATAGATCTGTTGCTTCACAGTTTGTGTTGGTCATCCTCTAGTCTTTCATCAGTGGTTATATGACTCAGGAAAGATTTGGTTGGTGGACTACCCTCAGTCCAGCAGTGACACTGAGGTGTTTAAAAACTCCAGCACCACTGCTGTGTCTGATCCACTCACACCAGCACAGCACACACTAACACACCACCACCATGGTAGTATCACTGCAGTGCTGAAAATGATCCAGCACCCCCAAAAAACTCTGTGCTCTATGGGTGTCCTGATCATTGAAGAACAGGGTAGCAAGGTATGCAGAGAAACAGATGGACTACAGTCTGTTATTGTAGAACTACAAAGTGCACATGTTGAGTAGAGCAGATAAAATAAACAAGTGTAGATACATGAAGGTGTACTTAATGAAGTATATTAATTAATGTATTTGTTTATACAAGTTTTGTTAATTACAATCATTTAATTCATTTTTTAAGATTCGTTTAAGATTTAAAATGAGATTTTTGAATCAGGATTATTCAGGATTATTTATTTTTACTATTTTTTACTATTTACAATTGCACTGGGAGAAAATATAAACCACGTAACAAAAAATATTCCTTTAATACATCAACCAAGGGCGTAGTAGCGGGATTGACATTGGGTGGGACACATTTGCTAATATGAATCAAAGCCCATCCTATTTCTTAAAATCTAAAAAAGCTGATTCCACTGTAGGTAAGGTAGTAAATCACTGCATGTAACATGACATAGAACAACAGTTGTGAAATTAGAGTAAATTGTAAATAAATAAGCAAAATACAACATTATCTGTACTTCTGTTTATTATTAGATTAATCCAATTAAAGATGACTTTACAAGCTAAATATTTTTTCACGCTGCTATTTTAGCAGTCTGTGCTCGTTTTCTTTTTTAAAAGAGCTGGTATTTTGAGTGAGTTCAATAAATCTCCGAAATGATTAATATTCCTGCATCTGGCTTGTTTACTTCGTAACGATATATTGTCATTGTCATTGTCACTGCGCTATCCCATGATTCACCTGGAGCCGCGGATGAATTCAAAGCGTAGGAAAAAACAGTAAAAAGCGGAACGTCGGCTGTGTGTACGTAGCTACGGCTAGTGAACTGTCGCTATAGAAGCTAGTGCTACTGCTGAGGTAAACAATGATTACATTCCTCCTGTTTCGTCTTCTCCTTTTACTGCAGATTATTTGTGTTCTTTGTAAAGGATGTGCAGTCAGGTCCATAACTATTTGGACACGGATACATTTTTTATGATTTAGCCGCTGTACACCAGTGCAGTGGTTTAAAATGAAGCAGTCGGTTTGTAATGAAAAAGTGGACATTAAACCTTAATTAAATTTTTGTTAATTTTAACAAAAATACTGTGTAAGGATTACAAATTTTTATAAAGTCCCTCCATTTTCACAAGACCCAATATAAATGGACAGTGGACTAATAGGCAGTTTCATGGCGGGGTGTTTCTTTGTTATTTTTTATGACAGAAGTTAGTGCTAGTGCTGAGGTAAACAATGATTAAATTCCTCCCATTTCATCTTATCCGTCACAAAAAGTATCCAAATCTGTCAGTAAACGGGGCTTTTAAATGAATAGCAGTTCTTGCGTCACAGGACGCTGGCAATATGGTGGACGTAGTACGTCCGAGCTTGTGTGGCTACTAAAACTCACCTACTGAAACTACCTACTAGTCTGCCACTCGAGCAGTACGTAATGACTCTAATCTAGTACCTACTGACTAGTAGGCGATTTCGGATGCACCCCTAGGCTCAGTGAAGCTGCTGACTGCAGGATATTTCTGAACAGGCATCTAAACGCAAGCCTTAATAAAGTGAAATACCCGGAACACCTGACAACCAGAGCTTGTCGCTAACAATGAACACAGCGCGTGAATTGTGCATCAATTAAAATAATGTTTTTTAAAAGCTTTTCTGTAGTTTAATTTTTGGGTGGGACAAATCCACCTGTTTCTGATATTGGGTGGGACACGTCCTTCCCATCCCCCCGGTTCCTTCGAAAATGACATCAACTATACTGAGACTTATTTGTCACCAAGCCTGGTATGCATTGAGCGTGTTTGCAGTGTACCAAACAAGCTTTTCAGTCAGTTTTTAACGATCCCTGCTGGGACTTATAATTAGAGTCAGGACCTTTAAAAACTTTTCCTAAAAACTGCCTTTTCTCCTCTCTCCGCTGAATACTGAGAGAGCCTCGGGCTCCAAATGTGCCATTTCTAGATATACACGGACCTTCATAATGTGACCTCCGAGTCATTCACGCTGGCTCCCTGACATGCTTGGCATAGTTAAAATCCCTACAAGCAATGCTGGCGTGCAAACGTCAGCCTTTCTTCTCGCACGAGTCAAGCTAATGTCTGACCTAAAAACTGCAGTCCAGTAAGCCCAAAGTGGAACAACGTTTCTTCTTAGTCAAAACGTGAGCGTGAGTGGCTAAACTCAGCCAAAAAACAGGCCCTAATTCACTCCCACAACAGCTCCTACCCTCTGACTTCTACACTGACTTCTATTACAGTAAGTAGATTTTCTATATATTAAAATTATAGTTAAAATATATTAACCCATCCTCTATCTAGAACATACTTAAATATGACAAATTTTAATATAGATTATTTGTGTTCTCTGTAAAGGATGTGCAGTCAGGTCCATAACTATTTGGACAGGGATACAATTTTTATAATGGTGCCACTGTACACCAGTGCAGTGGTTTTAAATGAAGCAGTGGGGTTGTGATGAAAGAGTGGACATTAAGCCTTAATTCAAGAAGTTTAACAAAAATACTGTGTAGGGAAGACAGCCGTTTTTACACGGACCCTCCATTTTCACAAGACCCAATATAAATGGACAGTCGACTAATAGGTAGTTTCATGGCTTGGGTGTTTCTTTATTATTTCATGGCAAATAATTCTAATTAATTCACTCCTTGATACATAAACAAAATCATCTAAAGTGGTTTGACATGGAGTGGGTCACTGAAGAATGAAGAGGGAGACCAATTCAGAGTAAACGCTTAATTCTTGAAGGTTCCACAGAAAAACATGTTCTAGGCAGATTTCCTTGGGCTGTAAAACAGCAGGAGTCATAAGTTTCTTGTGAACATTGTAGCTTGTTTACAACGCCCGTCTGTGCCTGAACAGACTCAGTTTAGCAGGCGGCATGGTGTGCAAGAAATATTTACAACAGTAGAGTAACTGAGGCCTTGTTCCAACTGCCAGCCCAAATCCAGATTTTTGGCATATCCACATTGTCTTGTTTTCTGACATTCAGGAGAGCAAAAAAAAAAAACCCCAAAAAAAACACATGAAGCCACACTAGAAGGTGTTTTGAAATGCCTTTCTAATTGGGTTATTTCAGATATGCGTCTCAGTCTGGATGCTGAAAGTGTTACCTGCAACACATCACAGGTAATTATTTCGCTCGTGTGATTGTTTGGAGGGGGACATGATGCACCTCCATCTTTCCTGCATCCTCATTTAAAATCTGGGTCATCAGTGGAGTTACGTAGTTACCACAGCAACCCATGCAGATAGGTTGGTGATGTCTGGACACACGAATCCGATCACTTGCAACAAGCAGTGCAGACAGTCGTCCCAAAAGATCTGATTTCAGCAACAAGTCTGATTTGCCTGCAATCTGAACACAGCCTTTCAGTCCCAAATGTCTTAACGGTGGTGGTGAATGGACCCAGGGGTCACCATGTCTACAACACAAATATAAACTTTTCAATTTTTGCTATACAAAACCACCAATGAAGCTACATGTACCTTCTAAGTTTATGAAAAATACTGATAAAGGATAAACAGTTTTGCTGCCTCTTCCTTACCCAGCACTGATATATCTGATCCTGATAATCAGGAACTTGGGAAGAAGTTAATTACTGAAACAGGTTTAGCAGTCTGGGGTTATAACTCAACCCTCAATTACATCACTGTGCCATCCAGATGCACCAGCATTGAAATAGGATGGGACTGTTTCAATTCACTCCCACTTTTCATAAAGACTCAGAGACTGCCTCTACCTGTTCAGTTTCTAAAGCTTTGACATCCAGACTTCAAACAGATCTTCTCTTAGCTTTTCTTTGGTGTTTAGCTTATTAAACTATAAATCCCTTTTTAATCCTATTTTAATCTCTATTTAATCCCTTTTTAAAAACACACATTAAAAATCTTGGGAGTTATTTTCGATTCAGAATTAAAACTTGATAAACAAATAAATGCAGTGGTCAAGGCCAGTTTCTTCCATCTTAGAACAATTGCCAAATTAAAGTCATTTCTTAATGTTTTAGATTTGGAAAAAATCATCCATGCTTTCATCACATCTAGACTGGATTATTGTAATGCACTGTATTTTGGAATCCACGAAGCGTCCCTTAAACGCTTACAGTTAGTTCAGAATAGATGATTAGATGATTAACTGCAACCAAGAAAGGGAAGCACATTACTCCAGTCTGGCTCCCAGTGCATTACAAAATCCAGTATAATGTAGCATTGATGGTCTTTAAAGCTTTAAATGGATGTGCACCCGTCTATATAGAGAATATGCTTTGTATGCATACACCTTTGAGATCATTAAGGTCTGTATCACAGTCACTTTTGATGGTTCCACAATCTCGTCTCAAGCAGAAAGGACATCATGCTTTTGCTGTCACTGCACCAAAACTTTGGAATGGCCTTCCTCATGACATCAGACACACCCAATCTATGACTGTCTTTAAGTCAAAACTAAAAACACACTTTTTTAAGTTAGCATTCAGCAGCTGTTAAACTGTTGAACTGTGTATGGAGAATGGAGAAGTGCTACTGTGTCCGTTATGTATGCTATATGTTTAAGTAGTCAAAAGAGGGTATTAATCTTTGACTTTGTAAAGCACTTTGGTTTTAAATGTGCTCTATAAATATAATTTACTTACTTACTTACTAAATACTGTTTGACCGGAGGAGGATGGGTCTCCTCTTGTAAGTCTTGGTTCCTCCCAAAGTTTCTTCTTGCAGTCTGAGGGAGTTTTTCCTTGCCAGTGTCAACTCTGGCTTGCTCACTGGGGGATATATGTTGTAACTGTCTGCTTTCAAATTCTGTAAAGCTGCTTTTAGACAACATTGTTGTAAAAAGCGCTATACAAATAAACATGAATTGAATTGAACTATAGTCTGCAGGGGGGGTGGATCTTTGGGACCAGAGTAGGTGACCACTGACTTAGTTCTTCAACAATGGTCAGTTTGCAGTGTTATCAATGCTAAGAAAACGTATCAGGCCATTAATAGCCTGTTATGAGTTAAAGCTGGAAAACACCAAAACCTCCAATACTGACCCTGTATAAGTTATGTATAGTGTTCCTATATTGTGTATATCTTTAACTGTGTTTAATACATTTAAAGCATTTAAGGAGCAGTTCAGTTTAATATGCTAATGCTGCTAATGCTAATGAGCATTGTGCCATCACACTAATTAGCGGCTACCAGCAACCATTTATCATAAGCCTGTTTAGCTGAACTGCTCCTTAATGCACCTTGAAATAATTGCTTCAACCTCTTTGTGTTGCGTTAAATGAACAGTTATCATCAGCAATTGTTCCTAACGCACCAAATCACGCCACCTTTATTCTTCTTTTCCGTCCCACACAATACATCAAGCGCATATCAAATACACACAAGCTGAGCCCCTGCGCACACATTAACAACAACGTCCACAACATGTTAACCTCCGACCCTTGTCTCTATGGAAACAACCCCTCGTCCACTCAGTAAATGAGAAGAAACTCTTGCATTTAGTTTGGAGTATAAAAGTGGGTGATTAACTCACGCACACATGCTTCATTAGCTCATGGATGGATGAAATGAGGCATTAATCCTCTGACCCCTTTATTAATGAAGCGCTTCTCATTTACCTGCAAAATCATCACTACTTAGTCTCCATGCCAGGAGGCCCAGCTTCATCAACTCTACTATCATCACTGTACAATGATCCATTCTACAGCCGCAGTATTTCAGTAATTATTCATTTGGATGAATAAGATTTGGATGAATAACATGAATATTAAAGCAGGGAAAGTATAAACGATCGACAGTGCATGCAAAGGAATATGGCTTGTGAATTTACTAAGTGAAAGTCTGTGAACACGTCTGCATATTTTAGGACACAATTACTGCTTATTTGCCGCATTAATTTAACATATTTGGAGGTGGCTTATGATGAGGCATGTACAAATGTTATGGCACATGTCCCAATAAGACCCAAGCAAGTAAATAGAAATAGTGAACTAAACCTAAGCCCTAAAAAGAACTAGAAGAGAACATTTGGATTTAAATACATAAATAATTAAGTAGTTTAAGCCTTTGATTGGACAATTACTGCAGTGATTAATATGTTTCAGCTGGCCCACAGCTTATTTCACACAGTAACAAATGTAGGAAGGCACATCCTGGGGTCATGGAAAAGATCTAACTGTGTTGCTAAGGAGTATAAAGATTGGACTCTAGAATGATGGACAAAGTCATGTGGTCTGATGAGTTCAGACTGACCCTTATTCCAGAGTAATGGGAGCATCATGGTAAGAAGCGAAGCGAATGAAGTGATAGACCCATCATACATAGTGCCCACTGTACAAGCCTCCTGAGGGTCACCTGAATGCACTGAATGACCAGTTTATCCCATCAATGGACTTAATCTTCCCTACTGGCACAAGAATATTACATAATCTCAAATCAAATATCTTCACATGTGAACTGGTCACCACTAAGTCCTGACATTAATCCTATTGAAAGTCTTGCTGGAGATGGCTCTAGGGAGTGGTTTGAATCTCCGGTCAGCAGTACAGGGTCACGGCCTAAAATAAATGCAACTCTGGACAGAAATAAATGTTGTGATGTTGTCAAAACAATGGCAGTGGCAGATCAAACAACACCTGTAGTTATACCGAGGGTGTACACTATACTGTGGTTTGTTATTTGAACACTCGACCCACAAATAGCTTTCATTTTATACTCAGTACACCGCAATAAGCATAAGTACACTGCAAACTGTAAACATGGCTGAATTACTAACCGGGCCAGTGGGGCCAGCACCCATTTTGCGATGTCTATCAACATTTATGAATATATATTTTTATTTCCGAGGGCCCTTCATTTTAAGGATCCTCTGACTTTTAGGGACGTTGACCCCAGGGCTTCTTGCTTTTGGGGCCCCTAGCCATGCTTTTGGGCCCCTTATGAAAATGGACAAGGCGTTGTGGCACTGCTCTGACTTTGACTTCTGGCTATTAGGGGTCCTAGGAAAGAGGGGGGCATAATTTCAGAGGGCCCTGGTTATGAGAGCCCCTACCAGGGGACCCTAGAGAAGAGCAGGGCATACAATTAGAGGGCCCTTGATCACGAGGGGTTAGGGTTAGGGACCCAGACTATGCTTAATCTGTCCTTGACTGTAAACAGTACATGTAGTTAAACTGACATCATATATAATAAAGCACGTGTTGCAATATATCCTGTAATATATACTTAATTTAACTTTTAAAAAGTGAATAGTCTAAATGCACTCTAAGTTTGTTGAGCAAGTTATGAGAACATCATTCAGTGGCTTTCATTTTGTTATTTTGTCATACTTTTTACTCATCAGTTTTCTAGTTTCCTGTAATGTCATAAAAGAGAATTTATTTCCAGTAATTCATTAAGACATTAATAATATAATTATAAAAATTGATTAAAGAGAATTGTATTCCTTTACAGTGGTTGTGAAGGGACTTAATGATTTAATTATGCAGAAAGTTCCAATTTCATGTGGACTCCCCCTTCACTCCTGTGTAGAAGGATGCCACTAGATGACCACTAGATGGCAATGTTTAACAACATAGGTCCACAAAAATAAAGTATTTCGGGGACCAGAAATAAAGCACTGTTAGTGCTATTTGGGTCTTTAGCAGGGTCTGGAGGGTCCTAATGTAGTAAACACACAGTGATCATTTCCTACAAAATGACTCACTCAGTTTATGAATATGTTTAACCAGAACTTTGTTTTATTTTTTTAGAAACCTTCCTGCAGCAGATACCATCATTAAACAAATACCTGCACAGGCCGCGGCCAGGATTACACAGAAGTGAGACTGATAACTGTGGTTAATTATTAAGAGACTCAGCTGGATACTGTTCTTTTATTCTTTAACGTGTTCCTGGCATATTTACAAAAATGTACAAAATTACCAAGTAAAAAATAATCTAGCATTGCAGAAAACGTGATTTTTACAGCACACCTACTTCCTGAGATCTCCTGAGATCTTTCACACAAGAGCCCTAAAGTCCATACAGATCTTTGCTTTCAATCTGTACACTTTTTTTTTTTTGATTAATCAGCTCTTCTGAACTGTTTTCTTTTTCCCTCGGCTTGAGTTCAGCTTTCACCCAGTGGCCTCCGAACTAGAATAAAATGTAAAAATCCCCCCAAAACCCCAGTTATTTCACATTACACAGATCCAGAAAGAAGAGTCAATCTGCCTCAGATTTCCACAAATCGCACATATCCTAACAGTAGCATGGAAGGATCTGCTATTGTCCAAAAAGTGCTCTTTTATTTAAGAGCGAGCAAAAGTGCTGCAAGTAAAAGCACCAAAGATGTCCATTTGCTTTGTAAAGCGCTGGCTTGGTTTCCATTTCTGCTGTAGTCGGCGCTGACTTCAACATCAGGGTTGGTTCTGGAACAGAGCTCTGCAGAGAGAGAGAGAGAACGTAAAACTTTAGATCGATTGGTTTTAACAACAATTATTTTCAAATGATAAGCAAAATTTCCTTATAAAATTTCCTTATATTTTATCAATATAATGAGAACCTTTGAACTAAAAGCAAGTAAAAATGTCTAAAAAAAGTAAAATAATCTTGAAACACGTTTATAACAGTGTCAGTCATGTATTCAAATAGACCTAAAATCTTTTCTCTCTCCAGGATCCTTGTTTTTGCAGCATAATTGGTATAATTATAGCATAATTCGATCAAATGCACGTTCCCCACACCACTTTAAGAACCACAACTTCAGAACACCCTTCTTTTATCATTACTTTAATTTTCTCTTTACTGGGAGCAACAATTTATATCCTACAGTCTCATTCTTTTCTTGTGCCCTGACTGTGAGAGCTAGGAATACCCACCTTGGACAATCAGGGTGGTGTTGGCCCTGGCATGACCATGGTTTGTGAAGAGTTTACAGACGTACTCTCCTTCATCGCCTTTTTTGGGCTTCACAACAGTCAGCGCTAGCTGCGTCTGAGACGTGTAGTGGCAGCGGAAGCGACCATCCGTTTCTGGATTCAGAGCACTACAGAGTTTATCCAGAGAGGGGCCCATCCAGAACATCCTCACAATGTCCAAATGAGCGTGTGTGGTGGAGATGTTACACAAGAGAGTGACATCCTTTTGGCAATGTGATTCAACAGCCTCCTCTGTTTTGACCATCACATGACTTGAACCTAAGGAGAAACATACAAATTGAAAAGTTAAAAAGGTTTACAGAAAAACAGCTGCTTAACAACGTCAGTCAGAACTGAAGATCTGTTAGTTTTAATAAAATGTGCATTGCATGGCAAATAAATGTGTAGGGCAGTTATGTACAGGTATATTGCCAAAGTCTATGAATTAGATTTCTCAAAGCATCCAATATTTATTGAGTAGCATCATATTTCATTAACATCTGTGTATGTTTTGAGGATGTAGAGACCTCTCTAATGTGTGGAAGCACATTTTGTGTTGTGAGTTGTTCTTCAGACCCCCTTCCCCTTCTCCTGAGGATGTGAATGATTTATCTACTAAAGGCTGCACAGATGAGTTGACTTGCCGACTAGTCGCTGATGACATGATGAAGACTTTATCGACATGGCCTCCTCAGAGATGACAACGGGTGAGGAGCCTGATGATTTCAGGGTCTGTGTCTATGGCTTTCACGCTTTACTGAACTGTGGAGTTCTACTATTTCTCAGCCAATCTACAACTCTTAAAGATCAGATAATAAAGTACAATGAAAAATCACGTGTGGTCGAAGAAAGAGCATAACATCCTATAATCCTTGAACATTGCATCGCTATCTGGACATCTGCCTCTGACAAGAATGTTAGCAATGGCACCTAGCATGCACGTTAGTTGGACCCTTTAAAGTTTGTGACTCGGTTTTCATCACATAAGTGTCAATTTTAAAAACTCTTGCATGGTGCAAGCCCTACTATCTTCTATTTTATGGTGTATTGTTAATATTGTGTATCAGTATAATGTTACTCTTGCAGTTGAGACCTAAGCATTGAGTTGTCTTACATGGTCTGAACAAGATTTTTTATTTATTTATTTTTAAAAATAATTATTTTAGGCTTACAAGAGTGCGTACACATAACGTATTAGCCTGTTTTCTTTCTCCTGGCTCAGTAATACTGCTTTTACTGCAATTTTAGCAAAATTACATAGTGCAGCTGTAAGGCTGGTGCAAATACTTACAGAAGACGTTTTAGAGGACTTTTAAAAGTATTTTTATGGGTCTTGGCCTTGATATTACTCATCACTGTGTTAAAATCAAAAGCAGTAGCATTGTCCATTTTTAATGATAAGAGCACTTACCCCCACTTACTGCAGAGAAGACCACCGTGAGGAAGAGAGCAGAAGACTGCATGATTATGGTTTTCCAATCACACAGAACTGAAAATGAAAATACATTAGTTTAGCTTAAGCAGATAGCCTATTTACTTCAATTCACATGTTAGTTTTTAACTGTTTTAACTGATTCCCCCCAAAGCAGTTGTTGAACGTGCATGACTAAGTTAGCCCTCATAAATGAGTATGTGGAATTGGAGCTTTCTCTATGCTGCCTTTATTGTTGAATTACTGCATGAGTGTCTGAACAGTCAGGACATCATTCATCAAGATGAAAATGCTTATTATGAATTTGATTCAGCAGAGCAGCGATACCAGGCTGCTGTTTGCACTTCAAAATAAATGTGACCCCTTCTTAATGATGAAGCAGAGTGGAATAAAAGCAAGAAATAATAGCTTTTCGGCCTTAACGTTAAAGGGTGTTAAATAATAGAGAACCACTTCTCAATAACACTACCCTATGGGTTCACGGTTTAAAACTTGATATCTTGGTAAGTGAAATGATCTTATGTTTAGTTGATACATCTTATATTTCTCATTTTAAAATTTTTGTTATACTGGCAGAGGATTTTGCTTATGCTTGAAACAAGGCAATGTATCTGCCAGTACAGTGAGATCATGTGGATTACAAAAATCACTTAAAACAAGACAACATGACTAGAAGTAATCTAACAATAAGCTTACAGCATCTCAAAATATGAGATATATCAATATGTCAACTGCATATAAAATGAATGTACTTGCCAAGATCTTATTTTCAGCGCATACACATTAATTTAAAAAGCCATACCGTGAGCCCTCATTCATCTACACTGTTAAAGCTCAGATGCTGCTTGTTACCGATCTTTGTTTTCTCAGCATGAAACCACATCACCGTCATCAATTCTATATTAATTGCTCTCCATTTAAATTTGTGCGAATCATGATTGTGCCTTGCAAGTAAAATCTTTCTGTTGTAATCAGTCCTGTACTTACTCAATATTTCAATATTAGTGCTGCAACTCTCGTGCTTGATCTGTAAATCTCCACTCACCAGGCTGTAGTGGAGGCAGAAGGTCTCCCCGTGGTTTCTCGATCAATCCGTGCTCCAGAAAGAGTTCCTTCAGTCTTCCTTGGATGGGTTAATCATCAGCCATGAGAAGAACAGGCTCCTTATGGAAATTTACTCAGTGTGGATCCTGTGCGCCCTTTTACAGGTGTGTTTCATACCTGCCCGCACCTGAGAAAGAGGATAAGGGGGCGGGGTTAAAAAAAGTGAAAGGACTTGCACAAATTTTAAATTTTTCATTCTTTACACCTGCAGGCGAGCTGTAACTTGACATGCCTGACCTGAAATGCTCTGTTTGCTGATAATGTATTGAGATCTGAATGCTGTTAGTGTTCAGTAGAAGAACTTCTAGCAGGCAGGCTTTGCCAGTATGCCCACATGCACACTTGTTTGGCTTTTTTTCAGGTGAAGTTTCAGATTTCGGTTAAATCTGAGATGCCCAAACTTAGTCGTAAGGGAAACGTGTTGCTTTAACCCTATTTTCTCTGTCCAAACAATCTGGTTCAAACCAGCCACATAGTTAAATGACCCTTTAATAACATGGTCAGGGGGGTTAGAAGAGTGGTAAGAACAATAGGGAAGGTGAGGAAGGCAGCAACAAACATAAAAGTGCATCACACTAATGTAAAAAATAAAGATTATTACATGACAAATAAAAATTATAAAATGCATTGTAAAATTATAAGACTGCAAGTAGACTGTAAGTAGAAGAGGAGTCATATAAAACAGTTCCATATCAAAACAAGTAATCAGATTCTTTATATCCTAGTTTTAGCCACTGCTATCTTAAAGGTGCCACAGCATGTAAAACTCTACATTGTCATATTTAAATAAGAATATATATGGTTCAGTTCAGTATGTACCACCTAACACATGAGCTTCAAACTCTGTTTTCCTTCTTCAAAAACAAGTCCTGCATTTAGGGTGGGTAAAACAAGTTGATTCCGAAATCCTAAACTGTCACTCGTTAATGTTTATGCCTCCAACACAACAACAGAGTGCCAGCAATTAAAATAGTGATCTATGTAGATAAATCATATATGGTAAAAATCGCAAAACAAGATCTCTGACAACTTTAATTCAAAGTCTGCACAGTTTCTCAAACCTTGCAGTGGCTTCATGCAGTGTTTAACCCTAAAGAGACGCAGTTTCATCTTTATTAGCATCACAACCCCAACAGTAACCTGCAAGTAGCAACCATGCTGTGTGATTCTATCACTGTTCACTGGTTGAAGCAGATCATCTTAAAGTGAAAGTTTCACAGTGAGTAACAACTTTAATTTACACTGTGCTGACTTAGAGATCAAAAACAAGTAGCTCGTATAGTTAACATCAGCTACTGACAAGCTCCAAGTTACTAGTATAACTAAATAAATAGTAAATAGAAGCGTGTTTCAATCTAGGACCAAATCATAGGGTGTACATGAGCATGTAAAACCACATGTGGGCATTTTTCACCCCGACCAAAATCATATACCTTCTATGTAGAACAGTTTAAAGCACTAAATAAACACATTCTGTGTCAGATTTAACGTGCGGCTGCTTTACTGCGTTTGGTTTAAAAAAAAATCTTAAAAGACTGTGGGAGGTAAATTGACAGCAAAGAGTTGGAATTGCTTGGAAAATGTGTGTGTGTGCTCATGTATGTGTGCGTCTAACTATGCCACCCACTTCATGATAATTACCCTTCACAGGGCCGCGGATTGATTTCGCGAAGCGCCGTTGGAAAACGGCAGTGCGTCTCTCAAGTCGCCCTCATTTCACAGCAGCGCCTTGATCAAAGTTTAGCCTACTAGCACAGCCATGCCCATTTATCCCCCGCTTAATTACTGACAGCCCAGATTACGGTGGCGCTGCGTTTAGCCCGTGGCCGTGACTAAAGGAATCTGACTCTCCCTCTCTTTCTTTCTCTCTCTTTCTCGTTCTCTATCTCTCTCTCTCTTCCACGCAGTGACTCAGCGACCGCCATTGAGGAAGGCTTGTGGAATAATTTGAAAGAAGCTAATGTATAAAAAAAAAGTTCTGGAGGTGGTTTCCACCCTCTGGCCTGGAGGCCGATTAGGAAATATGTTGAGGAAGGGATTTATCAGTGTTATTTAAGCCTATCCTTTTGTTAACGCAAGGCTTTTCAACGTAGCAGGCCACAGCACGCCCCGGAATTCTACTGATCCAAACTCTGATGAAATATTTTTTTAGTGTGCTCAGACATTGTTGTACTTTTCACATATCAACTTCTCAACGTTTAGCCCATAAACACAAAATCAACATTATACTGAAGAAGATTTGATGTCAATATCAATATCATTGAGAGTGAATTAGCGATCACTGATTGGCAGAACAACTCTTTATCACTCTTCCACTACCGTTTGCACTTTTCCATTCATGTTTTGCAAGTATTCACCCCAAACACTGTGCTTACACATTCACCCAAGCACCCTGCTGAAACTCCCTGCCACACCTTTGCCAACCCTGGAAAAATGTCCAGCACCAATACTGATTTAGTGTGAAATGCATTCTTGAGAATCAGAATTGTGCACAGTAGTGGTGATAGGAACCACTTTTTGGGCTTTCAAAAAAATGGCGAACGTAAGGATAAGGAAAGTGTGCCAAGCTCTATTTTAGCAGTTAGCGCTGTTGTGTTATAGCGTGTGTTGTTAATATATTCAGTGAAGTTCATTTGAATTTGTCTTATAAATAATAACAGGTAGAAGGTCATACACTGTCAGAAACCACATAAGAAAGTAAAGATTAAACACACAGTGATAGTGATCAAACACATGGTTTAAACAGGTGTGATGACATTTTGCCTGCATTTAGCAACTTGCTCATTGGTGGGGTAAAAGCTTCCATTATGTGTTTACTACATTAGCCCAAATGCTGTGCACTACGAATACGATCTTGATAAATCAAACATTTTGTCAACTAGTTTTTACTAATGATATTAAATGAAATATTTTAGGGCGGCACGGTGGTGTAGTGGTTAGCACTGTCGCCTCACAGCAAGACGATCCGTGTTGGATTCCCGGTCCGGGCCGTTCTCCATTCTCTCCGTGCTTGAGTGGGTTTCCTCCGGTTTCATCCAAAGACATGCATATTGGGTTGATTGGTCACTCTAAATTGCCCGTAGGTGTGAGTGCGTGAGTGTTGGCCATGCGATGGACTGGCGAGCTGTTCATGGTGTACCCCGCCTTTGCCCGATGACGCTGGGATTGGCTCCAGCCTCCCCGTGACCCCGACTAGCAGGATTAAGCGGCAGATAATTGATGGATGAAAATATTTTATATTTTACCTTTGCATGTTTAAAGCATGCTTCTTCAGTCAAATAATCTTCCAGTAGAAATTTATTAATTTAAACTAGACATCTTGAAACAAAGTACATAATCCTATAGCATACCTGCAACACGCTACACTTTAGAAATTTTACTTTATTGCCTGAAGTAAGAATGTTTTACTTGCCAAAATGTCTTTTTTTGCATTGTCTTGGCTGATCATCTACATTTGGGTTAAAGGTCACTTTCTTCTCCTTGTCCTTCTCAAATTTACCCTTTGATTGATGTGAAGTGTGAAGTACAGTGAAGAGAACATGAGAACATGTGATAAAGAAAGAACATAGCTGAGTGGTAAAAGGGGAAGTCTGGGACTTTCCTATTTTAGAGTTGACAAAATAAACACATGCAGCTCATTAATCAGAGTGGATAGAGAATAAAATCATAAAGTGCTAAAAGATTGTTCTCTCACTTAATCAGAAAACCGGAGGTGTCAAGTGACCACTTGAACTGTGCACACCGCACACACATACAGTGCTGGACATAGAGCACACAGCACTAATGAAACTACACTGAATATTTTTAGTCTTCTAATCAAAAGCAGCTTTCAGATAAAAACAGAAATTGTTTGATTGTTCACTAACAAGTAACTTTAATATATTGATTATATAATTAATGAAATAATCTATTGAATATTTGACCAATAATTTAAGTAATCTGACCATAACAAAAGGCCACCAGAGATGGCAGGAAGGGATCAGCAGCCACAAGAAATGGTGGGAAGATGACAAGAGCAGCGAGAGGCGTGAGGATGGTGCCTCCTGCCTCCTGGGTCCCACTACTGGCTCTGCAGCGAGGCCACTGACGTTTGATCCAGGTGGCTAAGCTGCGGAGAGGGGTCGATGACGGGGAGGCTCCTCACATTACTCACGGCTGTTGTCGTGCTCCTGCCATCTCTCGTGCCAGCTAATATCCTCTCACTGTTTCTTGTAGCTGTTTCTGCCTCTCGGGGTTCTCCTTGGTGCCTAGAGGTTCAAGCACCTGGTACATAGGCCCTTCTGCAGAACCAGAGGCTTGTGGCACAGACATCATCCACATACCACTTGCCATCTTCCCACCATCTCTCATAGATGTCGATCTTAAAAAGACGCCTCATTTCAAAATGACATCTATTTGTATCAATGTTAGGAACAAAGAAAAAGCACTGCTGTGCCTGATCCACTCATACCAGCATAACACACATTAACAATACACCACATCAGTATCACTGCGGTGCTGAAAACGATCCACCACCTAAATAATACCTGCACTGTGGTGGTTCTGTAGTGTAGACTGAGGAACAGGGTAACAAAGTATCCAGAGAAAGAGATGTACAGTTACAGTCTGTAACTGTAAAGTATAAAGTGCTCCTATATGGTAAGCAGGGCTGGGTATTGCTGATTTCCTGGATCGATTCGATCCCAATTCACAAGGTCCCGATTCAATTGGATTTCCAATTCGATTTTATTCAATTCAATATCGATTCATTTAGGGATATTTCAGTTACAATAATATGTTTTGTTTGAATATGAAAAGAGATTTTCAGAGAACTAATGTGGTAAATGTACATGGAACACTCAACCTACCATTACTAAAAACATTAGTGTTTATATGTTTATATTCACCGTATTTCGCCACACCCACTTTCAAGCGTGTGTTTGTTCCGCCTTTGTGTTACAGCTTTACCTCAGCTAACTAAAATGAATACAGTTACATGGGAGGAGACCAGACAAGCAATAAGAATTTCGAATGGGACAACACTGTCTCATCCAAGGTTAATAACTCAGTGGGTGGATTATATGAAAGGGTGGTCTGAGATTACCTACGGCGACGTTTAATAATTTTGTACTCTCGGAAGGTGTAGATGGTTCAGCAATGAAAAACTATATAAGTAGTGAAGCGTATCAGTACCTGCATAGTGGGAAGGTCGGCCATGTACTCCTACATAAAGACGGTGAGTTTATATTTCTGAAAGCCGGTTAAACCCAAGTCAAGTCAGCTGCCCGAGCCACTCTGCGTGGGTGTTAGCTACAGCCTAGATAGCCTAGCGTGGTGGACAGTGATCAGAAAACAGTTACTTAACTTGCAAACACCAGTCTGCTTCCTCTGAGCTTCATAAGCGAGACATTTCTCTGGATAAGGATGCTCTGATGCTGGTTCTCCTCCACAGAATGGTGAGAGCAGACATACAGAGGTTTTGGGTGGTTGTTTTAAATATAGCGCCTTCAGCCACAGACGCAGGTCCTCTTCTTTGGAAGAAGAGGTTCTTTGTTTATTGTCGTTTTGCTTGTGATTAGTATTAACGTATTCGCGGGCGCAAGTTCTAACCCAAAGTACACAAAGATGGCCCCCCCAGTGTTGTCATGGAAAATAGCATGAATACCGTCATGGTTTCTCATCCAAAATGTAGCCAGACATCTGCTTTCAAGTTCTGGGGCGCCTTCATTGCACGAAAAAGGGGGGGCAGGGGGTGGGGCAGGAATGCTAATTTTAAAGATCGATCTCGGGTTTATACGAATCGATATCGGAGTATTTAAATGAAGATCGATTTGAATCGAAAAATCAATTTTTTAAGCACACCCCTAATGGTAAGTGAAGCTGATAAAATGGGCAGATAATGTAGAAATAAGGAGGTGGTTTTAATGTTAAACCATTACATTAAAAATAATGTTCGTTTAATTTTTTTAACCAATTTCCACCTGCACTGCACAAGCCTGATTTTATCAGGAAATCCAAAAACCTGGCAACCCTACGTGACAGAATGATAACCGCTGAGAGATCGATGTGTGGAAAACAGAGCAGTGTTTCTCGTTGCTGTATTGACTCTGCAGCTTAAAATCTTCAGTGCTAAAATCAGTTTTACCATAGCAGCTGTTTTCACACTGTTCTGTGCAGTCTCACCATGTGACTTTTTTCCAGCCTTGCACTGAGATAATTTTTTTTTCTTGCAGTGGGATTCAGTTGACCCCAATATACAAAGATGTCAGACAGTGGTTCATTTTATGTTGTGCTTAAACCTCTGACCACTAGATTGTAGTGGTCAGCCATTAGACTTTCCACTCCAACCTAAACAAGCATAAGGGTGCAATGTTTGGTGCAGCATTTGCATTTTTTGTATTTAATTTTAAAATCATGGTATAGTGGTATAACCCCTATATATATATATATATATATATATATATATATATATATATATATATATATATATATATATATATATATATATATATATATATAGTTTTGTTGTGCACACACACACACACATCATCCTCACTTTATATACCATGTATTTTCTGTTCAGCTTTGCCAAGTATTGCTGTGGTATTCCTGTCCTTACAAAGTGGTCAGTTATATCCTCTATTTTGCCTTTTCATGGTTTTGACCTTTGCCTGTTTATCCGGTTTTCGTGCTTTGCCTTGCACATTGGACTCTGTTTTGGATCTTCTGGTTTTGAACTCTTGCTCTCCTTCCTGACTATGTCTATTGGTATATGCCCTGGTTATCTCTTAGCCGATGCAGATTTGGACTTTTTTCAACTTTGTCTCTGTACTTTCCCATGTGACGATGCTTTGCCGATTTCCTGTGAAGGGGTCGCGAAGGCACCGAGTAGTGTGAGGCGTAGTTGAAACAAAGGGTGGGCTGATGGAAAAATACAGATACTCCCGGGGGTAAGGTGAAACGGTGATGGAAATTTATTACAAACAAAACTGAAAAATATTCAAACGAAACTATACTGAAAAAGAAATAACTGGACTTAAAATAAAATGGCCTGTCTTACAGTCAGTCTAGGCAATATGAGTCCCTGGTCGCAAGACTATAGAACAGGGGTATTTAATACCTAGGGGAGATTTCCTCAGGCCAAGGTCTGGGCCGTCATCATTTCTAACTTGTGTTCTGATTCAGTGGTGTATCCTATTTACTGAAGTAGCCTAGTATCAGCATCTTATACCATCAGCTACTGAAACACCAACACATCACACATACCGTTCAGTATATTTCAGTATATTTACTGTTTAAATGCTGAATTGAAATGCTGAATTAATAAATGTTTTTTTCATCACTTTAAGTAAAAAAAAGGGCTACATTTAAAATGCTTTTGAAAAAAAAAGCATCATAAAGTGTTTATGCACTCCCAAATCTGCACAGATCTGATTGGCTGAGGAGCGCGTTTGGTGATTTAACTACGCACGTGATTGGTCTGTGAGCTTACTGTGCTGCAAAGCCCGTATACCATAAAGACAATAAAAGTTCTGCTGCTTACAATAAACACTGTCAACACTAAATCCTTCTCAATAGTTTATCAGTTTCGGTACACATTGGACAACGTCTGGGTCTGGACCCGGACCGCGGTCCGCCTATTAGTGACCTCTGCCATAGAACTTCCCCATTTGACTAGCTTTTCAACAGCATCTCACCTACCCCCAAGCTCAAGGCCCAGACTCTACCGCTAGCCTCTACCAGGATTTTCTCCATCTTGTAGAACAGGCCCACCCCTGGTTGAAACCATTGCAACCTATAAGGGGACCGTCCAAAAAGGATAGGCTTTTACTAGAAGCAAAAAGAGCAACGGCAACTACACATAACATAACAAAACATAAGGCCTTAATTTACAGAAGCAATGTGCACATACTTTCATCTGCCCTCCTATACCCTTAACACTGTCCCCCAAGTTGACCGTGGTCCTTACGGCCACCTTAAGGAAGAGCTCTATCCCTACTGCCTCCCTTTGCTGGTTCCTTCAGCTAAAGTATGGCAGTAAGAGCATGCAGGTCCCCCTCACACTCCCGTATGCTCTGGTGATGGCCAGCACCACTTGCCTCATCACACCCCATTGTAACAGAGCCTCATTCTTTTATCTGCATGTTTCTGCCTTTGATCTGGCCATAACATATACACTTTATTTTTAAATATTCAAATAGTAATAAGATAGTAAGTAGTAGTTTTACACATTTCAATGTGTTTGTTTAACCCTTTCCAAGCTTTTCCTTGGAAACAACTCAGTATTATTTACAGGTATCATCTAATACCTGCTTTGACTACTCAGTACTTCATTAAGCTAAATCAAGATTGCTGCTGAAGGAACTGAATATATTCACACAATATCTGGGGCATCCAGAAGAAATCTGGAACTACACTTTATTCTTCAAACTGGTGCACAAGATATGATCTACTTCTTTCACAATAAGATATTTATGCTACTTAAAACTGCATTTATGCTTATTTACTGTTCTAATGATAGGATGTGTTTTTCGTTATGCATTTCTTCACATTTATAATCATTAGAGTGTATCAGTTGCTCACAATGTGATAGGAACAAGACGTCTGAATAACTGAATGAATAAACGTTGCCTGATGTTTGACCCCATGATGTTCATAATTTGTATCATATCACCAGGTTCTAGTCTCTTTTATATTTTTACTGGTCAGGCAGGCGCATCTTCTGATCACAAATTCAGAATACTTTCACTGTGGTCAGTTTTTATATTCCTTATGTTTGTAATGAGCATCCTGATAATCCCAAAACGAACAAAACATTCTTCTCCTCCTCATTGCTATAGATCGTTCACCACCCCATTAATTAAACATTAAACCCACCATCATTATTATATCCTCTGCTCCTTAGATGATGCTCAGATCGAATCTAAGCAGAGTCTGCTATTCTAGGCGCTCCCAGTTGTCTGCGGGTCGTGGCTGCTTTAACAGGTTGTTTGATGGCTGGTTTGCGCTGCTGCTGGAAGGCTGAAGGCTTCCTAAGACCTTTCTGAAATAACTGCCAGCTTCCTGTCATGCACTGCAGTCTAGTAGTAGATTAAATAAAGGTCAAATTTAGTGGAGAGTAATAGCCAGTGCCATCCCTGAGGACACTGCGCTGCCTCTAACAGCTCTGCATCAGCTCCGCCCATACGACACCTTCTCAAATGCCACCAGCGCTCTTAATGCAAGACTGAACTTTAAAGCACAGTGAGCGTGCTATTCTGGTGAGTGGACGAGCATGTGGCCAAGTCAGGCATGCGCACACCTTTTCAACATGCAGAGCTGTAAATGCTGGACTTTGGACAATGTATTGTCGTGAATGCCTTGTAAAGTTCCCCATTGAGCTGCTGCAGCATATAATATATTTTACAGAGTGGAGCAGTAATAGCCATAAAATGCTTAAAAAAGTACTTCAAATATAGAAAGTAATGTTTTTTTAAATGTATTTTTTATTTAAAAATCTATTTTCACGTATAAACACAGCATATTTACATAGCATGGCTGTTTCATTTAAGTGAAAATATACTAGTAATATAAAGTAATATATAAATATAAAGAAACACTTATTTAGAGAATGTTGCAACCTATATTAAAATTTTATTTAGAATATATACCGTAATATATCTTGTTATATATTGGATTATTTAACAATATATGACAATGTATTAATTAGAGAGAGAGTATATATTAGAAAATAGATCATATATTAGTAATATATCTTCACTGTCCAAAAAAAAATATATTTATCTACATTTATTTCTACTTTATTTAAACATGACAGCTGCTGTTTACATTGAGTGAAAATGTCCTGATTAATGGACCAATAGAAATGCTACAAAATAGTTTTTTTATAATATATAATCTGGTTCCATTTACATACAATGAAAGTAAAGACTGTTTTATGCCTGGGAAGTTGCCATTTTTGCACAGTGGCGGTGAAATACACATTATAAAATATGTGCTGCAAATATGTGAAAAATAGAGTAGCATGTTTTAATTAAAAATATATATTGTATTTTTTAATTATTATATGCATATTATATGCATATTACTTTTTACATTACATTTTACATGAATGTAGTGAAATATATTGATATTGTATATATTAAAGTAATTTTAATACACACATATACAACTAATGATTAACTGAGAAACAGATAACAGTGGTATATACTCTATTACTGTATATTGTACAATAATATAGAACATAATAAAATAGGGTGTAACATATATAAATGTATTTATTGAAATATATTGAAAAATGTAATTATACAGTTGTATTATAATAATATTATTTTATACATCTTCATGTATAAAATAATCTTCTGAAAATGTATTTTGCGATACTGCCAATGTATTAGAGTATATTTCATTTCCATGGGGCAGGAAGAGAGAAAGAGTATATTGACTTTACATGTTCTATTTGGTAATTGTGTTGGCACAGTGTTGGCAGTGATAGTTCAGGATGGCTGTAGAGGAAATTGCTGTATTTCTGTTCTCATTTCCTACTATTGTGTTCTACTGCAGGTGACCTGCTGTGCAACTGACCAAATGATTTAATGGGACTGGACATGTACATAATGTTAATAACAGTCTTTAGGATGGACACAGATTACTGCCATCTTGCTAATGAGACAGTGTACCTCATATTCACTTTTGTGTCATGTGGCTCAGCTCGAGCTGTGTGAGGGTGACAGTAGCTGAACCCTTTCAGCTGTAAAGGGAATGAAGATCCAAAGTTCATTTCAGTTTTTATGTGTGTGTTTTATGCTGTTGTATCTTTGAGCTAGTGTTGAATTGACAGCATGAAGGGGAAATTTGACCCTGGAAGGCCAAAAGTCACTCCTGGGGCAAACTGTCAGAAGATTTAACACCAAAATGTTTTGACACCTCAGTGGCATTGTCGTATAAAACTGACCTAAAATGTTCACAGCAGCTCTAGCACACTTTCAAATAAACCTTCTGAGATATTCGAAACAGCCACAGTGTGAAGTCAATCTTCTGAAATGTCAAGTCTGATCTAACACTGTGATCCATAATGGTTTGATTTAGGTTTGAATTGAGACCAAAGCTATCATTATATGATCTTTTTATATTGGCATTATAAATATGATATGAATTCTTTTTTATGAGAGGGAACAAACTTTAGCAAGCAGAAACATGCTGGCAAAATTACAGCTGACCCCTCACATCCTGGACATCATATCTTCCAGACACTTCTCTCTGGCAGAAAACTCAGGACCATTAAGACCAGCACAACCAGACATGCTAACAGGTTTTTCCCCATAGTTGTTACTCTCATTACCACAGTGATCACCATGTACTTCACATTTAAACTCATACTTAAACTGAATTTTCCCGTATTACAGTAACTCATATAAGCAAAGATATTCATATATCTGTTCAGCAAAGCAATATCACACTCATTAACACCTTTCCTGGCTTTGTGTCTCTTATTATTCTTATTCTTTATTATATTTATTGTATCTTGTCCTATTGTATATTATTGTGTCTTGTGCTTTTCTCTTAGTGTAATATTGTCATACATGTGTGCCTCACTAAGACAAATTCTTTTGTATAAGTGACATAAACAAATATAAATATTATGGTTGAGTTATTTGCAAAAGTTGTATGACTTCACACTTTTTAAGGATGACAGTTATATGATGAAAATCAAGTTGAAGTTGATTATTTTCTGATGATGTCATGAATAAAATCACAGGAGAAAGGAATGCTAGTGACAATAAAAATCAGTGACTAGGTCAAACTCCTTAGGGTGTTAGATGTAGAGTGTTAGATGTGCCCTTTTCAACAAGCCAACTGGATTGCATTGTTAGCCTAAAGGGAACTCAAAGATATGAGCCCTGAAGAAGCAAAGAAATCTACAGGCCCCATAATTCTTGAAAATGAGATTAACCAACTTTAAACTTTACAGGGTTATAAGGCATTATGCTCCCTCTCCAACCACAGATGTCTTTTTATTGTAGCCTTTGGGAAACTGGAGATAACCACATTCACCATCTTCTCTTTAAAGCACTGCAGATCGGCAGAGAGATGTTAGAACTCCACAGATCAGTGGAGCGAGGTGTTTTTTTTTTTAACTGTCCCTGGATTATAGCTTTCAGTAAACCAAAAATACAGAGCCTGAATTCACCAGGCTCATCATCAGGCATTCATATTGTTAGTGGCAAAATCATGTGATCGGGGACCAACATCAAGCTTAAAGCTCCATCTCCGAGCAGTGAGGTCAGCACAACTGTTCGGCCAGTTTGTGCAACCTGCAGTTACTTGATTGTATTTTCTTTTATCTGGCACATTTAGTCTTTTAATACAAATCTAGTACAAGACAACTAACACTTTTCCAGTG
Source organism: Megaleporinus macrocephalus (assembly GCA_021613375.1). NCBI lineage: Eukaryota > Metazoa > Chordata > Actinopteri > Characiformes > Anostomidae > Megaleporinus > Megaleporinus macrocephalus. The sequence continues at coordinate 37,218,235 of CM038704.1, read as the reverse complement.
TTCAGTGTTACCCTTTAATTTTAAACATACCCTTTAAACCATTTTTGCATGCATGACAGTTGCCATCTAAAAAGGCTTTTCAGAAAGCCTGTCAGAAAACAACACAGCACTGCCAACATGCTCTCCAGCATTTGGAACCAGTTTAAGAAGAATCTGTTGGCTCACTCGCACTTTGCTAAACATGCTAATCACAATAGCAGCATCTCTGCACCCCCACAATCCTGACTACTACTGCGGCAGCCAGAAACACACTTCACTGTCCTAACAGCACGTGAACTCCGCTATCGCTGCCTCTGTAGCTGTTTGGTTAAGCCCGCTCCTACCAGTGATATTTGCAATTAAGAGTCTGAGCACTCATCCAAAGATTAGCATTGTATTATTAGCATGGGGATTTGGGGACTTTCACTTAGCTTTGTTTTACCAACTGGGATTTTATGCTATTGCTTTCAACTGTCTGCGATACAGATGAATAAAGTTATGTAACGCACAGGTCTCATCCACCATCCGACCAAACAAAGTAAGAGACCTTTAAAAGTCATCCGTGATAAAACTGTTTTGAGACGATTTTATAAAAATGGAGGCTATTATCTGCCGCAATGACCTTTCAGAATATCAAAACTAACTTTGGCGGTGGCCCGAAAAGCCACCGTGACAAGGAAATCATTTATAGTCTTTTCTCTTGAAGGAATACCATCCAAAGGTCTTCAGTTTCTGTGTGTACTTGAATGCAGATTTAGCTTAATTTCCTTCTCATTTACTACATACCAATATGCTCAAAACAACCCATATGGAAAAAAAATATAATGACATATGTTTTTCAGTAAAGGAAATATATGTCAATCATATGGTAATATATTTACAACCATATCTAAGTATATAATTTATATTGAAATATATTCATAAATATATGAGGAATATATTTACAACCATATCTAAATATATTATTTATATTGCAATATATTCTCAAATATATGTGGAAATACAAAATGTATTTTGACATGTACCAAAGAGTATATTTAAAGATTCAGAGTTCAGTAGTTCAGTATTTGATGTCATATGGACTGAAATAAGATATTCACAGAACAACCCAACAAACAACTAAAGTCCTATACGTTCGCTGGAGGACATTAGCAGACCTTAATTGACGTTGGCAACAGGTCCTATTCTAGTCCTAAAGAAATGTCCACCCATGGGACGTTCTGTAATGTCCCCATATAGTCAATCAAATATCCTCCGGCAGATCCGCGCAGCAGTTACAAACGTTTAGCGGATTCGACCCGGGTCTGCTGCGTGTTCGGGTCACGACTCTCAACTTTTCATTTTACATTTTATATCAGCAAACTTAAGCCATTGGTGGCAAATAATGTACGCCTTGTTTGATTCATTTCAGATGAGTCACATACCTTAGGTCTTAACAAATTATGGCAGACTTGCTTAAGGTGCAACAGTAATACAGAACTGAAAGAAACAAGAAAAATTATAAATATTAAGTCACTTGCACCCAGCTACATAACAATAACTTTCTTATGTCAAAAAAAGACTACTGAATTGTCATTCTATCACTTTTCTTGTGAGGAGAAAGAGAAAGACTACAGTAACAGTATACATATAATATACGGTGAGTTACAATTCCTAAACAAACAGAAAACAGGCTCTAATATCAGCTAACTAAGCTAACTAATGTTAGCATAAACTGGCCCTTTGTGCAGACCCTTGATATAGCCTATTGTTTTTTTTTTTGCTATCAACCCGCATCTTTGTGTTTTGGTGGCCAGCCATCTAAGGTAAAGACAAGCCTGATGATCGATACATAAAGATGTGGGTTCATAACAAAAAAAAAAAAAAAACAAACCCAAACAAAACAAAACAAAAAGAAAACACTGAAGGGAGTTAGCACCAGTGGGTGCTAATGTTAATTATGTTAGCTAGAGTATCGCACCCTGGGCAGCCCCAGGAAGATTAAGGCCACTGGAGGCAGGAAAGACAGATGCAGCAATTATTTCCTCTTCTTTCACACCCAAACATAAAACAAGTCCACCAAAAACGAAAAAAAATGCTGGGTAGCTCCCCCTGACTTGTCAATCCCTGTCACACTTCAGTTTTTAAGCTCACCAGTCCTTTCTGTTATTGCTGCTTGTCACACTCTCCGCCTTTTATCCCTCTCTGCTCCTTTTAAAGGTGTCTGTGATTCAAAAAGCCAAACCGGCCCTCATTGTGAGGCAAGGCGCACACCTGAGCTGAGGGAAAGAGAGTTTACTGCTCCGCCTACCAGGTCACTGCCCTCATTTCACAGCTTGGTGGTTGGGATCAAACCTAAAGGGTAGCAGGAGGTAGGAGACTGGAGACGGGTTTTGTGCCACAGGCAGTGTTATCATTCCTCTTGCTACTCTATGTCTTCCCACTGTCTCTTCTGGCTATTGGCCTCCTCTCATCATTTCTTATGGTTGTTGGCCTCCTCCTGCCGTCTCTTGTGGCTGTTGGTCTCCTCCCACATTTCCTGTGGCTGATGGCCTCCTCTCTGACATCAGCACATATTGCCTTCTCGCCACCTCTCACCAGTCTCATTGGTGCCCCAGGAACAGGCGCCTGGCTCAGCTAGCTAACGTTAGAGCCCACTGGCATCAAACTTTTGTTGTTTTTTTTCTCATTTAGTTAAGAATTACAACTTATTGTAATATTTCCTCAAAAGCAGTAGAGGCTTGGACCCAGATGGGAAGATGGGACCTTCATAACAATAGTATCAAATATTATGACAGTAACATGACACTATCTTATTACTGAACAAAACTGGTCATGATAGTTTATGACAGCATGACAGCCTGCTATGAGATGCTAATGTCAATGTTTTGCAGCAGGTTTTGAGGAAAGTGTTACGAGAAAAACTCTCTGTATTGTCAGGGACAGTTTTAAGTGTCCAAATATTTTGCTGTATGATTCGCATCCTACCGCTATCACCATTTTGCACGATTAGCATAAGCCTGCTTGTAATCCCGGCTAATCTCCAGCAGGACGGACATCGCACAGATGCTGCTTTCTTTGTCTTGCATGTAAATGGATTTGGTGCTTGCTGGCGGTGACTGTGATCACCGTGTCTGATGGTTTTGGGCTTTGATGTGCAGTTCATGTTATGTTTACTTTGCTGTTAGCATCCTAGAAAGTAGCTCTGATGCTAGGTGTAGGTGTTTTGTAGTTCTCTTAAGTGGCTCACAAACTAACTGCAAGATAAATGTGCTGTCGTTGTACATTGCCTACTTAAAAGTTTGTTTCAAGGCTTAAATGTTTGTGTTGGCTCTTTATTAAAAGCTCATTTCCCTTTTCCCCTAAAGGACACTGGGTTAGCCAACTCTGGGGATGTTTCCCCCAGAGCGGTTAGGGTGTCAGGGCACTTGGGATTAAACCGTGAACGGGTTGAGAAGATCTACAGCTGCTAGGCTATCCACACTTGTGCCCTGTAGGCCAATTGATTCCCAGAAAGGGGATAAATTCTCAAAATGACTCAACGTCCTTACTTTTATAAGTCTACAAGTAGAGTTACTAGCACAGACTTAGACATTCAATTACACAAGTTTAAAGGTGTAATGGGGCTGAAAGGAGCAGCCATAACTCACGCTGTTTTATCCTGCTCTAACAACCATGCTGATATATGGGCGTCTGTTCATGTACTGCGCTTTGGAAGTTGACAGAATTCATATATATATTTTTTAATTATCATATATTTAGCATATTAGTTTCTTGCTCTTGGGATAAAGAAGAACCTTAATAGAGGAACTAATAGCTCTTTAAGGAGTTTTTTGGGGCAGTAGTTATTAAACTGGCTCTTAAAGCTCACAGTTTCGCTTAACACTGATAGACTAACAAAAGTGCAGACAGTCTATGGGACCCTGAGGAAGAGCAACTGCTTTAGGGAACTAACAGTTGTTATTCTTTAGCATCGCTCAAATAAACTCTGGCATTTTATTTTTATAACCTAATGCAGGTGTCTCCAGCCGACCTGCAGAGTTTAGTGCCAACCCTAATCTGATCTTAATGTGCTGGTAGGGAGCATGGTGGGAGCTGCGTGATGTGGATGTAGCACACTAGAAAAAAAAGTGGTTCTTGATAAGCAAGGCATGTATATACGAAACTGTGACAAATCTTATCATTAAATGGTTCTTCGGTAAGATGGAAACATGTTGTCAGATATTTTGATCGCCTAAAAAAACTAAAAGAAAACCAAAGATATAAGAACATGCTACAAGTTGTAGTAATCTTTATACAGCACCAGTCAGAGTATTTGATTCACTGAAAACAAAGTCCCTCCCAGGAAACTGACAGCTATATGAATTGTGTATGTGGAAGGAACAGTAAGACTGACATGTGGGAGATGAAAGACAAGAGATTCTTCATTGTCAAAGCACAGGTTACTGCTAATTGACTAACATTGGCTAGCTACTTTATGTCGATCCATAGTTTGTACGCTTCTGGGTGACCATATTCAATGCTCTAGGGCAGCAGTGACAAAAGTGGCAGTAATATTTTGGTCAGGTTAACACAATATCAGTCCTGGGATCTACCGTCCTACAAATTTTAGATCCAACACACCGACTTTTATATTCAGATGCTTCTGAGGGCCTTTATTGCCTGAAACAGGTCTGGTAAATTAATACCGAATTTTAAATTAGCAGGCATCCAGGACAATGATTGGGCACTAGGGGCCGCACCACTTCGGAATTTTTAACTCGACAGTTATATGATGAAAATTGTGGTCGATGTTGACTAACTGCTGATGATGTCATGCATAAAATCACAAGGGGGAAAGCTTTGCAATAGCTTTAAAAATCTGTTACAAATTCAAGCTTCAGAGGGGATGTCGTAAACTTGTATCTTACTTAGGCGCACCATAGACGGATTTGCTGCGAAGCTTGCTTACGTTGGAAGATCAAAGAGTGCCATGATTTAGCAAAAATATGAGTAACAGACCTCAAACTTTACAGTATTGTAAAACCTCATGCTCACTCTCCATCACTCTCTCATGACTTTTTTGCAGTCTTCAGGAAACTGGACATAACCCTGTTTAATATCTGATGTTTAAAGCTCTCTAGCTTGGCGTAGAAATGTCAGAACAAAGCCAAACTCTAAAGGTCAGTAGTGTGTTATGTAGCATTTCCTGGATCACACTGTTAGCCTATGGAAAACATTTCACTATGTGTTTAGTGTCCTAATCACATAATTAGTGACTACTGGACATCAAGCTTAAAACGCCATCGCATCACATTTAAAGATAGTCAAGGAAAGCAGTTCATAAAGATGCATTATGATCATCCAGATGTTCCCAAATTGCTATGTTACATCAGGAGAGACTTCTAAATAAAGTCCACAGCAAAAAGCCAGCTTTGGTACACTGAATTACCATATATCTCTTTCAGTCTGAAACATTAGGCTACTGCAATAATATCCCCATAGCTATTCTATTCAGTTCTATTCAGTAAGCTTTATTGGCACATACGTATTTAGTCACAGTATTGATATAGCTTCATTGAAACAACAAGAACTAAAATTAGGACGTTAAAAAGTTTCAATTACAAACAAAATATTTAGTTGGAAATGATCAAAGAACATTTTTTATCTTACTGTGAGGCAGAATGGAGAGAACGGAATGGAAGTCTCAGTGCATGAAGCTATTCCGAGCAGAACAGCCAGCAGGGTTCATCTCCCTAATGCTCTTTTGTTTTCTTCTGTTTATTGAGCAATTCCTGCGGGGCATAGGCCTCTATTCCTCTACCAGCACTCTCTCACACTTTCTCCTGCTCTCTCTCTTCCTCCCTCTCATCCCAGCTGTCAGTCTCTGTGTAATTCCCCCTTCTCCGCTCACTCTCTTCCGTCCCTCATTTCTATCTCCCTCTCTCTCTGTATGTCTTTCTGTCTTTATATACAGGGGTGCCATACTTTCATAGGGGAGAAACTCGTTTTATCTCCCTGAAGCCACGGCACTGCTGCTCTTTCATCCCCCTGCCCACCGACATTGTCTCCAGCACTCTTTGATTTGAGTTCCATTTGAACCAAAGCCCTCGGAATGAAAAAAAAAGAAGACAGAAAAAAAATACAGAATAGCTGAAAATGCATTTCAGTCATAAATATTTAGGAACACTTAAAAGGGATATGAAGCTGAACAGCCACCGGCGCCTGATGCAAACTGACGCTGATGCTTTAAGCATCATACATGATTCAAACATGACCACAGTGTGACTGTATGCCATTCTATTATGATGGATATAATATAGAGCTTCAGGGAATGTTCCTTTAGAAAAAAATTTGTTCTTTTGCTGCAAATTCAAAATACATACTGTAACATAATGATCAGAACAACTGCACAGTTATATAGTATATTATATGACATTTAGCTTACACTCAAGAGTTTGTGCTTCTAACTTTGAAAATCAAAAAATCAACTCATAGTAAAATATGTTTATAATCAGCAATGTGGTATAAACTGAATATGTACAGTTGTCAACTTTCCTTTTATATAGGATATATATATATATATATATATATATATATATATACACATTTTCATAATATAAAAACATTAAGTTAAAATTTTTTTTTTTTTTTTTTTTAATTAACTTAATTAGCAATGTGTTATAATGGCGGCACAGTGGTGTAGTGGTTAGCACTGTATCCTCACAGTATAAGTATCTGGGTTCGATTCCCGGTCCAGGCCGTTCTGTATGGCGTTTGCATGTTTCCCCCCGTGCTTGAGTGGGTTTCCTCCCACAGTCCAAACACATGCACATTAGGTTGATCGGTAACTCTAAATTGTCCCTTGGTGTGTGTGCGTGAGTGAATGTTGGCCATGCGATGAACTGGCGAATTGTCCATGGTGTACCCCACGTTCACCTGATGATGCTGGGATTGGCTCATGACCCCGACTAGCCGGATAAAGCGGCAGATGATGGATGGAGCAGTACGTTATACTGACACCAAGTGTTTTAATTGGATACTGCAACCCAAATTCAAAGTATTGGAGAGAAAAGACACTGAACCTACATGAACTAGCACAAGATGAGCGTAGCATTAAGCTTGAACAACGACAAGCGGTGCAAGTCTTACACAGTAAACTGATTGTCGGAATTTGTTCAATGTAAGGAATAATAACATTCGTAAACAGAGTCAGTTGAAAGTCAAGCTTGTCGTGTTTTTTGATCATGCCAGTTGTCGCAAACCTAGTAAACAGCCATGGCTATATAGGTTTTATTAATTTGTAGGATTTTTCTACATGAATGTGCTGACCTGATCCTGTTAACTGAGCAAGAAAATGAGGACATCTAGATCACAGGCCGAAACAACAGATTTCCTGCTCTGGAACAGAAATTTTAAAGGAGAACATACTGGCTGTGATAGTATTATTGGAGAAGCCAGTATTTCAATATGTTTCTGATGATATATCACAGTAATGTTTCATGATTTAGTACAGAACATGTACTACATATTGTTTCTTTAATAGAAAAATCATACAAATTGTATTTAAGCATCTAGAGCAATCCTCATTATTAGATTTATGTGGGAGTAAAATATCTAGGAAAGCTCAATAAAAAAAAAACCAATTCAATCAGGATTAGAACCCAGCAAGCTCTTCCATAGGGACTGAAGGCCTTAACTGGAAAATGAACTACCAACACATTTTGTTTTTTAACTTCAATACATTTTCACAATTCACCATATGTCATAGATATTTATCTGATTGGTGGAACCAAAGAAAATATTTTTATCCAGCTAAATGTTAATCATTTTGCTCTCTTTAAAATAAACAAACAGTTGCTCAGTGTTCTGCAAGCATATCTGTATGCATTGTTTGTTAGACTTGGTTTGCATGGTCAGACTTTTCAGTAGCTTCTGTAAAAGTCATCTAAATGTCTACAAAAATGTCAATAGGAATATAAACGGCTGTTTAAAATCTTGCTGGATTCCATGGCAACAGCAGGACCCCTGGGTCATCAGTCCAAACCGTTCACCTGAGTGAACGCTCTCTTGGGTGTTGAGGCTCAAAACCACATATATAGTCATCAAGTGCGATTTACCAAGCCCCTCTCACCATGACATCCTATAGGGCCATCAAAAGAGGCCGGGCTGTGATTTATTCCTTTATTCATCTCCCAGCCAGGCGTGGGTGTGTATGTGTGTTTGTGTGGGGAAAAAAACCTCAGTCCCCTCCATGGTTTTTTAAGCAGGTGTTGCACGACACTGCAGGAGGACTATTGGTTTTGTGATTGCTCTCTGAATTTGTTGATTCAGTTAAGCTGCAGTGAAAGAGGCCAGACAGGCCAGACAAACCAACAAGTTTTGTTGACACAGTGAAATTTGGTTTCGGGCAAAAATATCAGTCAGTTCACAAACTTCAATTACCTTGAGCTATACTGGCAGCAAAACATTCAGAATATTCCACATTAATTTAGTTAAGATTAATGAATAAACTTTTAAGCCAGCTCTTGATTCTGTTCAGCAGAGTCTGGTTGTAAAAAATCCTATTCATAATTTACAATAAGTTAATAATACATAAATGTCTATATGGATATATCTATATACCATACATACCATGAAAACCACCTCCTTATATCTACACACACTGTCTGTTTTATCAGCTCCACATTAACACTTTGTAGTTCTACAATTACAGACTGTAGTCCATCTGATTCGCTACATACATTGTTTACCCCCTTTCACCCTGTTCCTTAATGGTCAGGACCCCCACAGGAGCACAACAGAGCAGGTACTATTAAGGAGGTGAATCATTCTTACTGACATGATGGTGGTGTGTTAGTGTGTGTTGTGCTGGAATGAGAGGATCAGAGTTGCTGAAGTTTTTAAACACCTCACCGTCACTGCTGGACTGCAATAATCCACCAACCAGCAACATCCAGCCAATAGTGTCCAGCATCCTCTAACCACTGGCGAAGGACTAGAGAATGACAACGAAAAACAGATCTCTGACTTTACATCTACACGATGAACCAGCGAGCTAGGTGTGTCTAATAAAGTGGACATTAGTTGTTCACTTTATTGTTCCATGCATACGAGCATAACACACACTATCACCACAACAGTGTCACTACTGCGCTGAGAATGACGCACCACCCACATAATATCTGCTCTGTGATGGTCCTTTGGGGGTCCTGATCCTTAAAGATGAACTACAGTCTGTAAGTGTAGAAATACAAAGGGTTTTAATGTTATGGCTGATCTTTATATATCTCCAAAATGGCTACTTTACACTTTACAGGAGAAGTCAAAAACTGTCTTCACTTTCAATGAAAGTCAATTCAACCAGAACAATGTAAACGGCAGCTACTGCATTTAATTGATGTAGAAAAATAGAAATACACAAAAGTAGAGATTTTTTCATTGAACAGTGATAATATATATATATATATATATCTATCTCAGTATCAGCCAATTTTTGAGCCAATTGTCTCGTGGGGAAACCAAGACAAAGATTTAACACTACTAATCTTATACGGCACTGAAGAGCACACCACACGGCTGAATACAGTGAGTATCAGCAAACAGCAGAGCTAGCATGTGCAGCTAGCACAAAACAAATAACCGACCGGTAAGAACAGTCCAGCAACTGCCAGAGAGCTAAAGCAATCATAGCCAAAGTGATTGAGTTTGTAGCGCTAGATAACCACATTTCAACCATGTTTCATGACTTGCTTGCGCTAATAACTACATGTAGCCTTGCCGTGGCATATAGCCCCGCCCTTGATCGGTATCGGCTATCGGCAGATTGCGCTGAAAGATGATCGTGATCGGAATCGGCCTCAAAAACGCTGATCGATCCATCTCTAATATATATATATATATATATATATATATATATATATATATATATATATATATATATATATATTTATATATATATATGTATATATACCAGCAAAAACCCAGGCAAAACCCTACATGTATTAACAAACAGATCTGTTGAAGTAAAACTTTTAACCTAATCCCAGAGAGATTCCTCAAAGCATACACGCTAATGAACAACAATAAACTGGGGCTCATTCTATTTATCAAAACAATAATTATCCCAAAATGAGATTTATGTGTGTCGACTTCCACATATCATCTTAAACATTAGCTCTGTGTATCAGTGTGCGCTGCCTTCTTGCTCATCATCAGCACGGAAATAAGCTCATTATGGATCCAGTGCAGAGAAATGTCCTCCTGCACCTGCACTATACCTCTGACAAAAGCGCAAGGCAAATAAAGCAGATCGTTAGCCTCTTTCTTCTGTGCTAATAAGAGCGTTACCCTTCAGAATTGATGGCCCTGTCCATTAAGGGTGTTCATTATGTCGAGTATTTTCAAATGGTGGAGCGTAATGAGCAAATGGCCCTCTCCATCAACGTCAGCACCTTGGTGACCCGATTCGTGACACTCTTCCAGGATGACAGACTGCCAGTGTGAGCTACGCTAGCTCTCTGGCCAACACATGTCACCAACACAAAGACCATGGGACAAACATTAATTACGGGTGTGGACTGTGTCCTCTATGGATCCTTGTGTCTTTTGTAACCAACAGGAGAGCAATTAGCAGCCTGTACCTTACTTGCACGGAGTATATGTCCACCACAGTTGCATCAGGTCCCCATGGCTGGACCATCCAAACTGTCAGGACATGGAGAGATGGCTGACCCTTGAGAGTTATTTGAGAGTTATTACTTCTGTATTACTATGCTATTCAAGTGTATTTGTGTAATTACATATTTAGGTCCATATTAGGGGTGTGCCATATTGTATCGAATAATATCACCAACATTGTTGAATATCGTGAACGATATTATACCCTGAAATATTGTGCCATATCACCCATCCCTAATTATCACATCAGGGTACTACTTTTACTGTTTTTAGCAAAAGAAAAAATCACACTTTTCTCATTTTCCATCATATATCTACTAGAGACAGATTTTATTTGTCCAGTATCATTCACTTTACTTCAGTCCTGGATATATGGAGATATATGCAGTGCGTTATTTAGTATCGTGACATTCTGGATCATTAACTTTTGTTACAATCTGATGAAAATTCTTGTATTTTTTTATATCTCAGCTAGGGGTGTGGCATATCATATCGTATGCAATAATAAAATTTAATGTTCATTTTGTTGCAGTAGTGTATTCTTGAAATATTTTTAAATTCAATGTTTCGTCAAGAGTATCGTTATCGCAAAACTACCATGAAATATCATGATATTATTGTACGGCCATATCGCCCACCCCTAGTCCATATTAATTTATATTCCAAAGCATTTATATTCAAATTGTGATTTGTACTGATTATAGTATTATTTTTTATTATTTTGTATTTATCATTTAATGTTATTCCTTCATTTTAATCTGCTTTATATAATAATCATTATGAATGCTTTATGTAATAATAGCCATATTAGCAATAACTAATGCAACCTAACCTAAATGCAACAACTGTGAAATGTCAGAGTTAATCCATAATGCCTGTTCATGCCCTGGTTCCTCTGTTCCTACCATCTATGAACACAGACCCCATCAACCCAAACACAGACATGCCCAGAACTGCTCTTCCTGAGGCTTACCTTATCATTCACTGGCTCAGTTCCTCCAGCAAGTTAGACTATTTACTGTAAGTGAAGGAAAGTCAATCAGATAAGCAGATCCAAGCGGATCCAACTATCTTTGCCCAAATGAAGCCAGTGTGGAGCTGCTCTAGTACTTCATCCTGTTATTTTATGATTCAGCTTCCCCTTAGAGTTTATGTTTTTCCTTGTGCAATCGAGCCAAGTTCTAGTCGCTTCGAAAAGACTGCAGAGGTTACCCAGGGGGTCAAACGGAGAACAAAAGACTGGTCCAGAAAGTTCAACGTGCCAAATACCGTTCCACAGCCAGGTTTACAACCCTGCTTCCCTTTGCAGAAGTAAGCACAGTCTCTATGAAGCTTGTTTCCTGACCTCTTCCCAAAACAAGCGTCTTCTGATCGACTGCCTCTGCTTTCTTTCACCATCCTCACTTTCGGTAAACTGCTCGAGACTTGGCTCAGATGAGCTGCTGATGCTCCCCCCAAATGCCAGCTCCAGAAGTGTGCATGTGTTGAATTAGCACTTTCTCACAGCTCCTGCGACCCTGTCGTGTTTATGTGATCACGCTCATATGACTGAATAGGTGTTTTTCTGTATGCAGGGAAGGGAATAAAAAAAGCAATATAAAATGTAATCTCAGTGCCAAAGGCAGAGTCATATGACTTAGCAGGCTGGATGATACTGAGGAAGAAAACAGCTCTACGCTTTAACTACTTGTTCGAGTCTACAGAAGAGGGATGCAATCACATTGCATTATGCTGTAATGCTGCCTTGACGTAGGAAGTCGAGAGTGCTAAAATATTAAACGGCATATAGATGCAAAAATATGAACCGCCATCTAATCTTCTGCTTGCTAATTCCGTCATGACTGTCAGCTTCTCTTTCTTATCTTTATGTATATAAGCCCACAAAGATGTGTTGGTTTTCATCACTGTGGAAAGAATCCTACTAGTCTATAACTCCTAAAAACAGCTTATCCAAGATTCTTTAGTAACGATTATGGTTGTACATAGAATCATGAACACTCAAAGAACCATTTGCATGCTCAGATGGTGAAATGACTCTTCAGATTTACAGAGACTGTGTAGTATGTGGTTTTTAAATATGGTTCTATATAGTGCCAAACTTATAGACCTTAGCGCTTTTCCTTTGTAACCCATGTCAAGCTTGTTACAGTAGAAGAAGCCTTTTGTGGTGCTGTATCGAACCACACATAACAATTTTCCATCAGTCTGAAGAAGCATTTCTCCATGCATTGTAATTGTCTTCTTATATGATTCTGTTGTTATTACTATTATTACTTTTTATGGTAAGATTGACATCGGAACACCAGCAGAACCCTTTCTGGTGCCCTAGAAATTCAGCCTTTACTAAAGAACCCCTTAGATAAATAGTTTTTAAGAGTGTAGAGGTAATGCATGTGCTTCCAGCCATCTGTAAACCTCTTCCTTAGAGGCAATGTCAGTTTTCAGCCAATGCATTCATAGAGTGCCAAATATTTTAAGGAAACCGCAAGAAAACCAATGCTCAGCCTATTATCCAAACAGACTTTCCAAACTCATTATGATGCCAAAGTGAGATTAAACTGTATAAGCGAACACATTTTGACTTGGACATTAATCTTTTGCTGCAGGCCCTCTACTGGCCATTCGCCAGCCCAGTGGAAATTGGGATTATATACAATGAATGACTCTGATATATTAATCAATACAAACAAATACATTTTTCCCCCTGGATCTCTGTATTTAGCTGCCAATAAGGAATGATGGACAAAGGGGAAGAGAATGGTAACCCCTTAGTCAACTCATACAACAATTCATAACCTCTCTACAAATCACAATAACAACATTTTTTTCTTGCTCACATGTGGCTTATCTCTTTAGAATACATATATTTGCATATACAGTCTAACGCATCATGTACGTTCTTTATGTCCTAAATAACTTTTATAAAAATTGTCTTTAATCTCGCCAACACTTTTTGAAGGTTTTCTCAATCTAGCAAGGCTCAACTGGCTCAGTTGAGTTGTTCTCATTATGCCTTGTTCAGGGTCTGAAGCCACACACTGACACAGACTGCCATGGACCCCTAGATCTGTGCTTTCCAGTATTCACCCAGCACATGCTGTTTGTCCTGGGTAGTGCCAGTTCATTCCTTTTATAAAGGACTACATTAGAAACGATAATGCATTTCTCTCTTTCTCACTCTCTCAGCTGCCCCCTCTCAATGGTCAGTCCATCCCTGATAGCTACTGTTAAGAGGAGTTACCATCAAACACCAGCATCTGTGGAACAAGTCTATTCTCTTACCTCTTGCGCCTCAGTCTTGCTGCATGGCTGTGATCTCGTCCTCCCTGTCGTCTGTGAAAGATACAGTTCTGGAGAGGAGGGTCTGGTGTTGCAGCGTGTTTTACAGAGTGTGTGGCTTTCCTGGAAATCAGTGCTCTTGGGATGATGTCAACAAAACTGGGCCTTTCCGCTTCCCTTTCACTTTCCGTTGTGGGAAGACACTCTCTTACACACTGTCACTATAGAAACAAGCGTAATTAGGTTAGCCATATCACCCACAAAAAAGCTGTTCCTCCAATATATAACAAATCACTGCTCTCAGAACAAAACCTTAACTTAACATAAAAGTAAAGTAAGTTTTTTTGGAGATATGAAGCACAATACTGTCTCCAGGACTTTGCGGTATATGCATTCTTTGTATTATAGTATTCTTGCATTCTTTGTATTCTGGATCTACAGCATTTTTCAGTTAGTTAATTATGTCAACTATGGCTACAAGAATGTCCCCCCTGCAGTACCCCTGGTTGAGTAAATGCATGTAAAACAGCTTATAAGGACCACCGATCATAATGGTATACATATAAATCTCTTAGGTTCCAAATGGGGGGAAATGTTTCAGGGAATTGCATTAATCAAGACAAGTCAGATTTATTAGTATAGCGCTGTGATCCACTACACCCCTGTGTTACTTCTGTAACAACCATGATGAACAACAATGTTGTTACAGGAGTTTGAAAACATAAAAACATTAAGTTAAAGCATGTATCCCCCTGTGAGCAAGCCAGAGGTGACAGTGGCAAGGAAAAACTCCCTCAAGACTGGGGGGGGGGGGTTGGGGGGGGTTTAGGAGCGGGGTTATATACACAGCCATAGTCCCGCCTGTCACACCGGTTTGTCATTTTGTATTAGTCTTTTCACCTGCTCCCTCTCGTTAGCTGTTTGTTATATATACCCTGTGTGTTCAGTCAGTCTTTGTTGTTCATTGTGATTGTGTTACGCTGTTCATGCCCGTCTGTCTGTTATTAATAAATCCCTATTGTCGACTGAAAGCCCGCGTGTGTGTCCGCTCCTGCCCAGCCGTGGCAACAAAGTCTTGGATAATGTATGTAAAGGTGTAAACCCCAATACAAATGAAGTTAAGTTAAAAAATAAACAGTATTAACAGTATTAACTAAGAGAGTCTCTGTTTGAAGTCTGCATGGTAAAAGCTTTAGAAACTGCACAGGTAGAGGCAGTCTCTGACTCTGTCTTTGTGGAAAGTGGAAGTGAGCCTATCATATCTCGATGGTGGTACATCTGGATGACACAGTGACGCAGTAGAGGGTGCAGCAGATGTTATGTGTTTTGTAGTAAATTTGTAGTTTTGTAGTAAATTTGTTTTGTAGTAAATTTGTATTAATACCTTGGCAATATTTAGTTTATTTATTTATTTATTTAGTCTAATTCAGTCTAATTTAGCTTTAGTTAGCTAACCTAGACAAAGTTATAGTAAGCTACTTTCACATTCTTAAAAACGTAATACAACTTCAGCTGGGTCAGCTCTTACACTAGCCAAGTGTGCAGGCACCTGACCATCACATCTATATTAAGCTTGCTGGCTCATTCCAAAAAAAATGCGAATTGAGTTGTTCCACTATAACATCTTCTACTCTTCAGGGAAAGCTTTGCACAAGATTTTGGAATGTATCTGTGGGAATTTGTGCCCATTCACTCAAAATAGAATTTGTGAGTACAGACACCGATGTTGAACTGACTCACAAACAGCATTTCAATTAATCTCTGCGGTGTTCACCCTTTACTGGAACTATGCAACACCCCACAACAAACTCATTCATTCATTCAACAAAAAGATTCATTCATCAGACTGTGATGCACTAAAATGGTCAAACAAGTATAACAAAATTCTCATGTAACTGTGCTCTAATAGTTCAGCTTCACTTCACCATATATGTGTAAATCCAGTAATTGGCTTGTGAAGAAGAATTAGAGGATAACTTATACAAACAGATGAGCTGTTTCACAGGTTACTACAGGTTTCTATCAGCTGACAATTTGTTCACAATGCAACCGAATAGGTGCAGATTTAGTTCTCACTGTTTCTAAATAGACTGTGTAGTAGTAGCTGGGAACGCTAGAGCTTCTCTATTCCTCTCTGACAGCAACTTCCAGTGGGTTTACTTTACCCTGGAGCCACGATTTCACTGAGATTTCCTAGCGCTGGCAAGCAGCTGAGGGATTTGCCACCTCTGGGATTTCAGGTAAATAGCAATGAGACTGATTGACTCACTGCATTAGTCAATGATTCACCACCGTCAGCCACTACACACTTAGACCTGCCGGTGCAGCTTCCAGCATGCAGGAGAACAGGCGTGGGAGAGTGAGCTTCAAGCAAATCCAGCAGTATACAAATGGGGTAAGGCTTAAAGGCTGCCACTGCTACTAGCCTTTTTCTAACCCTGAAACCCCCGTCTGTCTTTCCTCACATGACGTCTACCAGCACCTTTAATTCACAGACAATGACCTTCTGCAAACACCTTCGACAAACATCATGGAGAGGCCTCTTTTAGTTTCTTTGCTTCCAAACTGTGAAACTCCATCATCTTATATGATTTGAAATGAATACTAATTGTTTTGTCAATTAATGTTAAGCTTCATCACCCATCTTTAAAGCACACTGAGCTACCTTAACATTGCTTTAAAAACAAACAATCATTCACACTACACGCTAGCACTACAGCTTTGTTTGGAATATGAAGCAAGCATATTCTATTACCTTGTTCTCTTGATTGCTCCCAGATGTGGTCTCTGCTCAAGCTCTGTGTTCTCAGGGCTGAAGAATGCAGCACTGAGGAGGGAGGCTTAACAGCACTTCGGCTTTATAGACAGAGAGAGGGGCTTTCCTGGAAGTCTGCACCAGGAAGGAAAAGAAGGGTCTTTCCGTTTCCTGTTCAGTCTCCTTTGTGAGGAGAGTACCTTACATGCTGAGGAAATGATAGAGGATAGATGAGCTTTTGTAGACTTTTTATAACACTTTCTTGAACACTGCGGCATAACACGGACACGGGGATGTCATAAACATGTCATGGCAGATGTCATATACTGTTAGCATTACAGATTTTATTCAACAGTGAAATGTTACTATTGTGTAGCAGAGCTTATGCCAAGTGTTTCATTCTGCTGTTTCATACTGCTGATCACTTCCTCTTTCACTTTCATTATCTCTTACTCCCCATCCACCTCCCAGTCCACAGAGGCACCCATTCCTGGGTCTCTAGATCTATCACCCTGCAGAGTTTAGCTTTAACCATAGTCTATAACATCTGATACAACTTATAAAAAGCCTTTAGGATATAAAATATTGTTGATTCCACTGTTTATGACAAAATATTGTCATAAAATATTGATGATTCCACTGTAGGTAAGGTAGTAAATCACTGTATGTATAGTGATGTAGAACAACATTTGTGGAATTACAGTAAATTGCAAATAAATAAAAATAATACAACATTATCTGTACTTCTGTTTATTATTAGATACATCCAATTAAAGCTCACTTTACAAACTAAACCAGATACTCATTGCATGGTACTTATGTTAGAAAACATTTAAATTATACATGCAATGTCTGGATTATATACATATATTACCAAAAAATATATTTTTTTTTTGGTGGCTGTCAGGGTGTGACCAAAAACAAAGCCAGGAGGACAGTAAGGAGTCAATTAAAAAAATATATTACAAAAAGAGTTCTGGTCCTGCAAAACACAACCATCCAAACCATGGCAACATGGCCCCTTTTTAAGACCATGGGTGACGCCATAAACTGTTCATAGGGACTCCAATACCCATGTTGCTGTTGTTGTTACGTGTGGGGACCTTAGTGGGCCATCACAGTGGCATAATGCTGAAATTAAATGACAGAAAAATGTATGTTAAAGTTTTCTGATTGGACAAGACTAACATTATTGGTAGACAGTAAGGCTGTGTCCCAAACAGCACCCTCTGGAAAATTACATACTGCACTACTGACAGTTCTTGTAATGATGCTGTCCTTTTACTTATTCTTTCATTTATTTATTGTATTTATAATATTTTATTATTTTATGTATTAAGTATAGTAGCAGTCTACAGTTTGGGACATGTCCAGAGAGTAATGTAACTTTACATTTCAGAGTGCTTTCTGACTAAAGTTAATATAAACGTTAGCTAACACAAACCCCCTAGTCTGTTACCATAACAACACATCATACAA
The DNA here is from genome assembly GCA_021613375.1 of Megaleporinus macrocephalus. Taxonomy (NCBI): domain Eukaryota; kingdom Metazoa; phylum Chordata; class Actinopteri; order Characiformes; family Anostomidae; genus Megaleporinus; species Megaleporinus macrocephalus. The sequence goes on along the minus strand of CM038704.1, from coordinate 37,200,105 downwards.
AAGTTGTTTGATCGCAGTATATTTGGTCATCGTTGCTATTTATTGCTCTCATCACTGACCTTGCGTTTAAAGCTGGCGCGAACTACCCGACGCTCTAACGAGGCGAGAGCAGTGAAGCTGCTGACTGCAGGATATTCCTGAACAGGTATCTCAACACAAGCCTTAACAAAGTGCAAGACCCAAGACCACCTAACAACCAGAGCCCATTGCTAACAACAAACACAGCACGTGAATAGCGAACTCTGCCAAACACGCTTTAAAATCAAATTAAACAGTTTCTGCTTCTTCTGTGGTTAAGTTTTTGGCTGGGACACTTCCCTTCATCCCCCCAGTTCCGACACCAATGCTGACTGCGTCCTAGTGTATGTTTGTTGGGTATTTCACTGCATGGATTCATTCTTCAAAGAACACAGAGACCAAGCCAAAATGAGATGGTCAGCTTTAAATGTTGTAACCAGGTAATAAAAACATCGCCTCTAATTTTCCTTACTTTTCAACCTGAAGAACGAGGTTAATGTAGCTGAATTTGACTCAGTTCCTTAAGACTCAAGTTCATGACAACACTACTGAAATCCCAAACAGCTCATAAGGGAGTACTCCTCACTCGTCCAGCATCTAATTTTGTTTCGTTTTGTTTTGCTTGCATGATTGCGCACTGTTATTGTATGGACGTTTGGCACCTGGCACATTATTCCGATGTAAACATCAGTGTATGCTGCATTGATCCAGGCTATAAGAGGTAATGTAGAGAATTTACACAGATCCTTTATCACATATGAACCAACACAAGAAACCCTGCAGAAATGACATTACTGGACCTCCTCTGGGGAAAGTAATCTAGCTCAAATAGGGCTTAAGATGGCTAGTCAGGGCTGGTGGCAGAGCTAAATCACAAGTGGTGCATGTGAAAACACACAGGGTTGTATATATATATTGTCTTGGCTATTTTCATGCATTAACATTTTCAAATGTAATTCATAAATGTACATTCATACATTTCTTATGGGATTTTACACTTCTGTGTAAATTTTCCCATACATTTTACGCATATTTGATTAATATGGCAATATATTTTGAAATATATGTGTGTTTGCAATGCATTTTGGCATGGATTGTAATGTATTTAAAATGAAACATACACACACACACAAACAAGTATCTCAAAAATAGTAACTTTACAGCAAAGGCCAAAAACAGTCTTTACTTTCAATGTAGGCCAATGGAACCAGATTTTTAGTAATTTTGGAGCATTTCTATTGATCCATTTATCATAGAAATTTTACACAATGTCAGCAGTAGCTGCTGTGTTCTAATGATGATGAAAAATGAAAATCAACAAAAATGGAGATACACGTTTGCCATTGGACAGCAACAATATATATGTATGTATGTATATTTTATATGGAACTAGTGCTGCTGACGAAAGCTAAAATTATATTGTCACCAAGAGTGCTATATATAGCAGTGATCTGTGTAGCGCAATTTGCTACCTCTTTATTTAACATAATGTTACATATATAACCATTGGCATAGGAACTGGGGGGATGAGGGGGACATGTCCCATCCAATATCAGAAACAGGTAGATTTGTCCCACCCAAAAAATAAACCACAGAAAAAGCAGAAACAGTTTAAAAACACTTTTATTTTAAAAGCACGCTTTGGCAATCTACGCTCTGTGTTTGGTTCTGGTTTTAATATGGTCTCTGGGTCTTTCACTGTGTTAAGGCTTGTGTTGAGATGCCTGTTCAGAAATATCCCGCAGTTCGCAGCCTCACTGAGCCGAGCTCTCGCCTCGGTAGCTCACGTCAGCTTTAAACGCGAGGTCAGTGATGAGAGCAATGAATAGCACCGATGACCATATATACTGCAATAAAACTGTTTTTTTATACAATGTGTTGTTATGGTAACAGACTAGGAGTGTTTGGATTAACTTTTGTCATAAGCATGTTAGTCTTATTTAGTCAGGAAACCTTAACATACATTTTTTATCATTTAATTTTAGCATTATACCACCAAAGAAAATAATATTTGTTTTGGTTATATATGTATACAATCCAGACATTGCATGTATAATTTGTAAAGTGAGCTTTAATTGGATTTATCTAATAATTAACAGAAGTACAGATAATGTTGTATTTTGTTAATTTATTTACTGTAATTCCACAAATTATGTTCTACATCACTATACATGCAGTGATTTACTACCTTACCTACAATTAAATCAGCTTAAGGTGATATTTTAGGGGATAGGGCGGGCTTTGGTTCATGTTAGCAAAGGTGCCCCCCCCCCCCCAACCCCCACCTACGCCCTTGTACATAACTGTACATGCATGTGTAAACATGTAGCATGTAGTTCTGCTCTGTAATGTTAGACCCAGAACTTTTTTGGCCATATTGCACCAAATCACCTCATGTAAATAAAGTAGACAATGAAGCATATTCTCATGTCAAACCAAGCAGATAATATCTCTTGATGCTGCAAATAAAAAACATTCAGAGAAAATTCACTATGTAATGAGCTGGAATGCAAATTTTGATTACCCAAAATGCAGTTTGCATGTAAATGAAGAGGCAACATGCATAGAAAAAAGCATTTAAAAAAATATGCATGTGAACAAGGCCTCATTATTGCCTTCACAAGTCCCTGATTAGCTGAAGGAGGATGTGCTAGATTGAGAATTGGAAATTAACTTGCTGGAAGGTAGAGCTGCAATTGGTTGGCGACCAATGCTTTTCAGTATATGAAGGTTCTTAAAGGTTTATAAAAATGATTATTTAAAGAAGCCATTCAAGGCTCACTCTTTTTAGGAATGTAAATGTGAAAAGGTTACAAGAGGGACATCTTGATAGACACATCCAAAATGTGCTACTAATAGTCTGAATTAGGTTATGAATGGCGACAAGAGATAGTTTTTATTTACACTAGATGGACACAAGTATTGGGACACACCTGTTAATCACTGAAATCAGGTGTTTTATTCAGTCCCATTGACACAGGTGTATAAATGGGTTAAGAAAGAATGGGTTGTTCTAAAGAGCTCATAGAATTCGAGTGTGGGGCTATAATAGGATGCCACCGTTGCTACAACTCAGTTCATGAAATTTCTTCTCTCCTAGATGTTCCATGATCAAACTGTGAGTGGTATTATTGTTTTAGCTCACTCCTATTTTCCACAAAGAGGTCAGAGTCAGAGACTGCCTCTATCTGTGCAGTTTCTAAAGCATTTACCATTCAGACTTCAAACAGAGATTCTTATAGTTCTATATTGAATTTAGCTTAATAAATAGTAAATGCTATTTGACCAGAGGAGGATGGGTCTCCCCTTGTGAGTCTTGGTTCCTCCCATGGATTTTTCCTCCAGTCTTGAGGGAGTTGTTTCTTGCCACCGTCGCCTCTGGGGGGATACATGCTGTGACTTCATGTTTTCATGTTTTCAGACTTCTGTAAAGCTGCTTTGTGAGAACATTGTAAGAAGTGCTATACAAATACACTTGACCTGACTTGATTACTGAAAAGAAGAAACATTTTAGAACCGTAGCAACAAATGATGGTGATTGCCCGTAGAATGTTGCTCGCCTGACCGCAGTGTGTCAGCTGTAAAGTTCGGTGGAGGGAGCTTATGCTATGGGGTTTGTTTTATAGGAGTGGGCTGAGGCCCCTTAGTTACAGTAAAGGAAAAATCTTAATCTTAATTAGCATAACAAGACATTTTGGACAATTGTATGCTTCCAACTTTGTGGGAACAGTTTGGGGAAGAGGCAGTTTTCTCTTCTAGCTTGACTGTGTCCCAATGCACAAGCAAGGTCTATAAAGGCTCATTGGGTAAGGTTGGTGTGGAAGAACTTAACTGGCCTGTCCAGAGCCCTGACCTCAACTGCATCGAACACATCTGTGAACAACATTAATGTTTGACCTCACAAATTCTTTCAAACATGCTTCCAAATCTTGTGGAAAGATTAGTGCAAGCTGTGAATTGTGAATAATGAATATGGATTAAGAATGGGATGTCATAAAAGTAGATGTTATTGTAATGTGTACATGTCCCAATGCTTTTGTTGATGCAGTGTATCAACTGATTTTTTTGTTTTCATGAAAACACAATATCTTAAGACATGTTTAAAAAGCAGATCCAGAGCTGTCGCATCTCATTTTCAAGTTGACATGATGTTGAACCATCCTATAATCCTACGAAAACCACCTACTTTCTGGGGACTCAAAGCTTCCGATGATTTCAATCAGACTGAACATTCAATCTAAGGTTTCAAATGGAGGTTCACCACCTCTGAGACTTCACTGTCCTCTTGGGTGTTGTACTCCATCTCATTAGAATGGGACTCCTGCTGCTCTGGGAGATGGAAGCCTCTACCATGCTGTGAGATTTATATGCTTGTGTGGGCAAGTTCAATATGTGGAAGCTCCACTGTTCAGCTAAAGGCAAGTAAGAGAAAGAGAACATACAGTTTATGAAGACTGATCTCCAGATTGTAAATCAAAATAAGTGATCAGTATTAGGCAGAAGATTTTGCCAGTACAACATAGCACTGACTTTGCTTAAGCCCAAGAACTAATTGTTTATACATTTACAAGGCAAAGAAAGGATCAGTATGATCTTGATTGGTTCCACTGCCTACACCCCACATGTTCTCCGGCGACTGTGTTTAGATTTTGTATTAGCCTGTCAACCAAATGTAATACCGTACCAACACCATCAACCATCTAGCAATACCTCTGCAAGCACTTGCATTGCAATACCATAGCAACTTCATAGAAACAAGACAGCAATTGCGATGCCACAGCAACCATCTAGCAACACCCTAGCAACCATTCTTGAATTGTTTAAGATGCACAGTCAATATAAATTTTCTTCAGGAAATACACTTGTACACTGACAGTAAAGACTCGTACACTAGCATAATAAACTTGTACACAAGCATAGTACACTTGTACAATAGAATGATACACTGAAACCCAAACATAGTACACTTGTACACAAGCATAATACACTCGTACACAAGCATATTACTTTTGTACACTAGCGTAAATTTACTCATAATATGCATAATACATTTGTAGACTAATAACAATACACTTAACACATGTGTAACACACCTGTATTCTAGCATAACACACTTGTACATCAGCATAAGATACCCATAGACCAGCATAATGCACATATACTCTAGCATAATACACTCATACAATAGCATAATACACTCATACACTGTTATTAATACACTCGTACAATAGCATAACACACTCGTACACTATTATTAATACACTTGAACAGAAGCATAATAACACTTGTACAATAGCATAATACACTCATACACTATTATTAATACACTCATACAATAGCATAACACACTCGTACACTATTATAAATACACTTGAACAGAAGCATAGTAACACTCATACAATAGCATAACACACTCGTACACTATTATTAATACACTTGAACAGAAGCATAGTAACACTTGTACAATAGCATAATACACTCATACACTAGTATTAATACACTCGTACAATAGCATAACACACTCGTACACTATTATTAATACACTTGAACAGAAGCATAATAACACTTGTACAATAGCATAATACACTCATACACTGTTATTAATACACTCGTACAATAGCATAACACACTCGTACACTATTATTAATACACTTGAACAGAAGCATAGTAACACTTGTACAATAGCATAATACACTCATACACTAGTATTAATACACTCATACAATAGCATAACACACTCGTACACTATTATTAATACACTTGAACAGAAGCATAATAACACTTGTACAATAGCATAATACACTCATACACTAGTATTAATACACTCGTACAATAGCATAACACACTCGTACACTATTATTAATACACTTGAACAGAAGCATAATAACACTTGTACAATAGCATAATACACTCATACACTAGTACTCAACAAACTTTTCTTTATTTATAAAAGTTTCTGTTTTTTTTTTTTTAAATAAAAACAAAAAATCCAGATGTTCAATCTGATCTCAGACTTTTTGAACTGTACACTGATAGCTTTGCCATGCTCATCATTAATGGCTGGGACTTTTTGAGACACAGACACTGATAAACTGTAGATACACTGTCTACCACTCCCTCATCCTAGAAACCTCCCTGCTGGTAAATTTATTGCGGCAAGTACAAGAGCATAAGGGATATCCAGCACACTGGATGTCAGAAAGAGGAGGATGTAATTAGCAAGCAAAACAAGCGGCCTCCATAATTGTTCTTGCTATAATAACAGGGTCTGCCAAATACTTACAACAAATGAGTTTACGGTCCAGTTAAACAATAGAAGGCTCAAAAGGAAACCCCTTGTAATCCTCATACCAAGGGAAATACCGTACACCTCCATCTGGACTGATGCAGTGGGGGAATTACAGAGTAGAGATGATTTTAATGATGAGCCAGAGCACTTAGGAATAAGTGTAAGTTTACAGTATGTATGGTTTAATGATCATGGAGGCTATAGTGATGCTTTAGTACAAATCAGTGTTCATATAATCATGAACTAGCACCACCCACATTGCAGGGCTTAGAAAAGAAATGAAATTCATAAATCAATATTATAAACTAACAACTGACTTAAACATCTAAACTTCTAGTTCTAGTTACATTGATTAAAGATTTAAAATACATTCTGGTCATTCTATGTTACTATAACTTACTTGTCATGAAGGTCATTGGCTGAAATAAAATGATATATTGCTCTACTCTTCATATACAGCATTATGTGTAAAGTAACAACTTGTTTTATATTTATATTGTTGAGTGTGAAAACACTCATTTTGTAGCTGCTAGCATAAGTGCTAAATATATTAGCAGCTTATGTCTCATGTTGGCTTATGTTTAACTCGCTACAATGTAGAAACATAAAAAATAGCAAACATGAACATACAAACATAAATACACTGACCATCAGCAGTACCATGACAATTCCTAGTGGGCTGCTCTGGGTGTGCGCCTTTGAGAGAGCAAAAAATAAAATCTGATTAAAGTATTTTAATATTGAAGTGTTCATTGGCCCATAGTATCCTTGGTACATGGCCAGCGACCAATCACGGAAATGAGTGGCTGGGCGGTTTCACTTTGGAGTTGCTGTGATTATGGTGGGCTGGTTGAGAAAAAAAAATGTCCATGGCTGAAATTAGTAGTCTGTCCAGTTCTGCATTTTGGTGCAATCACTGGTCATATAACAGTGCTGGACATCTTCCTTTTCATTTGGAAGAGTAAGGTTAACGCTACTCATAGCCGTTCTACCTGACAGAGAAAGCTGATAAACAAGAAAAAACGTACAACTCCTCTAAAACTGAAACCTCTCAACTGAAAGGTCCTATGGTGGAGCAAACGTTTTTCTATGGCAGCATGCCAAGGAATGCTCTGCGGCACCTTTGTTTTTTGGCGTGAAGATGGCAGCACTTGCTCTCAGCAGTTTGACAAGTAACGGTTGACATAGACTCGCATGCCCAGTTTAAACTTCACCCTCAAAACGTGGTTATTTAAGGTTTCTCTTAGTAAAGACAATAGAGTCTTGAGTTCTATATAGAATCATTCCATGCTTGAGCAGTTCTTTGCAATGTGAAATGCATTTCAGACTCATAGGCAATGTTCTGCTTTTAAGCAGGCAAAACATTCTTTGAGTGTTTCAGAATCAGAATCAGAAATACTTTATTGATCCCAGGGGGAAATTGCAGTTTTTACAGTAGCAGAAGAAGAATATACATTCTAATAATAATTTACAACATAAAAGAAATTTGTAGTATGTACACATATATAAGACATATATTACAATAGAAGAATAAAATGTAAAGAATAAAATGTAAAGTGACTGTGTCTATAATATTAAGTACAGATATACTGTATACATCAGTAAGAGTTTAGAAGTAGGAAAGTTATTGCACATTTGAGTTGTTGCACACATAATTAAATTATTGTTCTACTGGTATCACTGTACATGTGAAAGGTGTCGTACAGTAAGAGAGGAGTTATAAAGTCTGATAGCCACTGGTAGGAATGACCTCCTGTGGTGTTCTGTAGTGCATTTTGGCTGAATGAGTCTCTCACTGAATGTGCTCCTGCGTCTCATCACTGTGTAATAAAGAGGGTGGGAGACATTCTCCATGATGGCCTGCAGCTTGGACAGCTTCCTCCTCTCAGACACTGCCGTCAGCGAGTCCAGCTCCACACCCAGTCAAGTCAAGTCAAGTCAATTTTATTTATATAGCGCTTTTTACAACAATGTTGTCTCAAAGCAGCTTTACAGAGTTTTGAAAACAGTTATAACATATATCCCCCAGTGAGCAAGCCAGAGGCAACAGTGGCAAGGAAAAACTCCCTCAACTGGAGGAAGAAACCTTGGGAGGAACCAGACTCACAAGGGGAGACCCATCCTCCTCTGGTCAAACAGTATTTACAGTTTGAACTAAATACCTAAGAAAGGAGCCTCTGTTTGAAATCTGGATAGCAAAGCTTTAGAAGCTGCACAGATAGAGGCAGTGTATGACTGAGGCAGTCTCTGGCTGAGGCAGTCTATGACTGAGTCTTTATGTAAAGTGGGCGTGAGCTGAAACAGTCCCATCCTATCTCAGTGCTGGTGCATCTGGATGGCACAGTGATGTAACTGAGGGTGTAGCAGTAAATGGACAGGTGAGCTGGCTGGTGATGGTGGGGTGATGGCCCGATGATCAGTCCTTCAACAGCCTTCAACAGATGGGAGGACAGTCATTTCCTCAGGAAGAGTAAAGAGAAAGAGTTAGTTGGGCTCAGGAGTAAGACTGTAGAGAATATGAATTTTCAGAATTTTAGAGTGTGGTTGGTGACTCCGGCAGATCTAACTATAACAGCCTAAACTAAAAGGAGAGAACCAGAAGGTAACATGGACATGAGAGTACCCTGAGACACTGGGTTCCCCCCACTCCACCATCAACAAACCTGTGTGATCGCGTGAAGTGGTGGAACAACAGCACCAACATCTCAGTTTACCATAAACCTCTGTGTCCAAGAACCCCCAGATCTCCTGCCTTTATCTAAAAGAGAAGATTAATAACCAAAAGCTACACTAAACAAGTATGTTTTCAGTCTAGACTTAAATATTGAGACTGTGTCAGAGTCCCGAACATTAACTGGGAGATTATTCCACAATTTTGGGGCTTTGTAGGAAAAAGCTCTTCCCCCCATTGTAGTCTTCTGAATTTTAGGAACTACTAGAAAACCAGCATCCTGTGATCTGAGTGAACGTGGCGGTTTATAATAGGAAATTAGATCTTGCAGGTACTCCGGTGCGAGACCGTGCAGGGCTTTATACGTCAGTAATAGAATTTTATAGTCGATACGGAATTTAACAGGAAGCCAGTGTAGCGCTGATAAAACTGGACTGATATGATCGAATTTCCTGGTTTTAGTTAGTACTCTAGCTGCACCCACAACATCACTGGCTCTGCTAGATCAGTTTATCAAGTCTGTTGGCGTCTGCAACCCTCAGCCTGCTGCCCCAGCATGCAACAGCATATAGGATGGCACTGGCAACTACAGACTCATAAAAGATCCTCAGCATAGTCCTGCAGATGTTGAAGGACCTCAGACGCCTCAGAAAATAGGGACGACTTTGGCCCTTCTTGTGTCAGTGTTCTTAGCCCAGTCCAGTTTATTGTCAATGTGCACGCCCAGATATTTATAGTCCTCCACAGTGTCCACACTGACCCCCCTGATGGAAACAGGGGTCACCTGTGTTTTGTCCCTCCTCAGGTCCACCACCAGCTCCTTTGTCTTTGTCACGTTGAGCTGCAGATGGTTCAGCTCACACCACGCAACAAAGTCGTTCACCGTCGCCCTGTACTCATCCTCATCACCCCTGCTGATACATCCAACTAGTGCAGAGTCATCAGAGAACCTCTGGAGGTGGCAGGTCTCTGAGTTTATGGTTCTATCTAGAACCACAGTCTTTTCTAAAGAACGCTTAACTTTTTCGTCCAGAGAGGAAAACATATACAACACAATCAGTCTATCATCATCAATCACCAAACAAATAACCATTAAGGAATAAAATGTTTTCTTATATAAAACTATTCACTGTACTAAAGATTTGATTTTGTAAAACACCTTCTTTTATGTAAATGTAAAAGAAGGTCATTGTAAATTTTATGATAAATGGACCAATAGAAATGCACCAAAATTGCTTGAAAATAAAAATCTGATTCCATTGACATTAAAAGTAAGGACAAATATTGTCCTCTTCTGTAAAGTTTTTTTTTTATTTTTTCAAGTTATTTGTTTTTATTGGACAAGTACCTCCTGATTTAGCTTCAGGCTAAACAGTGCAATCAGATATCTCGAGATCAAGATCTATTTCATGAAGGTCAAGAACTCAGATCTGATTGGATTCTGTCCCTAGCCAATAAAAACTGAGTGCAGAAAACAAAACAAGTTTCTCGACATGCCCAACATGTAGATTTTGTTATCAGTATCTAAAACAGTTAGATGAGAGCTCAGGTTTACATAGTTTCAAGTGTGTTTGATTCAGCAGCAAGATCTCTTTGTGATATTTTTTTGTTGCTTAGTATGTGTATTTGTTTTAGTTTTCAGCCTCTGTGCACCCCTAAATTTCAGGACATAGCTTCCACTACTAAAAACATACCAGTAGTTACACTGTTTTTACATGTATTGCCAGTGTCTGTGTAACCCAGTACTTAGCAGAGGTGAGATGCCTTGAATTTTTTTATTAAATATTTGTATTTGTACATAGTGAGCGCATGGTCCAGCCCCATCGTTCTAGTCCCCGAGCCGGAGGGTTCATGGAGGTTCTGCAATGACTTATGAAAGCTCAGTGAAGTCTTACAGTTCGACCCGTGCCCTCTTCCCCAAGTGGATGATCCTCTAGGTAAAGCCCGATTTATTTCCACCCTGGACCTCACCAAGGGGTATTGGCAGGTGTTGCTCTGGCCAAAGACCCATGCTAAAACGGCCATTGGCATTACCGGGTTCAACTGTTCTGCCTCCATGGGGTCCCAACCACCTTCCAACGTCTCATGGATGTGGTCCTACGGCTGCTTCAAGCATTCACAGCTGCCTACTTAGATGACGTCATTATCCACTTTTTTTTTTCTCTCTCTCTCTGAGGACTGACCACCAGGGCCCCCCCATCACCTGGCTCCAACCAGCTCTCCTCTCCATTTGTGCCATTTGCTCCACCTTGACTGATGTAGCACCTGTACAGCTTCTAAAGCTTTTACCTTCAGATTCAGCTTTAGTTTATAAACTGTAAATACTGTTTGACCAGAGGAGGATGGGTCTCCCTTTGTGAGTCTGGTTCCTCCCAAGGTTTCTTCCTCCAGTTAAGGGAGTTTTTCCTTGCCACTGTTGACTCTGGCTTGCTCACAAGGGATAAAGTGTGTGATTTCATGTTTTTCATGCTTTAAAATTCCTGTAAAGCTGCTTTGTGACAACATTGTTGTAAAAAGCGCTATACAAATAAACTTGACTTGACTTGACTCAGAAACCTACCACGGTTATGGGATTGGAGGAGGTCTACTGCAACCCCAAGAGAAAAAGATGGAGGTCATCGTCAACTGCCCATGGCTAAAAACCAAGGTAAGTGTCTTTTTGGGGTTGGCTGGGTATTACCAGCGGTTTGTGCCCGACTTCCTTTCTGTGGGTATAGTTTTATATAGACTAACATGATCCATATATAAACATTTTATTCTTAAATAGTTCTCTGAATGTTTTTTTTATCACTAAAAAAGCTGATAAGCTTGACAGTGTAGCAATAGAAGAACCCTTTTTTTGGATGCTACACTCGACATTGTAACAACACAAGAACCCTTTTTGTTTCTAGAAAGAACCAGATCTGCACATTCTCCATCAGTCTGAAAAGCACTACACACTGCAAAGAACCACTCAAGCATGGAATGGTTCTATGTAGTTCTGAATAACTTTTGTGTGTGTGTGTGTGTGTGTGTGTGTGTGTGTGTGTGTGTGTGTGTGTGTGTGTGTGTGTGTAAAATGTAGAATTATGAGTGGCACATGTTTACTTCCTGCTCTAGCTAAGCAGAGCAAACAGATATGTTTGGTTTTACTGACTCAAATCGAGATCTATTTTATGCAGGACAAGAACTCAAATCTGATTGGATTCCGTCTCTAGACAGTAAACACTGAGACTGCAGAAAACAAAACAAGTTTTCGACATGCCCAACATGTAGATTTTGCTATCGGTACATAAAATAGTAATATGAGAGCTCAGGTTTACATATTTTGAACTGTGTTTGGTTCATCTCAGCAACAAGTTGTGAGATAGTGTATGATCTCTTGCTTAGTATGTGTATTTATTTCAATTTTCAGCCTCTACATATCAGGACATACTTTCCACTACTAAAAAGTTACATCACCAATAGTTACTCTATTTTTACATGTTTTGCTACTGTGTAACTACAGAGTCATTAGCAACACCTAATATACCTGTATCTGTATCAGACACATGCAGCACTGTTAAGTGTTGCCTCCAGCAAAACAAGCCTTATGTTATAGTATACACTTGTGTAAGAATATGAAGAGTATGAAAATCATAAACCTGTAGTTAATTTAATTTGATTGGATCGATTGCAGCAATCCAACAATGCCTTCTGTTTGGGAAGTCATATAAGCACATGCATGTAGTGTCATCATACAGAGAGGTGAGTTTATTGATCTTAAAACTACAGATGCAGGTTTCAGCAGATGTGTGTTGTATGTTATTGTTGCTGTTTAATTGATTTATTAAATCACCAGAGTGTTATCTTTGCAGTAATATGATTCTGGGATATAAGGTTCCAGAGTTTCCTAAAGCCTGTACTGGGCTGTGATCTTTGTTCTCTGGGGTGAGTTGGAGTGCTATTTGCTGGTGCTAATGATAACTAACTACACTTCTTGTGTTTAAATCAGTTCAGCTTGCTAATTAGTGGAAAACTGTATATATAATGTAAGTGTAATGTTGCCCCAAGTTCAACATGTAAACTCACTCACTTTTTTTCTACACTGCTATACTTCTGGGTCCTGGGGGGGTTTATGGAGCCTATCCCAGCACTCAACGGAGAGGAAACACCCTGGATAGCCCCCAGGGTAGAGACACAGAGATCCACATTCACACCTAGGGGCAATTTAGTAGCTTCAGCTTAAATGACCGCATGTTTCCAGGAGGAAACCCACATGAAGAACTTCACCCAGAAAGACCTGGTCAGTGAATCAAACCCCCACTGTCACCCATGTTTTAAACTCTTAAGCACATTTAATGCTTCATTTTGGCCTAAACAAAATATTATTATTATCTTTATTATATTGTATGAAAGAGAGAAATTCTTTACAGTGTATACACACACATATTTATAAAAAAAATAAGAATAATAATTCATCATGCAGTCTCCTGAATAACTATTTGAGAATAAGAAAGCTTGCAGTGAACACACTAGTCAAGTGGAACCTTGCAGGTACACAAGCACATACTGTATACAGCAGTTCTGAAATATAGGAGCCACCACTTGACAACGTTTACCACTCATTGGCAGATCCCTGCATGCTTTACATTCAAATCAACATAGCAAAACTTCATATGTTGAGAAGTTAAATAGTTAATCTCATATATGAATCACTCTTATCACTCGTATCTCTCTCTCTCTATTTCTCTCACTTTCTCACTAGATCTGTCTCACAAATCTGTCTCTCGCTCACTGGCTCTCTCTGTCTCTCTCTCTCTCTCTCTCTCTCTCTCTTTCTTTCTCCCTTTTACTGCCCCCTCTCTCTCATTCTCCCTCTCTCACTAGCTCTCTCTCGCTTTGTTTCTCTCTCTGTCTCTGTCATTGTATGTATTCCTCTCTCTCTTTCTATCTCTCAGTATGTCTCTCACACTATCTCTCACTTTTTTTGTGCATCTCTCACTCTGTGTTTTATCTCTCTTTCATTGCCTCTCTCTCTCTCTCTTTCTCTCTCTTTCTCTCTCTCTCTCTCTCTCTCTCTCTCTCTCTCTCTCTCTCTCTCTCTCTCTCTCTCTTTTACTGCCCCCTCTTTCTCATTCTCCCTCTCTCACTGGCTCTCTCTCGCTTTGTTTCTCTCTCTGTCTCTGTCATTGTATGTATTCCTCTCTCTCTTTCTCTCTCTCAGTATGTCTCACACTATCTCTCACTCTTTCTGTGCATCTCTCACTCTGTGTTTTATCTCTCTCTCATTGCCCCCCTCTCTCTCTCTCTCTCTCTCTCTCTCTCTCTTTCTCTCTCTCTCTCTTTCTTTCTCTCTTTTACTGCCCCCTCTTTCTCATTATCCCTCTCTCACTGGCTCTCGCTTTGTTTCTCTCTCTGTCATTATATGTATTACTCTCTCTCTTTCTCTCTCTCTCAGTATGTCTCTCACACTCTCTCACTCTGTGCATCTTTCACTCTATATTTTATCTCTCTCTCTCTCTCTCTCTCTCTCTCTTTCTCTTATTGTCCCTCTCTCTCTCTTTCTCTCTTTTACTGCCCCCTCTCTCTTATTCTACCTCTCTTACTGTCTCTCTCTCTCTCTCTCTCTCTCTCTCTCTCTCTCTCTCAGTATGTCTCTCACACTCTCTCTCACTCTTTCTGTGCATCTCTCACTCTATATTTTATTTCTCTCTCTCTCTCTCTCTCTCTCTCTCTCTCTCTCGCTCTCTCTTTCTCTTATTGTCCCTCTCTCTCTCTCTTTCTCTCTTTTACTGCCCCCTGTCTCTCTCTTTCTTGCTCACTGGCTCTCTCTTGCTTTGTTTCTCTCTCTGTCTCTGTCATTGTATGTATTACTATCTCTCTCTCTCTCTCAGTATGTCTCTCACACTCTCTGTGCATCTCTCACTCTCAATTTTATGTCTCCCTCTTTCTCTTACTGTCCCTCTCTCTCTCACTGTCCCTCTCTCTCTCTCAGTTGAGTGGCAGTGTGTTAATAGTGGTAATGGTGTTAATGGTGTCAGGATGTAATTAGCTGAACGCTGTGCTGCGCTTTGCTGCTTTAAATGGTGTGAAATGGATCAGTCATTAGAGCTGAATGTTGAATGACTGTATAAGAGCTTTTATATGGTCTGACTAGATCACTCACTGCCATCTAAACTCGGAAATTATCACCCATCATGAAGCTGGATCGATAGTGCTCTGCACTACATGTAAGCAGGACAGATGCATGCAGTTAGTTACTCAGTGTAATCAGTCATGTGTATGTATGTATGTGTGTGTGTATGTGGCGGGGGGGGGGGGGGGGGTGTGTGCATGGGTACAAACATTCAAAATTGGATCTAAAGATTATTTCACTGCATCACTTGTCACACGAACATGACAGATTTATATATGTTATGAGACACTTAGTTCATTTAAAACAGGCATTACATGTGATTTTTATCTCCATATATAATATTAGGTAAAAAATAGTTTGTCAGTTGAACCTGAAAACAATACTTCATGTTAACATGCAACTGAATTGGTTTCACTCAACCTAGAGATGGAATTTCATCCCAACATTTTCAGAGAGTATTGCATGTCTAAAACTTGTTTGTGCTCATCAGCATCCATGATGCCTTCAATCTGAAACTACTGAGGAACTCCATATGTTGCTATACATCCCCACACTTGCACTGATCCCACTAAGCTTAACTGATGGTTGTAGAAGCCATCATTTCATTTCTTTAGTGGTGTATTCTTTCACTTCCAAAGAAGAATCTCAGATGTCCAGTTTGGTAAAGAAGTCCAGTCCAGTGAGGATTTGCTGGACTGTTGTCCTGAGATAACAAATTGAACAGGTTATCTCAAGAAAACAAGTTGACATCAAAAGTTGTTCATCTTAACATCACAAGAAAAATAAGTTGTATACTTGAGAAACCATGATTTATTATTTTGAGATGACAAGACAAGAAGGTGTGAAGTCGAGAAAAGATCTTTCATTATCTTGAGATCACAAGATAGTTAAGGCATGATTTTAAAATAACAGGTTTTTATCCATTTCTCTTCTTTAATGATGACTTATTTACTTGGTTTACTCAAGGACGGATTAAGGATAGTTTAGGAATAACCCCCACCCCCAACCCGTACCCTCGTGATCAAGGGCCCTCTAATGGTAAGCCCTGCTCTTCTTTAGGGCCCCCATGGTAGGGGCTCTCATAACCAGGCCCCTTTAAAATTATGCCTCCCTCTTTCCTTGGACCCCTAATAGCCAGAAGTCGAAGTCAGAGCAGTGCCACAACGCCTCGTCCATTTTCATAAGGGGCCCAAAAGCATGGCTAGGGGCCCCAAAAACATGGCTGGGGCCCCCAAGAGGCCCTGGGGTCAAAGTCCCTAAAAGTCAGAGGATCCTTAAAATGGAGGGCCTTCAGAAATAAAAATATATTGTATCATAAATGTTGATAGGCTTCGCAAAATGTTTTGGGCCAGGGCCCCCCTGGGGCCCCCTGACCTCAAAGGCCCCTGGGCGCTGGCCCCACTGGCCCGGTTAGTAATCCAGCCATGGGTTTACTTGAAAGAAAAACTCATATAAGATTTCACAGGGATAAATATTTAAGGCAGTATTTTGGATTATTGCATTAGTGATCATCAACTTAGACCAGGTTTCCATCTATCCATCCATTATCTGCCGATTTATCCCGCTAGTCAGAGTCATGGGGGGGGGCTGGAGAAGGTACACCATGGACAGTTTGCCAGTCCGTCGCATGGCCAACATTCATTCACGCACTCACACCTACGGGCAATTTAGAGTGACCTATTAACCTGACTGCATGTCTTTGGACGTGTGGGAGGAAACCGGAGTACCTGGAGGAAACCCACACAAGCACGGGGAGAACATGCAAACTCCACACAGAATGGTCCAGGCAGGGAATCGAACCCGGATTGTCCTGCTGTGAGGCGACAGTGCTAACTAGACCAGGTTTAATGTATTTTTTTAAGGTTTATGTATAAACACACATCTGCACGTACATTCAAACACTGTATAAAGCAGTTAAAACCAACCTGGGTCTGAATGAATTGTCTTGTTTCTCCAGTTTGCTTGTACTAGTACTAGTAGTACTTTTTTTTCCTTTCTTGTAATCTAGTCTCTTCTAAGTATTAACCAGGTGAGTGTGGGGTACAAACTCCAAAAGATTAGTTTGGTATTCTGGATAGCATGTCAACACCAGCATGGCCTTGTATTGTTGGCCCTCCAGCAATACTTCGAGCAGATTCTGGTGGTGGTGTTGGGCATGTCTGGGCTCCGTTGTACACGTACAGCACCCTCACTGGCATCTACAGCATGGTGGGTGGTGGAGGAAGCAGAGAGTGGACGAAAGGGTGCCGCTGCTGTTGACGCCGCAAGCCGTGAGCAGTTTCAGCACGCTTTGTGGAGGAGGACTCAGTGCTTAGTCTCTCTGCTCCTCTGCCCTGAGGGAGAGGACACAGCACTGAGGAAGGACTGGCAGCACTCATGGCCAAGCGTGCGCAGTGCAGCGACGCACTAAGCACTACAGTCAGCGCAGGACGGAGGCTTTTTCACTGCTGCTGTGTTTACCTCCTTTATCTCCTTCTGCACAGCACCAAACCATGTTTTTATTAGTTATTAAGAATTAAAAAAAAATTGTATAGATATTTACACATACAAACCAGAACCTGTTATTCATAGTAGTGTCATTCAGTCAGATTACACCAAATACAGTACAGTTCAACTGTATACTCTTAAACAAGGTGACCTTTAAGGGTTCTTTAGTAAAGATTTTTACAACTTTTACATTTGTAAAAGCAAATATGTTTGGTACATCAGTGCATTCAGATTACCATTCCGATTGCAAAAATTGCCAGACATGACAGGAAAAAAATATATATATATATGAAAAAAACCCATATTTTTTTCAATTCATGACATGTTTAATACAATGATCAGGGCTCTTTTCTTTTCAATTTACAATGCAGAACTCTTGTAAAAACACAAGAACATGCAAATTGAAGAACGAGCATTTACTTTCAGGCACCTCGTTTTGTTCCATTGGGTGCAGCAGTTCTATACTGGTGCCTCAGTCTACCTGACCTTAGGCCAGGGCGTAGCACCAAATTTGGGACTTAGGCACAGTAGTGTGATCGGACCCCTGTTCAATAGGCTTTGAAGGGAAAAAAAAGGTTCCTTTTATGGTTGTCCATAGCACCAAAAAGGGTTATTGACAACAGTAGTGGAACCCATTATTGTGCTACATAGAACCACAACCATTCTACATCAGTCTAAAGAACTTTACCACCATGCAAGGAATCATTTAAGCAAGCAAATGTACTTTTGACTGTTCATGGTTCTACCTAGAACCATTATCTTTACTAAAGTGTAAACCATTGAAGAACCATCATTTTTAAGAGTGTACTTTGGAGTTTAGGCCTACATACACAATTAATATCAAGAACTTGGTGGGTATTTTAGTGTTATCAAAACATCTACCTCCATTAGAGAAAGTTATTACATGAATTGCTATGAATATGCTACCATTGCTTACCATAGTTTTAAGAAGATTTTAGCCTAAAATGTATGTTTTTAAAGGTAAAGGGGTATGTACAGCAGGCCGGGAGGCCAAATATTCCCAAAGAAAACCGATTTTTCCAGATTTATGACTTGTACTATCATCAACATTCCACACATAGTAAAGAAATCCATGGATAGTAAATAAAATGGCTATATTTGTGATGTAGACATTGTGACTCAGCAAGTTTCCCGACAGTGAACAATTAATCATTTAATATTAGCCTCATGGCTCCAGTGGATGATCAATTATATGCAGGTTAAAGCGGAAAAAACTGTATTTAAATAAACTCAGAGCTGGAGAAGTAAAGATCCTCAGCAGCCGTTTACACCCTGTTTCAGACTGATGTGTAAACTGAGACACAACCTGCATGACAAGTTGAGGGCATGTATGAGTAACAGTTGTGATTCAGGGAAAAGGAGGAATCCTGTCCAAGAGCTCTCACTGCTTGCTGGGGCAACCGAAGAAAGAGCTGAAGGTTTACATAAGCTCTTTGGAAGGAAATGAACAGAGAAATAAATCAGTCTCTTCATGTTCATTGGCAGAACATTCTGGATTCCGTTACAGCACAATAGACCAAAATAAACAAGGGACGTGTGTGGAACCAATAAATGCAAGGATGCTTTCACTTTCAGTTAACTGTAAAAGATATAACACTCAAAATTAACCACAGCTGGAGCTTTAAGCATCTCAGTTAGACTGCATGGGATCTATACACTGCTGCATGGAAAGTCCTGTATTATAATAATTTATAAATTAACACTGTCCTGTACTAAACACACACACACACACACACACACACACACACACACACACACATTACACACATTCTCAGAAATCAAAAAAGTTGGGATGGTATGCCAAATGTCAAGAGTGTAGTATTAGCATGGACTGAAGTGATGTGTCCCCACCAATATCCAGCCATTATTGAATTGTCCCCATCATTAATTTGATCCCCTCCAAAAAAAATCTGATCTGTCAACATCTCATTAACCTAGAGATGCAGAAAGGGTTAAATCATGTTCTCTAACACATATGGCCAGTGTGATTGGCTGTGCCTTTCCCTGCTGTCACGTGAGACTCAGCACCAAAACTGGAAGGAAATCTTTTCAGTCATGAGCGAGACTTAATGTGCAAGACTCACAGTGAGGATGGCAACAAAAAGAAGTAGGTGGACATGAGGAGCTATTTTCAAAGTAACATGTCAGTCACTTAAAGTTGAGTTTGTTCATAAAATGAGTCCATCATAGTAATGTTAATCGTAATGCTAGGCTTTGGCGCACAGCATACAGCAGGCTAACATCGTCTGTAGCTATGAAGAACATGGTTTGGAAATTAACAGTACAACAAACTGCCAACTGTCAGTTCATTTAACATTATATAATTCATGAATTTAATTATGATATGTAATTCGTAAGGCCAGGTTCGCGGATAAATACGTCACCACCAATGTCAAGTGCTAATCTATGCTCTAGCTAAATGTGAAATTTAAACTGACACAGCGACCTCTTTTGGAGCTGCATTACACTGAAAACAATATAACATCACTTTATTTGATGCCCAACTTTAGGAATTGTATAGTTTTTCTAAATTAACACATTTAAATTTTTTTTCTGCGACTAATTCTGGGGACGGTAAAACAGTTTTTCTTAATGTCGCTCTTCCTTGTCACAGCACGTAAAACCCATTAACAGTCAGAAGACACCATGTGTTGTAGCACTGCAGGTATAATTTAGTGCCATTTGTTCTGCAAACAAGTTTTAAGGTGTGTAACAGTGGTCTTACAAAAACGTGCCACACATTTTCTATAGGGGACCGGTCGGGACTGCACACAGGCCAGTCCAGCAGCCTTGTCTCTGTAATGAACACAGAATGTGGTTTTGGAATGTCCTGTTGACATACGCAGGACGCCCCTCAAGAAGACATCTTGAAGGAGCATATCATCGCTGTCCTAAGGAAAACTCCAAAATGACAAGTTTACAGGAGACTTTACCTTTAACGTACGTCAATGGAACCAGAAATATTTCCAAGTGGTTTCAGAGCATTTTTGTTGGTCCAATCATCACAAAATATTTCACACAATGTAAACAACAACTGCTGCTTTTAAATGATGTGGAAATATAAAAATTAACAAAAATGAAGACATGTTTTTCTTTGGAAAGCGAAGATATGTGGCTCTGAAATCTTTCTCTATACTAATCCAAACCAAAGCTAACCTTGTTTTTCTTTTTCTCTTTCTTTCTGAGGTAATAACCGCCCACCTGTCCTGCGGAATACTGTTGGAGGTCCGACGGTCAGGGTGTCCTTGCCACCTGGCACCAACCAGCTCCTCTCTTTCTGCTACACCTCGACTGCATTACTGTATCCTCCAAATGTAGCACCTGTGCAGCTTCTCTCCTTTTAGTTCATTCTGTTTATAATCAGATCTGCCAGAGTCACCAGCTACACTCTAAACTCTCCTCATCCTCTGGACTAACCCAAACCAGAACTAACTCTGTCTCTGTACTAACCCAAACCAGAACTAACTCTGCCTCTGTACTAACCCAAACCAGAACTAACTCTGTCTTTGTACTAACCCAAACCAGAACTAACTCTGCCTCTGTACTAAACCAAACCAGAACTAACTCTGTCTCTGTACTAACCTAAACCAGCACTAACTCTGCCTCTGTACTAACCCAAACCAGAACTAACTCTGTCTCTGTACTAACCCAAACCAGAACTAACTCTGCCTCTGTACTAACCCAAACCAGAACTAACTCTGTCTTTGTACTAACCCAAACCAGAACTAACTCTGTCTCTGTACTAACCTAAACCAGAACTAACTCTGCCTCTGTACTAACCCAAACCAGAACTAACTCTGTCTCTGTACTAACCTAAACCAGCACTAGCTCTGCCTCTGTACTAACCCAAACCAGAACTAACTCTGTCTCTATACTAACCCAAACCAGAACTAACTCTGTCTCTGTACTAACCCAAACCAGAACTAACTCTGCCTCTGTACTAACCCAAACCAGAACTAACTCTGTCTCTGTACTAACCTAAACCAGAACTAACTCTGTCTGTGTACTAACCCAAACCAGAATTAACTCTGCCTCTGTACTAACCCAAACCAGAACTAACTCTGTCTCTGTACTAACCCAAACCAGAACTAACTCTGTCTCTGTACTAACCTAAACCAGAACTAACTCTGCCTCTGTACTAACCCAAACCAGAACTAACTCTGTCTCTGTACTAACCTAAACCAGAACTAACTCTGCCTCTGTACTAACCCAAACCAGAACTAACTCTGCCTCTGTACTAACCTAAACCAGAACTAACTCTGTCTCTGTACTAACCTAAACCAGAACTAACTCTGCCTCTGTACTAACCTAAACCAGAACTAACTCTGTCTCTGTACTAACCCAAACCAGAACTAACTCTGTCTCTGCACTAACCCAAACCTGAACTAACTCTGTCTCTTTTCTCCCTCTGAGGTAATAACCGCCCACCTGTCCTGCCGAATACTGACCACCAGGGCCCCCCTGTCACCTGCCACCAACCAGTTCTCCTTTCCATTCATGCCATTTGCTACATCCTTAACTGCATCGCTGTATCATCCTAATGTAGCACCTGTACAGTTTCTACAGCTTTTCCCTTCAGACTCAGCTTTAGTTTAATAAACTGTTAATACTGTTTGATCAGAGGAGGATGGGTCTCTGCTTGTGAGTCTGGTTCCTCTCAAGGTTTCTTCCTCCAGTTGAGGGAGTTGTTCTTGCCACCGTCGCGTCTGGCTTGCTCACAGTGGATAAAGTGTGTGATTTCATGTTTTCATGCTTTTAAACTCCTGTAAAGCTGCTTTGTGACAACATTGTTGTAAAAAGCGCTACACAAATAAACTTGACTTGACTTTTTACAGTGAGTCTGAAGTGAAAGGTACCTCCACCAAGGTCCACCAACATACTAACCCCACACTATCACAGACCCGGGCTTTTGGAGTGGTTGTTGATATCAGTCTGAGCGGAGTGCATGGCATCCATTTCTCCCAAAGAAAAACCTGAAATACTGGCTCGTCTAACCGTAATACTGTGCAACGGTCCATCCCAGATGATTCCGAGCACTCCGAGAAGTGCTTCTGTACACATTAGATAACACAAGGCTTCCTTTTTGGCACAGTGAAGTTTTAGCTGCTGTTTGTGGATGTAACTGCGTGTTGTAAGTGCTTGATAAAGGTTTTATCTTGAGACCATGTGGTTCTATGGCTTATGGATGATTAAGGGTTCTCAATGCAGTTCTGTCTGAGAGACCGGAGAGCACAGTTCAAATTCCTCCAGATTCCTTATCAAATTCCTTATGCACCACAGAATTCCCTTTCTGGCTTTTCTTTAAAAAACATAGTTTTTTTTAAATGTTGTAAAAGTTGGTAAACTGGTGATTCTCAGTCCATCGCTGCTTCTAAATGATGAGGCCTCATCTGGATGCTGCTTTTGTACCAATTTATGATTACAGTCACCTGTTTCAAATCATTAGTTAATTATTTGACCTCATTATTAAGCCTGAATTTGAACCTATTTCAAAGCCTGGAATGTAGGAATGGATGCATATTACTACACGCCCTCTATGCATTACATATCCACATGCATTATATGTGTAAACAAATAAATGATAGACAGTTTGGGTCCAGCAGTGACGATATGGAAGCATCTATATGAGAAGTCTTTCTGTATGTATGTAAATGTAAAAAATACAAGCACACTCACTCTCACACACAGGTTCTCCTCCTGGCTGGCCACTGTGCTGGTATTAGTAATTAAGGCTCTATAAGCATTCGTCTTGTGTCTCACACACGTGGCTTTACAGCAGCAGTTGGTCCGAGTCTCTTCCAATCAGATCTGAGGAAACAAATGACCACACTGACCATGTAACTGATAAAGAGAGCACAGGCCACTGAGCATGGTGAAGTTTATGACTCTCTCTCTTACCTCTCTGTTTATTTCTTTCTCTCTCTATTTCTCCCCTTTGTTTCCTTCCTCCTCATTCTTTCGCTCCCCTTTACTTTATTCCTTGCTCTTTTTCTCTTTCTCGTTTGTCTCTGCTCTCTTCCTGTCTTTCTTTTTCTTCTTTGGCTCTTTTTGTCACTCTCCTTCTTATTCTTTTTCTTTACTTATATTGACCCTTTCATACTCCTTCTTTTTCCCTATTCTCTCTTTCTCTCTCTCTCTCTTTTTCTCTTTATTCTAGTACTCTTTCTCTTCTAGTTTTCTCTTTTTCTCCTTTTTTCTCACTCTGTTTTCTTCCTCCTTGTTCTTTCTCCTTCTCTGTCTTTTTCTCTCTTTCCTTCTCTTTTCTTTCTCAGTCATCTATATTGACCCTGTCATTCTATTTCTCTTTCTACACATTCTCTCTCTCTCTCTCTCTCTCTCTCTCTCTCTCCCTCTCTTTTCTCAGACAGACCCACAGTGCAGCAGATGTTGAGGAGTGTCCCCCACTGTGGCGTGTAAACACATTTATCTGTTGTTCTGTCGTGACTCGTGAAGCTCGCTGTGCACAGAATGCTGCTGTGGATCAGCACTCGCATCTACGAATACAAAGCCTGCAGATCGCCACGGCAACAGCGCCAGCTCTGAGAAAGACCACACCCGTTAAAATATACCACATGTTTTACTCTGCATGTGAAGAACACAAGCAAATCATGTAGACACGTTGTTCATCATCAACTGTTTGTTTTAGCTTCTGGTCATAGTAGATATACAACCAAACCTTAAATACAGTTAGGCCCAAAAATATTTGGACAGTGACACAATCTTTATGATTTGGGCTCTCCATGCCAGTGTGTGGTGTGCTTAGGGCTTTCTTCCTCACATCACTCTGATACAGGTTGATCTTAGTTTCATCTGTCTAAAGAATGCTGTTCCAGAACTGGGCTGGCTTTTTTAGATGTTTTTGGCTACCTCTAATCTGGCCTTTCTATGTTTAAGTGTTAATTAATGGTGATTTAGTGGTAAACCCTCAGTATTTGGTCTTATGAATTCTTCTCCGTATTGTAGCAGAGTTAGATACTGATACACCTACTTCCTGGGGAGTGTTCTTCACTTGGGTGGATGTTGTGAAGCCCATATTGATTATATAACTGTATCTTAAATATGTTTTGGTAAACAGCTTAAAACTTTTGTCACTGTCCAAATATTTCTGGGCCTAACTGTAAGTGAATAGTGCATATTCAACAATAATAACTGTGGTGTGAATATAATCCAGTATGAATCTGGCATTGTGTCGTGTTGACAGTCTGACAGTAATAATTGTGGGAATGTTTACGCGCTGCCACTGCTGGAAAAAGATTATAGTGGTCATAATAATGTGATTAGCACTGTCGCCTCACAGCAAGACAATCCGGGTTCGATTCCCGGTCCGGGCCATCCTATGTGGAGGTCGTATGTTCTCCCCGGTTTCCCCCACATCTCCAAAGACATGCATGATAGGTTGATTGGTCACTGTAGATTGCCCGTAGGTGTGAGTGCGTGAGTAAGTGTTGGCCATGCGATGGACTGGTGAACTGTCCATGGTGTACCCCGACTTAGCCCGATGACACTGGGATTGGCTGCAGCCCCCCCGTGACCCCGACTAGCAGGATTAAGCGGCAGATAATGGATGGATGGATGATAATGTGACTCGGCATTACAGTGATAGTAGTCCTGTGCCTATCCACAAAACCTGAGACTAAATTAAATAAGCCGTCTATGTTCTTTAAATCTGAGCTATCTGAGCAAACTTCAATTCTTATACTAACAGATGCTATCTGATGTACCACTATTGTTCTAATGAACTCAAAACTTTTAATAGGCTACTTGAATCTGAGTCATTTCAGTAAACTAGAAGACTCAGGCTCCTCTACAAACGGCTGCTTACACCGTGGCTTTACTTCTCAGACAAGCAAAACAGGGCTGAATCAATACAGTGTTTCAGTGACACACTGCCTCTCTCTCCCTGCCACTTAGCTGGTAGTATATGGTATATTCACACGGCTGGGATGTTAAAGGGCTCAGGCTTGGCCTGTCTGTCGCTCTGATGGTGATGCATGGCTTTAATTACGTCAGCTCGCTCCTCACTGCTCTGTCTTCTTGCAGCCGTGCACTGGCTCCTGTGCTGAAGCAATTTGTTCCATTTACGTCAGCGCGATGTCTCTCTACTGAGCCGTCTCGAGCTGTTACAGCACAGTGTCAGAGTGTAATCAACCCACAGCAGGCGATTCTGGCGACAGAGCTACAGTGATCTATGTATGCAAATTTTGGGCGCCACTGGTAAAATAACTTGTTTTTGTTTCTTTTCTAACTGTAAATAACTTAACACATCCTCTACAGAGGGCACACCCCTATACATTTTTAAGCACAATTATGCTTTATTTACTGAATTTAACACATGTGGGACAAATAGCTATTTGTTAAGCTCAACAGCTGAAGGAAAACTGCCAATTAGCACAACTGAAACAGCCAGGAAGCAGACAGGTCACTTCTAGCCACACATTATTACATAGTAGTAGAGAGTAATACCCACTAATCATCCTGCAGTCCTGAGTAAGGCTGCATACTCCTCCATAGTGAGGCGGAAATTCTCACACTTTACTCCAGTGTAACGCTATTGAGGGCAACCACAATCATAGTGGCACTACCTCAGCTGCTCTCTGCTTCCTCTGCCACCAACCCTGCTGTGTATGTTAAAGCCCCAACTCATGTCCTCAAAAGCGTGAAGCACTGCTGGAGGGCAGACAATTGTGACAGGTTGTCAAGCTGCTCCATCTGCAGGTGCTCACAGCTGGCGGTGGAGGGGGTACATTCCACTTCTGACACCAGTGTGGAGTCAATATAAAAGAAGATGTGGGAAACAAAGCTCTTTAAGCAAATGCTCTGTTATTGAACACATCAGCAGAGAGAGAACTGACACAAATGTCCAGATAGGTAATTTCTATGTACACACATATGTACACACATATTGTTAACTTATTTTTAGGTTCGCTCTACTGTGGCTGGAGCCCCTGTTTAAATATTTTTAGCTATGTGGTGTGTGTAAAAGTTGTTTGCCCCCTAATACGGCACATTATTAGAAGTGGTGTATTAAAACGTCAAGGCTTCAGGGTTGTCAATCTGCAGAAAGTGGGTGAAGGGAACACAGCTTTGGAGTGGAGCTGCTGCATTTCTGAATTAGTTGAAGGAATCCTTGAGATGGCTTTATTTAGAAAAAGGGCCTAATTCTCTGAATTAGAAGAGACTAGAAACCTGCACAACCAGATTTGTAACCTGCGCTGGGAAGAAGTGTCCCAAACTTTTGATAGACAGGGCATCTTTGATGAAAACAAAGAATTCATTCAGACATCATGTCTCCACGTGTTAGCTGAATGCATTGCCTACGGTTATTATTAAAAGAGTAAATCTACTGGTGCTGTTATTATTATTATTTTTTTTTTCAGATGTGCTCATTAAAGCCTGGTCAATGTGCTGCGCTAAGACAAGTTGTCAGGTTGTGATCAGTCAGTTAAGCACTTGGAGCGAAGCCGTTTCGAACATGATCCTAGACCATCACTCCTCAGAAATGTGGCCTCTCGTTTACGGGTGAATAACAAACAGCCTGTCTGAACATGCCACAGGTACAATGAATTAACGGCACGGTTTCAGTAGCAACATCTGCTCTAAAGATGAACAGGTAAAGGCATGCAGCTGAAGGATTGGCAATGAAAGGATTGCTGTGGATCAGGTTGGTTTCATGATTAGTCAAGTGATTTTGCTAAAGATATATCAATCAAAAGAAATGTGTTAACATTGTATAAAATGCTGTACAAGGCTGAAATTATACAGGAACTTTGCATTGTTAAATAAAGGAGTGCTAAAAAAGATTCCCTTCAAGGCCATTAGAGAGTCTTTCAATAGATGGTTCTGTGATAAATCATATGCCAGTTTAGATGACACCCCCAACATATTGTAGCCTTTTGACCAACTCAGGGTTCCGGTCTCAGCTTTAAAGTCATTTTTACAGGAACTGTGTACAAGCATAGGAAATGTCACGGTGCTGAAAGCTAGTGCTGGGCTTGTACTGCTAACTTTATCTCTCACTATGTTTCCTGTTAGGCTTCCTAAAGCTTGCCCATACTTAGCTCTCCACCCTGCTGCTGGCACTACCATCGCTGGTAGGCTGGCCAGCCCCACGTACCATTGTAAGTTGTAGGGCTTCGACTGCAGTGCTCATGAGCCCAGTCAGAATCCAGTTGCAGTATCAGGCAAGGACAGCATGGAAGACAGTTTCAATGGCTAACTGCCCATTTAACAGCTGCAGATTGGCTATTTCTTAAACTATGTTAGCTGAAGAAGAAGCCAATGTGCAGCTGTCAGTAGGCATGTAGGGGAGGAATCTTTAAGAGTGAACTCCTTTCTATGGACCAGGGAGCTGCATCTGATGACACCCGCCGCCACCTCAGTCACCTGGGCTTTGTGAAGCCTTTGTTTTGCTGTCTTCAGTACAGCAAACTCTTCCCCTGGGCTGCTGGGTCTGATTCTTCGCAGCCTCTTCTTGTCCGCGTCGATCTTGCCTCCCACCTTTGTGCTACATAAATGCAGAAACATTACTTGAACTGACTAGATCATTATTTTCAAACTAAATGAGCAGAGCAATGCTCTGACGCAGCAATATGGCTTCAGTAGGAGAACAGATTGCAAGACTGTAGGACCAGAAAGAACTCTGCTCCGGTTGCCTTCTGCTTTAAGCTAGAATTCCAGACACCCCTTGTTGACCAAAGGTGGTGGGTTAATCACAGAAGCAGGAAGTAAATGAAGCTGTCATTTGTCATTAGCAAATGACAGCTGTAAGAGGTGGCAAGAAGAGTTCCATAGACACAAGAGATGGTGGGAAGACACCCACAGAGGTGAGTGATGTCAGGACAGTGCCTGTGCCACGAGCCCTGCCTCCTGTCCCCTCCTCCGGTTCCGCAGGGAGGCCACTATATTATATGTGTGCTGTTTGATTGTGGTGGCCGAGCTATGAAGCACGGGTGTTGAGGAGGCAAACAAGAGAATTCATTTTTATGCGCTTGCGTTGACTTTAAAAGGACGCAGCTGGTACAGATTTGGGCACCTTCAAGAGAAGACAGAGGGATGAGCAGCAGCAGACAAGAAAAGAACTTATGAGGTGCAAAGCTTGTATGTGAACTGAAGAACTGAGAAGCGTAAAAGAAGCCTCTGAGAAATTATGGTGGTCACTCCAGTCTCCAAGCATTATTCCTCCTTCCTACTGAGTGATACAAGACATCTGATGAATTAAGTTTGTATTAATGGGAGGTGCAACTGTGAAGACCCTTTTAAAAGCTTGAAGAACCGCCATATAATGTAAATGTTCTTTACTAATTCCAAGGACTTTTCCAGAACCGTAAGAACCATTGAGGGAAATAAAGACTATACATTTCACCTTAAAGATGTACCCTAAGATGCACAGTTTGTGTTAGCTATGCTTTAGTCCTTTGGTCACACAACCCTGTCAGTGTCACTGCTGTGCTGAGAACGAATCATCAACCAAATACAGTGGGGAGCCGTCATGGCCCTCTACGCCCTCTCAGAGGGCCTAAAATACTTAAATTCTTAACACACACACACACACACACACACACACACACACACACACACACACACACACACACACATACACACACACACACACACACACATATATATATATATATATATATATATATATATATATATATATATATATATATATATATATCAACATCTAAACAAATAAACCAAAATATTGGCAAATAAACTACTCAAACATGTCTATTCAATCTGTGTTGGAACGTGAGGGGTTAAGTGTTAGCCTGTAAGCCTGTGTCTCCCCCTATAAGGTCTGTGATGCCTCCGCAGAATGTTGGTGATTGGTGGTCATGTACAGAGGGGGCCCAGGCAGTTATAATTCAGGGCGATACCAATTTCAAATGATAGTAAAATTTACCAATCATATCTTCCCTCTAAATGGGCAGATTTAACTGTATGATCATTTCCGCTCGCTGTGGCAACGCTAGCTGGACAAACAGCTAGCAAGCGCTAGGAGTCACGATGAAAGCCCATGTCCCGCCCCCAAACTGTCAGTACCACCCCTTCTGAAAACTCGAGCGCAAATATTTCTCTCGCACGCAGAGAGCTGCCCACGATACTGTCTGTTTCTGTTGTCTCATTTTTTGTTTCTTGACCTGCAGTTTATTAGGAGAAGAAGCAGTAATTTAGAGGTTTAAGGGTCACAGTTCACTACTGACCAGATACTATCTAGACGACAGCAGTTTTTTATGGTCTGTGACTGAACAGTGATATGTGGGCTCAGGTGAAGCAGAGGGTCCACAGTCTGTAAATCTACACCTATAAAATGGAACAATAAGGTTGGTGTTTTCAATAACGTCACCAACGTGTGGAAGTATCAGGTTGGTGCCTCTTATAAAGTGGCCAGTGAGCGTAAATTGCCAGTATTGATATTTTCTGAGAAAAAGGTCTCTATATTGGATCCGTTATTGCCTTTTAGGTGGTAATACAAGATCTACATTATGCTGTGATCTGCTTCACTGCCCACTGTTATTGAACTTAAAGAGAACGTGGCTGAATCCCAGTTAGGGCATTAAATGCATTGCAACCACTTAGTGGCCTGGAATGGCTCTTATGAGGAGAATATTAAACATGTTGTTGCTAAAGGAACTGGCAAACAGTAGAAAAAATGTTTCAGCGTGATCTAATTTGGAGTTTTGTGGTGGAGCTGCTTTATTGTGCCGGAGCATTAATATCTGTTATGGTCTTTCTAAATTGAAAAACAAGCCTCCCAAGTGGCCCAAAAAAAATTGGGACTCGTGTCTTTGGCTCCATTTTAGACCCTTAGCAAGCAGGATAATTCTGAAAACACTAGCTAAGTATTTCTTATTTTTAGAACTCTGAAAGCTAATGCTTGCTACATCAGTGAGAGATGCTATATTTCTGACAGATTCAGGAGCAGTAGGGCAGTTTAGAAACGGCAGCTCATTATTCACTGTAGTTTGGGCCTCCCAAACAAAAGTAATAACGTCAGCAAGTGCAGTTCAATCCGCCTTGGGCTTTACTTGCTGATGGAAAAAATACAAACCCCAACAATCCCAAATGGTATCAAAGCACTACGCTGCAGAGCTGCTACTGTGCTCTGCTGAGGAACTGCTTCAACTGCAGGCTTGAATCTTGAAGACATAGGTCAAAAAGGTTAATAGAGCTAGAGTGGATTAAAGTAGATACCCAACAATAAGCATCATGGAATAGCATTATGCTGATTTAGGCTACTAGCATGTATTCATTGCTGGTGTATTGGGTCGAAATTTGTCTTTATGTATGTATTATTCAGTAACAACTATAGATTTTATAGATGTTATTCTGTTAAACATTGCATATATTAGGTAGAGGTGAATCCATAGGGCCTTCCATGCTTTCAGAGAAGACTTAATGATTCTGGGAACTAAAAACATATGTCTGTAACTTTCATTTTTAATAGAATCATGCTTGATGTATACAATTCTGCAGGTTTTGTTGTAATATGTTTCATAAATTTACTTTGAAATCAAAAGTGAAAGTTGTTCAGGATTTTTGACTTTGTGGTATCTGTGGTAGATATTGCCAAAAAAGTTTTCCATTAGGACTTCAGGAGCTGGTCTTGCATGACCTTACTAGTAGCATACAAGTAACTACCTTACTTTTAAAGACAAATAGACAGTTAATGTGACAATTACTGTAACTGCCAAATGTTCAAATATTTGTTGCGGCTTGAAAACCCTATAAAAATTATTTACTCTTGGGTTTTAACCATGTAGCCAAAGAAGGAATAACTGTAATAGCTACATTTTATCTTTATTTTAGACTGGGGTATTTATGGACAGTGACACATCTTCATGATTTGGGCTTTCCATGCCACCACGTTGAATTTGAAATGAAACAACTGGAATGTAGTTGAATTGTAGACGTTCAGGTTTAATTCAAGGGGTTGAACAAAAATATCCTATGAAATGTTTAGGAATTGCAACCATTTTTCTACAGAGCGTCCTCATTTTAGGGGCTCAAAAGTAATTGGACAAATTAACATTACCATAAATAAAATTTTAATCCTTTGTTGAAAATCCTTTGCATGTAATGTCTGCCTGATATCTGGAACCCATGGACATCACCAAATTCTGGGTTTCTTCCTTTGTGATGCTTTGCCAGGCCTTTACTGCAGCGGTCTTCAGTCGTTGCTTGATTGAGGGTTTTCTGCCTTAAGTTTTGTCTTAAGCAAGTGAAATGCATGCTCAGTCAGGTTAAGATCTGGTGATTGATTTCTACTTATTTGCCCTAAAAAGCTGCTGGGTTGCTTTCACAGTATGTTTTGGGTCACTGTCCATCTGTACTGTGAAGCACCGTCCAATCAACCTTGCTGCATTTGGTTGATTCTGAGCAGACAGTATATCCCTGTACACTTTAGAATTCACCCAGCTGCTTCTGTCTTCTGTCACATCATCAATAAACACCAGTGACCCAGTGCCACTGGAAGCTATGTTTTCCCATGCCGTCACATAGCCTCCACCATGTTTTACAGAGGATGTGGTGTGCTTTGGTGCTTTCTTCTTCCTATTATTCTGATACAGGTTGATCTTAGTTTCATCTGTCTAAAGAATGCTGTTCTGTACTGGGCTGGCTTCTTTAGATGTTTTTTGTCTAATCTGTTCTATGTTTAAGGGTTAATTCATGGTTTGCACGTTATGTTGGACACTCTGTATTTGCTCTCATGAAGTCTTCTCTTTATGGTAGACTTAAATACTGATACACCTACTTCCTGGAGAGTGTTCTTCATTTGGGTGGATGATGTGAATGGGTTTTCTTCACCTTGGAAAGGATTCTACGATCATCCACCACTAATGTCTTTAGGGGACGTCCAGGTCTTTTTGAGTTCCTGAGCTCACCAGTGCAAACTGTGAATTTGGCCACTCCTAACATTTCTGCTATCTCACTGATGGATTTCTTTTTTTCAGTCTAATAATGGCCTGTTTCACTTCCATTGAGAACTCCTTTCATCCCATGTTGTGGGTTCAAGGCAACAGCTTCCAAATACAAATGCCACATGTGTAATCAACTCCAGACCTCAAACCAAATAATTGATGACCATGAAATAGGTGTTGAGATAATTGTCCAATTACTTTTAGTCCCTAGAAAAAGAGGCAGCTTCATATTAAAGAGCTGTCGGTCCTAAACCCTTCCTCCAATCAGGATTTGAATACCCTCAAATTAAAGCTGAGAGTCAGCACTTCAATCCCATAATATATATATATACTCATAGCAGTTCTGAGAACGTGTATCACCAGAAATCCTAAAGTAACTGAAATCTGTTGTAAATGAAATATTCTGGAACAGTTTGATGGTTTCACTTACATCTTTATTCCCACAGACAGCAGAATTAACTCGGGATGGCCGTCAAGGCATTATCTCACGCGGCCTGCATGCTAACTAGTGCGCTCCTCACTCCCAGGATGACGGGAATGCAGTCTCCGTCTTCACATATGAGGCGCTATGCGGCAGAGACAGACTCTAATGCTATCAGAGTTGTAATTTCCATCTCAAAGTGGGAGACTGATTAGGTCGAGACAAGAAGTGGAGATGGGAATTAATTCGGGGATATGAGAGATGTCAGAAGCTGTCTGTTTCTGCCCCAGGACACCAGAGACGCAGCTGGATTCATTTATCCACACAAAACGACGGCTGGAGCTAAGAGTGAACACACATGAGTCTATTTTCATGTGTTTCGTGAACAAAAATATACTGACTTTGTAGTAAAAACCGAGAACCCAGCCAATAGAACTTAGTGAAGTGATTTTTACGAAAGCCTAAATGAGCAAAGCTGTTTGTTTTTGGTTCCTGAGGTTAATATTAAGCTCAGGAAATTCAGTGGCATGCCAATGACAAATGTTTAGTACCCCAGGTTAACATTTTTCCTTTGCTGTGAATAGATAAGAGAGTACAAGATGAATTGATCTTCATTTATTTGAAGCAAGATACTGTAAGTGTATTATTTTTGCTTGGGACACTATAGTGATGTCATAGAAATAATCACCCTACAAAACGTTGGCCACTCCCAGATATTTTATCTCTTAGATAACTTACCAAGATCCTAGACATTAATTGGCTTGTAAGGGCTGTTACCCCCTATAGAACAGGTTAAATAATGCAAATTTTAAAGCTTTATATATACTCACAACAATCAGCAGCCACGGACTTCTCTGAGCCACTGACCAGCACTCTGAATATCACAATAATTGATGCTCACAAACCTGGAAAAGCTATATGTTTGCCTAAAATCTCTTTTACAAAAAGACCAACAGGAAGGTTTAGCAGACTCTGGAGTGGCAGTGCATTGTTGTACTGTCTAGCCACAACTGCAAAACTTTCCTGCATCCTCACAAATTCATTATCGGAAGGTGAACTTCTTGGCTGCAGTTATCAAAGTTTTGCTGAATTTCTTGAATAGAACACTTCTTAAAATGTTAAGCGCAGGTGGCAAATTGACCATTTGTTGGGTTGTGTTGCAGTCAGGGGCAAAAGGAACAATATTACTGCTAGTAAAGAGATTCAGGAAAAAAACAGCAACGATTAGGAGCAAACATGACACCATCTATAAGAAAGTGTGGGTGATAAGAGGATGGCTTAAAGACACCTCAGATTTCACAATGGACTGCCTCAAATGGCTTAAATTGGCTTACGAATTTCACAAAGAACCCTAAGAACACTTTTTGTGAGAAAGAATGGGCACAAATCCGTCAAAAAAGAATTGAAAGACTCTTAAATTGCTACAAGATGCACCAAAGTGGGTGCTCACATTTGATGGTTTGTTTAACTGTTGACTGGAAATAAATGAAGGGGGAATCTTTGAATATATATTTTAACTGTTTACTAAAACAAATTCAAGATACAGTTATATGGGCTTCCAGTGTAGACTCTCAGCTTTAATTTTTTATTTTAAGGGGATTCACATGTTGATATAAAAATGGGGAAATAATACAAATAAAACATCTCTCTCTCTTGGCTGGAGGAAAGGTGTAGGAATTACAGCTCTTTAATATGAAGCTGCCTTATTTTCTAGGGACTAAAGTAATCTATTTCATGGGCTGTATGGGCCATGATCATTTAAGCAGGTAAAAAGTCTGGAGTTGATTCTAGGTGTGGCATTTGCATTTGGAAGCTGTTGCTGTGAACCCACAACATGGGATCAAAGGAACTCTCAATGGAAGTGAAACAGGCCGTCGTAAGACTGAAACAAAGAAGAAATCCATCAGTGAGATAGCAGAAATGTTAGGAGTTGCCAAATTCACAGTTTGGTACATTCTGGGAATACAGAGCCCACTGGTGAGCTCGGGAACTCAAAAAGACCTGGACGTCCTCTAAAGACATTAGTGGTGGATGATTGCAGAATTCTTTCTGAGGTGAAGAAAAACCCCTTCACAACATGAACAAAGTGAAGAACACTCTCCAGGAAGTAGGTGTATCAGTATCTAAGTCTACCATAAAGAGAAGACTTCATGAGACCAATACAGAGGGTCCATTTAAACATAGAAAGGACAGATTAGAAAAAAAAGTAAAGAAACCCGTCCAGTTTGGAACAGCATTCTTTAGACAGATGAAACTAAGATCAACCTCACCAGGCTCCTGTACTCCTCCTCTCAATCATTCCTGATAAACCCCACAATTGCAGATGACACAGCTATTGTGGGGTGTATCAGGAATGATCGAGAGGAGGAGTACAGGAGCCTGGTGAGGGACTTTGCTGTTTGGTGCCACAGCAACCACCTGCAGCTCAACACCTCAAAGACCAAGGAACTGGTCATTGACTTTGGGAGGTCCAGACCAAGGTCACAACCAGTTCTGATAGAGGGAGCTGAGGTGGAGACTGTGGAGTCCTGTGGCTGGACAGCAAGCTAGACTGGACTGCTAACACTGAGCACCTGTACAGGAAAGGACAGAGTAGGCTGTACTTTCTGAGGAGGCTGCGGTCCTTTGGCATCTGCAGGAAACTCCTTTGGATGTTCTATCAGTCTGTGGTGGCCAGTGTCCTGTTTTACACCGTGGTGTGCTGGGGAGGCAGCACATCCAAGAAGGACACATCCAGGCTGGACAAACTGATCAGGCAGGCTGGCTCAGTGATCAGCCTGAAACTGGACTCTCTGGTGACGGTGACAGAGAAGAAGACAATGGACAAACTTCTGGACATTATGGACGATGCCAGTCATCCTCTGCACACTGTCATCAGCAACCAGAGGAGTCTGTTCAGTGACCGACTGCTCCCACCCAAGTGCAGAACCAATAGACTCAAAAACTCCTTTGTCCTTCATGCCATCAGACTGTGCAATAACAGTGCAATAACACCAGTTAACATTTAACATTAAACAAGTGCAATAACATCGGTAACATTAAACAAGTGCAATAATAGCATGCAATACCTCCCCAGTTAGTGCAATACCTCCCCAGTTAGATTTTTCATTTTCTTTTCTTTTTCTATATTTTGTACATTGGATCTTTTAATTTATATTCCTTTCATATGTTTCTTGTGTGTTTATTGTTATCTATCTATCTATCTATCTATCTATCTATCTATCTATCTATCTATCTGTATCAGAATAATAGGAAGAAGAAAGCACCAAAGCACACCACATCCTCTGTAAAACATGGTGGAGGCAATGTAATGGCATAGGCTTGTATGGCTTCCAACGGCATTGGGTCACTAGTGTTTTTAATGATGTGACAGAAGACAGAAGCAGCTACATGAATTCTAAAGTGAAAGGGATATACTCTCTGCTCAAAATCAACCAAATGCAGCAAGATTGATTGGACGGTGCTTCACAGTACAGAAGGACATTGACCCAAAACATACTGCGAAACCAACCCAGGGTTTTTTAAGGCAAAGAAGTACACAATTCTGCAACAGTCGAGTCAATCACCAGATCTCAACCCGATTGAGCATGCATTTCTCTTGCTGAAGACAAAACTTAGGGCACAAAAACCCTCAATCAAGCAACGACTGAAGACCGCTGCAGTAACGGCCTGGCAAAGCATCACAAAGGAGGAAACCCAGCGTTTGGTGATGTACATGGGTTAGTCAGTCATTGCCTGCAAAGGATTAAAAATGAACATTTTATTTATGGTAATGTTAATTTGTCCAATTACTTTTGAGCCCCTGAAATAAAGAGACTCTGTAGAAAAATGGTTGTAATTCCTAAACATTTCATAGGATATTTTTGTTCAACCCCTTGAATTAAACCTGAGAGTCTACACTTCAATCACAGTTTTTTCATTTCAAATCCAATGTGGTGGCATGGACGGCCCAAATCATGAAGATTGTTTCACTGTCCATAAATATTTCTGTACCTGAATATCCATCAAATAACTCAGAGATTCAATAACAGATGTATGTCTACGTGTCTCTATGTATATGTGCATACATGTGTGTGTGCATGTATGTGTGTGGATGTATACTCACATTGTGTGGATCTTTTGTTCTGAGTGGACCACAAGCTGGTCCAAACAATGTACATTATAACATTTTCTTGCTGAGGCAAGGTTCAGCTTAAAGTAAAATTACGGTCATAGCTAGGGTAAGGTTAAGGATAAGGTTAAGGTTTGGGTTATGGTTATGGTTAGGGTTAGGGTTGGGGTAAGCTTAAGATTAAGACAAAGTTAAGGTTTGGGTTAGGATTAGCATTAGGCAAAGGTTAAGGTAAAGTTAAGGTTAGGGTGAAGGTAAGGCTAAAGGCTTAGTTATTTAAAGTTAGGTTAAGGTTAAAATAAGGTGAGGGTTAGGTTAGTCTTAGGGTAAGGTTAAGATAAAGTGAGGGGAAGGTAAGGTTTAGGGTTAAAGTAGAGTTGGGGTAAGGGTAAAGGTAAGGGTAGGGTTAAGGGTAAGGGTAAGTATAGGGTAGGGGTTAGAATAAGGTTTGGGTCAAAGTAGTGTAAGGATAAGGTTAAGGTTAGGGCTAGAGTAGGTTAGGATAAGAGTAAGGGTATGGTTAGAGTAAAGGCTAAGGTAAGGGTTAGAGAGGGTTAGGGTAAGGGTAAAGGTAAGGTTGGAGCAAGGTTAGGGTACTGTTAGGGTTGAAGTTAGGCTAGTATAAGTTCTGGTTCTATCTATGTAATGATCCCTCAATTCACCAAAAACAAGACTGTGTGTACGTGTGTGACTGAAAGAGAAAGTGAATTTACAATTTCACGTAAGTGTAGAAAGCTGCTAGAAAGCAGTTGGGCATGACTCAATAGGGTGGATGGATTCCTGTTTGTAATTTGTATTTATCAGTGTAATTATCTGTACTATCCTTTAATGCTCCAGACTGGAGGAAGACAGAGAGAAAGATTCAGACTGAAACTACATTGCCTGCCAAAAGACAATTAGTTATATTAGTGTTTTCACCTTTTCTGTTAAGGAAGAACAAATACTTGAACAGGTTTAGTGACCATAAAGCAACTCCTTGCTAACCTTTGGCTATAATTATCTTCAACATTCAGATTCATGTTTATGTCTTCCTTGTTAGTAGGTTTTGCTGAAATGATCTTCAAAACACATTTTACACTGCTGTATCTGATCCACTTGTACCAGTACAACACACACTAACACACCAGCACCATGCCTGTGTCACTACAGGGCTGAGAATGATCCACCACCCAAATAATACCTGCTCTGTGGGGGTCCTGTGGGGAACCATTGAAGAACAGAGAAACATAGTATAGAGAGAAACAGAGGCCTACAGTCTGTAACTGTAAAACTACAAACTGTAATGGGTGAAGATGCAATGAGGTGTACCTAATTAAGTGACCTGAGGGTGTATGTGTGTGTCACATTCAGTGCACATATATTTAAAAGCTCTTTAGGGCCAAAAGTATGTAGGCATGTAATCCCCACACCTATGTGAGCTTATTGCACATCCAATTTCAAAACCATTGCTATTCATATAGAATTAGTACTGTTCAACCACCACAGTGGTTCTAGTTAATCCCAAAGCTCATCACCGGGGTTAAGGGTCATGGCTCTGTTCAGGCCACTGAAGTTCCTCCACACCAAACTCAGCAAACTAGATCTTTTCACACACACACACACCCCCCCCCAACACACACACACACACACACACACACACACACAAATACTCCAAACCGTAATCACCTCCACCAAACTTCACTGTTGGCACTACACAGTCTGGCATTTAGCGCTCTCCTCCAAACCCAGATTCATCCATCAGCGTGTGGAGTGATGGAACTCCATCCAATACCTGTGGAATGAGTATTGGAGTGCGCCATTACATATCATTCAACATCAGTACCTGACCTCACTAACGCTCTTGTGGTTCAATGCAATCAGATCCTCACAGCATTGTTTCAATATCTAGTGTTAACGCCTTCTCAGGACAGCAGAGGTTGTTACTGCATCAAAGAGACAACAAACTCTGTATCAAAACCTGAAGAAACGTTGCCAATACAAGGACATACAGTCCATTACACAGTATTGTGTTGCTCTAATTAAACCTCATTAATCTTCAGCTTTCTCACTTCGAAAGGTTGTAGATGTTCCCAAACTTTTGCCTGGCAGCATGTATCTCACGCTGCACTCCTCAACCTCCTGTATGTCGTCCATTTTCTCTTTCAGAATGAATGAATTCTGCCGAATCTGCGAGCGAGCGCGCTGCTCAGGGCCAGCCAGCCTGCGGAATGATTAACGATACAGTGCCCACTTTAACTTCTCAGACTACGGCATTGCGTTAATGGAGCGTTTTCTTTTTTTTTGTTTTGTTTTGGCCCTCTGCGACTGCACTTTAGACACTCAATTATCTCTCCTATTGTTCAGCCCAGTCGGTGACAGAGAAGACCAGTGGGACGAGGGAGGTTCTTTTTTATCCACGCCACACAAAAGAGGAGAGAAAAAAAGAGAGCAAGGAGTCATTCCTGACAGGTTTAAACAGAGCTAACCCTGAGGGGAGAACCCATTACGTTGTTTACGTTTCAGTTTTTGTTGTTGTTTTAACCTTTATGCAATGACACTGAGGTCACTGAGATGTTTTCTCTTGCTGGAGGGAAGTTTATGGCATAAAGGGTCTCACTTGAGTTGAAAGTTGTCCAGTAAATTGTCACTTGGTCATGATGTCCTTGTTGAGTACATATGAGCTTCCAAAAATCATAAATATGCCGCATTTGTAGTATGGAGATCATCCTACACTGCCTGGCCAAAAAATTTAGTTTGAACTGTCATAGG
This sequence comes from Megaleporinus macrocephalus, assembly GCA_021613375.1. Taxonomy (NCBI): domain Eukaryota; kingdom Metazoa; phylum Chordata; class Actinopteri; order Characiformes; family Anostomidae; genus Megaleporinus; species Megaleporinus macrocephalus. The sequence goes on along the minus strand of CM038704.1, from coordinate 37,160,318 downwards.
TTACGGTGGACTTTCGCTGTGGTGAATTTATTTCCATCCAAAGTTACATTATTTTTTGATCAAGATCTTGTATTAATGAGGGAGGAATCAAACCACTCCCAAAGTACATCCCAAAGACTTTTAAGGGGGTTAAGGTCAGAATTTGAGCCTGATATATTCCAGGGAGGAAACAATCTATTGATGGGATAACCTGGTTATTCAATACATTCTGGTGATGAACTGACCTTATTTTATTACTACATAACATTGCTGAGCCTCAACCTGACTGACTGAAGCAACTCCAGATCATAACACTGCCACCAGAGGTTTGTACAGAGGGAATTATGCATGATGGGTGCTTTGTTTCATGCACTGATGTGGTACCAGATGCGCCCATCGCTCTGGAATAGGGTCAGTCTAAACCCAACAGACTCATCATTTTCATTGTTCCAGTGTGTCTTAGACGTGTGAGATCTGGTGGTGTGCATATGCTTTTACTTTCCCCATTACAATCAACATAGTCATGAATTCTGCTGTCCATTCTTTAACATTTCAGTTCACCAACTATCTCCAATCGTACTCATTCAGTATTTTTTCTGTCTGCATTTCTTCCATGAAGTTGATGGTTCCGCACAGGTTCTCCCAGGAGTCAACAATGTGCTGGAGAGTTCTGAACCCAGTTCCAGTCAGTTCAGCTTCTCCTAATGCCTACTTCACGCTACACGATTCTGGCCTGGTTTTCCAGTCGCGACTGCTTTTTGTAGATCGCCAACAAAAACCTCTACTCGGAGGCAAATCGGCGATCCCTGCCTTTATATATCTTCTCATCCATATTCCTTCCTTTTTCTTCTTTCATTTGTCACTGCAAATCAGCGCAGTGACAACTTGTATTGCTTGTGGTCTACGTGTTATTGCTAGTTCTCACATACGTTTAGTTCTAACGAGAGTTTAGTTTTTGTGTTTTCTCGTAATAAAAAACATATTTTTAGACAGCAGCCAGAAGAGTCAGCGATTCCCAAGAGTGAAAATCATATAATTCATGACCCTGTGTTGCTGATCAGTCATGTAGTGTGAAAGCCACATGAACTGAAAAACTTGTTATCACAGCACCACCAGTCATGTAGCGTGAACGGTTCAAAGACCTGCCGACGCAAAAAGTCATGTAGTGTGAACCAGACATTAGTTGTATCTTTGCTTAATGCAGGACAATAATCTGACCCTTCTGAAACACAGTAGCATCTTTTCCACAACCACTGGATACGTTTTCCCACATGGTAGTTTAAGGAATTAGAAACTACTCACAGAATTAGGGTACAAAAAATCTTGCCAGCTGAAACATATTAAACATTGCAGTAATTATCCTACAGTTTTACTTAATTCTAGTATATTAATTACTAAATTAAATATACATAGCAAGTTTTTGGCCAGGTAGTAAAACAGTGTATCCTGGGTTGGTCAGGCACTATAGGGGGCTCCAGAGTCCAAAAATACCAGGTTATGGTAGAGCTTTGGACTAAAACTGTAATTTGGAAACAGTTAATTTTGTTTACAAAAAAATAGACACTTATCAACTCCAGTTAGATAGTGTTAAGATGATGATCATTCTGTTGAGTGAGTTTCCCTTTATTGTTGTCCATAGAACTACACACATTGTGACTGAAAGTGCATATTTTTTTGAAACCTCATGCTTTTATTGAAAATTCACAGCTGATAAGTTGGTATTGAAGATGCCCTCTGTCTAGATACACATCGAACATAGAAAGAATGCTAGATTTGGCTCTTTTCAAAGCAGAGATGTAGCTATTTGGGAGGTCTGTGGAGGCTTAAACTACTTGTAATAGGCAGACTTCTAGTCTTTAGCCGTCATTACCTGAAACCCCTACTTTGTAACAATCACAATGCCAATTAACTTTTTAGTTAAGTTAAGCTTAGTTATCAAAACATTTCTGTATCAAAATGGCAACTTTACAGGAGTAAAGTTTCATTGTAAGTCAATGGAACCAGAATTTTTCCAAGCTATTTTGGAACATTTCTATTGGCCCTTTCATCATGAAATTTTCCCACAATGTGAACTGCAGCTGCTGCATTAAATCCATGTAGAAAAATAGAAATCATCAAAAATAGAGATGCATGTTTTTAATTGCACAGTGATGATATGTAATATGCAAAATGGCAATGTAAAGTTTTAATTTAATTTAAATGTACCTCTCAGACCTCTCGAGTTTGGGCTCAAAATTTAAATTCAAATTCAATAATTCTATTTATACTTGCCATTTGATGCACTAGTATTGACATTTCATCTGCACAGAGGTTTACATGCTTCGGGAATAGCTTATTTAAATTAAAATGTATTTACAGAGCTATATTATGCTTTTTGTGCTTATGTGAAAATGGTGTCAAAATGATAATAAAAATGTAACTGATCTTACGTGCATTTTTACTTTCTAATAGTGTTTTTGAAATTGGATTATAAAAGAGAACACTAAGCTAGAAAGATGTTAAAATTCATGTAAAAATTCTTGTATTTGCTCTTGCATATTCTTACCAACTGTGTTCATTCTGTGGCAAAATACCTTAGAAAATGCACTCAACCCAACTGTATTTTCATTTTTACAGACGTTGCAATCTGTCAATCAATCCATCAAGGTGGTGCCCACAACATGTTGACCAGAAAAGGCTTTATCTAAAAACTGTTTAGTTGCTTATATGTTAGATAAGGTGAAGAAGCCATGTCTTTATATATGAACCAATGAGAGAGAGTTTAATCGAACATGTGGCCAAGTTTTCTGGTTACTGATCTGTTTCATAAAAATAAAGCTGAACTTGGCTTCCTTCTTAATTTCTATTTCTCCAAATTCCATAAATTGGAAATTAACTGGGTCTTGATAACAAAAGAAAATAAAGCTAAAATAAGTTTACTGCTGTTTTCAGTTGCTGGCCTTTCAGCGTGCTCCTCCTTTATTCCCACCACCACCAGTTTGGTCCCAGTCCTGCTGTCCAGGGAGTTGGCTTCGCTCCTGCTATCTATATTCAGCAGCTTCTGCGAGGGTCTGTTGGCTTAAAGACCTGGACCTAGGACTAGGCCTATGCCAAAGAAGATTAAACCTTGTTTTCCGTCCCTTTACTTGTTAAGTCTTTTCTATTTTGCAATTAAAGATGACAATTTTATATATATATACTATATACTTATTTTTCTTTTGATCTAAAGATAGAAAAAGTTGTTTTCTCAAGATATTGTTAAAATCACAAGATAATAATGTTATGATCTTGAGAAAACAACTTTTATTATCTTAAGAGCACAAGAAAATGAAGTTTTGATTTCAAGATAACAGCCCATAAAATTATGACTGCCTCATTGCCTCTCTGGATTTCTATATATTCATAGAGAACCATTTAACCAGACAAAGAACAATTTCACTTTTCAAATGGTTTTTTTGAGGTGTCATGGTTTTGTATGTAACCATCATCATAAGGAACCCATGGAGAACCAATTTTAAGGGTGCATTATGTCAGGCTCCCCTCAAACCGGATCTGGTTGTGCATGAACGTCCATTCAAGTCATAAGCAGAAATTAGAAAATATAGCATTAGTTTGGTCTAGCATTAGTTTGTCAGTATACCAGTAGAAAGGACCATTACTGTGGGCAGTGCTCATTATTTATTTTTCAAAATTCAACTTCCTTTTAAGAGTCACTGATTATACTGTAGGGTGCTTGAGCTAGTTAATAAAATAAGTCTAAGTAACGTTTGTGTAAATACATTTTTTGGTACCGTGTTGTCACAAGGAAGTAAGTACGTAAGTGAATTAATAGATAAGTAACATGAAATTGTGTAAAGGTCAGTGACTATGCACCAACACTCTGCAACAGTACAAGCACAAGCAGGAACCTCGCCTACAGGTATGTGATTACAAGTAGTGATTTCAAAACTTTTTTTTTTGTGGCTTTCATTCCTTACTTTCTTTTCTGCTGCAGGCGTGTCTAAACTGTCCTCGTCTGCCAGTGTGTGAAGACTGAAATATAGCAGCTGCGGTATTTAAAAAAAAAGTGCAAAATTGGATGTAATTAAGAGCCCCCCCCCCGTTTCCTATGTGTACATGTTGTCCTCATACTCTGAAAGAAAGAAGCCAGATTACAAAACAGACACGCTAACTCAATATGATGTTCTTCCGTTTGGCAAGCCTTTATTATCACCTGCAGGCAGAGGCAAGTTACAAACCGAATATTCAGAACCAGACACTAGGGTGCTGTCAACCAGTGTAGATTAATAATATTGTGAGTACACTTTATTAGGGTCAATGCTGTCTGTTCATTAACCCTTCTTTTTATTTTTTATTTTTTTATTTTTGCCCGCCATCACCCCCTCTCTTCGGAGGACCAATGTTTCTTTATTTATAGTATTACAAGTTTTCATTTAGTATATGCAGTCATCATGTAGAGGGAGGGCAAAAAACATACAAACAGGGATTAGCCTAGGAGAATAAAGGATAAGAAAAAAAATTGGGGAGAGATGAAAAAATCAAACAAACAAATAAACATAAGCATATATACAAAAAACAAACTAACTAACAAAAAAAAAGAAAAAGAGAGAAGAGAAAACAAAAGTTACTATATTTTACCTTCAAAGAGTGCACTGAGCTAAAGCCGTTATGATACCTACCATAAATATTTATTTGTGTGTGTGCGTGTGTGTGTGTGTGTGTGTTAATATGTGACCAGGAACATTCGGGTAGGGGCGCCACAGGTAGGTATAAAAGAAAAGTTAAGGTGGTTCTAGAATGTTGTTAAGTGTTAACCATGATTTATTGTATTCCTGAGATTTATTCTTCTTCCTTTTAAGAAAGCAAAAATGCTGTTGACTTTTACACAGTGGTCTAAGAAGCAGACTGATATTTTGTGAGACTGAAAATAAAAGAATAGCAAAACAGCACAGACATCACTCATATCTTACTGTCACTATAATTAAGCCAACGTATAAACGTATAAATTCTCAGTTTGTTCTGAAACTGTTGCACTTTGCCTCCCAAGTGGGTTAACTGTCAAAGCAATGCCAAAGGAATCTGTAGCTGACAGTCTAAGAAAAAGCATAGCTGTCTAATCATAGCATTCCACTATCAACTTGGGGGCGTGGCCATGTGGAGCGGTAAAAGAGATCTTAATTGCTGAGACTGGGTAGATGTTATGTGTTGCATAGGCTATTCAGTATTGGGCTGTGAGGCTGTGTTGGTGTTTAAGATTAGAGAAAGTTGTGTGTTTGTTGACAACCTGCTTTCTATGCCAGCCATGCAGTAGCTCTGGTGGTGCTCTCCGCTCTCTGCTCTCCAATAAAGAACACCTATTAAAAGCATGCAATCCTTTATGTCAGGTGTCAGAAGTGGGTTCCCCACCTTAAGTGGACTGGCGAGGAATGACACTACCACAAACTCAAAAGACGAGACACTCAGAAGAGGGCTGCACCAGTCCAAGGGCTGCAATATTAGAAATACAGGTCAGTGAGATGGGCAGTGGGGACAATGCTTTGGGCAGAGTGATGAGGCTTGACAGCAATGTCTGACTAAAGGATGGCAATAAGGATGGCACACAGTAACACAAAGTATCTCCCTCTCCTTTCTCTCCTTCCCAACACTCAGTACCATTAAGTACACAGTACAATGTGATCTACCGTGAGTATGTAATCGCTGATGTAACAGAGTTAGCAGTTAGTGTTCTCATCTAAGCATATTGAGCTGTCCAATGAATGAACTCACTATGACAGCATGCTAGTATGGGGGGAGACCTAGTTACCAGGTGAAGTTGGCTGTGACTAAATTGGGGAGAACTTGTAAAATAAAATTGAAAATTGTTGGTTGCTCTGTGCTGTAGTTCTTAGCTACACTAAAGTGGAGCTTTAAAATGTAACAACAGAGAAGAGACCAAAGCCGCCAGACCAAAAGCAAATCAGAGAGGCTTTTTTGGCCTTCGGAGTGAAATCAGATAGGATGGAAAACAGAATGTTCTCACAATAGCTTTTTCTCCCTCTCCCCTCCAAGCCCTCCCCCCGACTTCTCCCTATCTCTTCCTTTTAGATGTCCTGTTTGCTATGCAGTTTGAGTTTGGTGTGTTTTCACAGAATGTTTTTTATGATGTTCTTTGGTCCAGACGACGGCCATTAGGCTCCTATAATCCCACTCTAAGCTCGCTCTTCTATCCGTCTCCTGTTTAGAGCTTGTTTATTTGTTGCTGGTTTGCTTTTCATATCCATCATTGCCATGTGAAAATGACATAACTACAATTTTCTTTTGTTTTTTATTGTCTCTGTGTTTTTGAACTTACAGCAAAAAAGGTCAATACCTAAAAGGTTCTCTGACAATACTGGAAACCAGTATGCCTTTTGATGAACCTTGTTTTAAAAGGTTCCTTTAAAGAACCATATGCCACAAAAGGGTCTAACCCTTCAGTCCCTGAAAGTTCTGCCCTGCTAGATCTGCCCTGGTCAACTGTAAGAGCAGCATCAGCTCCACCACGGAGTGGCCGACCATGCAAACTCTCAGAACACTGAAAGTGCTGCAACACTAATGACCTCCTATACTTTGTTGCATGTGGAAGCAAAATCAGCACAAGATTGGCTGGAAAGCAATTCACCAGCCGAAGGAAATCTCTGTGAAATTGTCCCTCCAGGGTAAAGTGAACCCACTGAAAGTTGCTGCCAGAGAGAAACAGAGAAGCAGTTTAAGCTGATGCTCCTTTGTATAAATCAGAGCTACTAACATCATTTTAACACACCCACTACTGACGACACTTCCTGTAGTGTATATATATATATATATATATATATATATATATATATATATATATATATATATATATATTCAGTCTCTGAAGAAAAACAAATAATATATTTAAAATCGCAACAGGAGAGAACAAAATCTGTCTTATCTTTCAATGTATGTCTATGGAACCAGACATTTTTCCATCCTATTTTGAAGCATTTCTATTGGTCCATTCATCATGCAACTTTCCCAGGATATAAAGAACATCTGTTGTGTTCAAATAATACAGAAAAATACAATTAGACAAAAATGGACATACATGGAGTTGTTCACTGGAAAGTGACGATATATCTCTGGAGTGATTAATCACACCTCACTATGTGGCAGCCTGATAGATAAATCTGGCTTTGCTGAATGCATCTAGGAGAACCCAACCATCCAGAAAGCAAAGTGCCAGCAAAAAAAGTTTGGTGGAGGGGGGATAAATGTCTGGAGTTGTTTTTTAGCAGTGGTTTTAGGTCTTGTGAGCTAAAGGGTGATGTTAATGTTACAGCGCACAAAGACATTGAACACACTTATATTCCTTCAACTTTGTGGCAGCAGTTTTGGGAAGAACTCTTTCCCAGACTGTGTCGCTGTACACAAAGCCAGCTCTATGAAGACCTGGTTTGGGGAGTTTTGTGTGGAGGAACTCCAGTGGCTTACACAGAGCTCTGACCTCAACCTCACTGAACACCAGAATGGACTGGCTGGACACACTCCAAAACGTAAACACAAATGTTTTTTTCTTCCTCCTATATAGTTGCAGGTTTGGTTTTGTGATCACACCAATATCACAACATAAAAGCTGTGTTGCTTCTATTCACCATAAAGGTATTCACCATATTGCAGTGTGTAGAGCATCACTTTACGCCTCACCCCATTTCTGATGTGCATAAAGCTAGATTTGTTTGAAGCTCACTCTCCCACGCCTGTTCTCCAGCATGCAGAAGGCTGCGCTGACACGTCGGAGTGTGCAGCGGTGAATCACTTAGTGAATCAGTGAATGAATCAGTCTCACTGCTATTTACCTGAAACCCCAAATGAGGCAAATCCCTCAGCTGCTTTCCAGCACAAGGAAATCTCAGTGAAATCATTGCTTCAGGGTGAAGAGCGCCCACTGAAAGTTGCTGTCAGAGAGGAATAGAGAGGCAGTTTAAGCTGATGCTCCACTGTATAGACCAGAGCTCTATAACGTTCCCAGCTACTACTACCCAGTACATTCAGAAACGAATCTGCAACCAATAATTTTGTCAATAATCAATGAATTTACTGAGAATCAGAATTATGATAACTACGCTCATTAATAACTAAATGCTTGAAGCGGTGGCATGGTGGTCTAGTGGTTACCATTGTCGCCTCATAGAAAGACAATCCGGGTTCGATTCCCGTACCGTTCTGTGTGGAGTTTGCATGTTCTTCCCGTGCCTCCCACAGTCCAAACACATGCATGTTAGGTTGATTGGTCTCTCTAAATTGGCAGTGGTGTGTGTTGGCCATGCGATGGACTGGTGACCTGTCCATGGTGCCCTCGCCTGATGACGCTGAGGTTGGCTCTGTCACTGAGTTTGTATTAACTGTCCTGTAGTTCATCATCAGTGGCCAATGAATGCTTTATTATACACTTATATAGAGAATCTATAGTAGCTCAAAGTGAATTGTAGCACACTTGTTTAAGAATCCTAGTGTATTCGTTTGATGACTGTAGTATACCTAAGAATTATAACCCATTTGTTTGACAGTTCTAGCTAATTTACAATACAATTCAAATTTTTTGAGAGAATTCTAGCAATTAATGACTGTGGCGTACATTTTAAGACATCCTGACTGAGAATTCTTGAATACTAGAGAATTACAGCGAGTATTCAAGTGCAAATCTTGAATATTTGTTAGGGAATTTGTAATAAACTTGTTGTAGAATAGTAGAAAATTCCTACACACTTATTTAAGAATTGTGGCACTTTTTGTAAGCATTGTAATGCACTTCCTGAGAATTGTACACAATTCCTGAGAAATGTAGTAAACTTGTTAAAGATTTAAAAATTCAAAATTCAAAATTGTAGCCCACTGTTGGAATATACTAGTTCACTTTTTTGACAATTGTTATTCATTTTTTTTTTATTATTGCATTATTATATTGAATTATTGCACATTTTTCTGAGAATTATAAAATACTTGAAAATTATATCTCTCTTATTTGAAAAGTCTAGTGCATTTTCTGGAGAATTCCAGAATAGTTCTAAGGGATTTCTGGCACACTTACTAAGGTACTTACTAGAAGATTCCTATACGCTTGTATAAGAATTGTGGCAAATTTTTTCCAGCATGCTAGAGCACTTGTTCGAGAATACTACTACATTTTTTTTAATACTAACCTATGTAACACATTTGTTTAGAATTAAAGCATGTAACAGTGGAACCCCCAAAAGGAGCTTCACTGGGATTTACATATGACCATGTAAGGTGCTATGGATGTGGGTGTGGTCACGAAGAGACAAAATCCCAGTTTCCAAATGCACAGGTGATTTATTAACGTTGACACACACAAAAAAAAACAAAAACCAAAAACAGCATCAAACGGAAAAAAAAACGAAGGGTAATCGGAACAGTCGCTTGAGGCTTCGCTGTCTATAGACTCGCTGTTACAAGCAGCTAACAGAGGCCTACATATAGCTCCTCCAACAGGTAGGTGAGAAAACCCCAATGATTGAACCCAGAGAGCTCTTTTTACAGAAGCCCCGCCCCGACTAAACTAATACCTCACATGAGGGTTGACGTCCCAAAATGTTAATTACGCACATACATACACAGCGCTAGTACATGTCATTAATCATTTAACTTTTTAATTTTTTTTTTTTTAAACCGACCCCTTCCCCACACACACACAGGACACTGAGGACCCTGAAGCATATTCTCTTGTGTAGTGATGCTCTGTTGATGGCTGGAAGAACTCCTCGATAATACTTCACCTTCAAATATATATATATTTTTATTTGTACAGCATCATTATCAGCCATGCACCACAGAATGCCACAGGAGGTCATTCCTACCAGTGGCTATCAGACTTTCACATGTACAGTAATAACAATAGAACAAAAATTTAATTATGTGTGCAACAACTCAAATGTGCAATAACTTTCCTACCTCTAAACTCTTACTGCTGTATACAGTATATCTGTACTTATTATTATAGCCACAGTCACTTTATATTTTATTCTTCTATTGTAATATAAGACTTATATATGTGTACATATTGCAAATTTCTTTTTTGTTGTAAATTATTATTAGAGTGTTTATTCTTCTACATAACCGGCTGCTACTGTAAAAACAGCAATTTTCCCCTGGAATCAATAAAGTATTTCTGATTCTGATTCTGATTCTAACATCTTCCAGTGTTCGATCTTCTGATGTTAGAGAGAGGTTCTTGGCCAGGAGTGAAGTTCCTCTAACCTGAGCCTCAAGTCTACTGTTTTTATATACTGGTTGTTCAGGACATTCCAGAAAGGGGAATGCATATTTCTCCATTATTTGACTGGGGTAAACAAAGTCTAAGATAGAAGACCTTTTCCATAGGATAAGCACGTGCTGCTGTTCTAAAGATAACATCTCCTGCCATACCAGTTTGTTTTGAACACAGTATGCTGTGCTGTCAAATGGAGATGTTACATATATGTGGCAAAGGAATAAACAGGGGAAGAAAGTAGCTTTTCTTATTTTAAAACGTTAACCCAAAATACACTCTCCCTCCATGAAGGTGGATCCGCCCAACAGGGATAAAAAGTCCCAGCTCCTTTACCTCCCATTTACTCTGCATCCCCTTCTTTAACAGGACATCAAGTTAAGTGCATGAAACCTGCAACATAGTATTTTAAGTTAAATATTGAGGTTGGTACTGTTAATAACAATGATGGGCTACCTTGCACCATACACACTTTTTCAAATATTCTAGCTCACTTTTTTACAAGTGTGATGTAGAACGTCTGTTGGAGATTCTCACATACACTTGTAACAGAATTCCAACTCACTCCAGTTCTCTGGCTGTAGTTACAGGTTTTGTAAGGCTGTTTCGATTAAAGCTCTTCAGTGATGTTGAGGAACAGAGCAGACCAGAAGGTAGCGCATGTGTGGAGAGGCTTGGATGTTTTTAACAAGCCAAAGGCATGTGACTCCTGTTCACTGCAATTACACTGAAGGGACAGGGCACGTTCACATCTTTTCATCTTTCTGTAAAAAGTCTGACCAGCTCTGGTAATGAGAATGGACTTCCTCCTCATTAGGAAGTCCCTGCTGTCTGTACAGGGCAACAGTCAAGCCGCTAATTGGTTCAGTTTATAAACCCAATATTGATTTAGGTCAGGTCTGGTCTAAGTAGGGGATTACTGTAAAAGCACATTGATGGTAAGGTTGTTGTATATGTGGAAGTATTCTAAATGTGCTAAAATGAACACTTCATAATTATCTTCAGCACCCAGAGGCTGCGTCCAATAACCACACACCATCATTTGTGAAACTTAGTTTTTTATCTCTTGTATATAAAAGAGGAACACAGCATCTGCCTTACGACTTCTCTTTGCTAAATACAGGGAGAAACATCCATTATCTGAGAGTTTATCCCACTAGTTGGGGTCACGGGGGAGCTGGGGCCAATCAAAGCGTCATTGAGGGAAGAACACCACGGACAGGTTGCCAGTCCATTGCATGGCCTATATACAGGGAGATGAGTTGACATTGTTGTGTGTGGTCATGTTTTTATGCTTCAGTTATGGCATAAAATGCAGAATTCTTTTAACAAAATTTCCCCCACAGTGTGTCATTCAGGTAACCTGTTTGACAAGTCTATTAGACAAACATTCCTTTAGAGTATTGACCCATTTTGAGGCTGGTGGTTTATGGTTTAGTTAGTACTGTGCTAAGTGGTGGACATAAGCTTCTATTGTTTGCTCAGTTAGACTTGTAGCCTCAGTGCAGACTACACGTCCTGGCTGATAAACAGCATTTGTGGTAATTGAAAATGTAAACCTGGCTTTATTTATTTATGTGTTTCTTAAGCTAAGTTTAAGCATTTTTCCAGTAATGCGTCAATGACTTGACCCCCAATTACATCACTGTGCCATTTAGTTATACCAGCTTTGAGATCAGATGGGACTGTTTCAATTCACTCCCACTTTTCATAAAGACTCAGTCAGAGACTGCCTCAGTCAGAGACTGCCTCAGTCAGAGACTGCCTCTACCAGTGCAGTTTCTAAAACTTTGCCATCCAAAATTCAAACAGATATTCTCTTAGCTTTTCTGGTATTTAGTTTATTAAACTGTAAATACTGTTTGGCCAGAGGAGGATGTGTCTCCTCTTATGAATCTTGTTTCCTCCCAAGGTTTCTTCCTCCAGTCTGAGGAAGTTTTTCCTTGTCACCGTCGCCTCTGGCTTGCTCACTGGGGTATATAAGTTGTAACTGTCTGTTTTTTAAACTTCTGTAAAGCTGCTTTGTGACAACATCGTTGTAAAAAGGTTCTATAGGTTCTATGAAAATGTGCTTTTCTGTGTCCAAGTCCATTATTTTCATTATGTGAATATTATAGAGAGGAATATGTGCCAATTTGAAAAGCTGTCCCTACAGCGGAAAATGGTGAAATGTGATTTACATGTGATATTGCTTTTCAGAATGTGTGCCAAAGCCAAGTTCTCTAATGTATTATTTTCATCTTACCTGCTGAAAACCAATGCAGGAGGGTATGCATTACAAATCTGAAATGCTGAATTTATGTCAGAATTGAATATGTAAAAAAGTAAAAAATGTAAAAAAGGCACAGTTCCCACTAGGATATGCAATCATACCAGTAAAAACATAACAACACCGCAATGCACATGTGATATTACTACATATGAGACATGCAGAAAATGAAAAGCAAACCTTATGTAACATTGTTTTCAGGTACTTGACCTCTGTTTAGTACTTATTTGCCTCACTAAAAATGCAACCAAACCAGAGAAATTTAAACAGTAACATGCAGAAAATGTACCAGAACCACAATTTAAAACAATTTAATAGAGGTTTAATTTTTAATTTTAGCAAATATTCTGCATGCATTCAAAGTTTTCCACTGTGGTGATTGCTATTTAATTTGGCACATATACCTCTCCACAGTGGAAAAGTTTGAATGCATGCAGAATATTTGCTAAAATTAAAAATTAAACCTCTATTAAATTGTTTTAATGGTACTTGCATTGAAAATCAAAGCAAATTTACGTTTTAAAAGCGAAATGCTGAATAGGTATTAGAATGAAATACAATACACTTTAAAATGTAATAAAGGCATGACTATGTTGATTTCCACCATGCAGACCCCAAAGCAATGTTAAATCAGTGTAATGGATCTTTTACTTTTACAGTGTATCGTTTTAGTCCTTCATGCTTCCCAAGGTCTAAACATGGAGTAGTGAGTTACCTGTCGAGTGATCAAAACTCTACATGGAGTAAAAAACTGTATGATTTTATGCTTTTATGCCAAACTAACTCACTTTAGTCTGTGAATTCTGATTTTCTCAAACGTCATGCGACACAACCAGCAAACAAAGGACTTATTTCTGATATGCGTTCAAGCAAAAGAGTAAAGCACGTTCCATCATAAAGAAGACTTGAAGTGCAATACCAAAATCAAGTGCAATACCAAAATCTATTTTGTTGAAATGTTGAAGAAAAAAAATTGTGTCAGTTATTCTATAGTGCGCTGTATAGGGTCATGTGGGGCAACCCCAGGAGATGCATAAAAATGTGCTCTTATTATAATTATTATATATTATATATTTATCTGAAAATGTATACATTTACATTGAGAGACAAATGTTATACAAGATTCCAGGTACAAAGACTAATTAATACACGTTTCAGAAATATATTTTGCATGTTAATATAATGTGTGGTTGCACTGCATGACATTTCCTTGATGCTAAAGTCGGTTATCCTATTTAAAAAATAAATTTAATTACACCTTTATATTAGCCATGGAAAAAAATACTACCTCAAACGATTTGCAGAGACAAAAATGCAAATCACATGCGTTATATTGATTACAACATTGAGTGCTTTTTTTTGGTGATCAATATTTTTTTTATCTATTCAATAAGAAATACAATACGCATCAAAAAACAAACAAACAAACAAAAAACACCAGAATCAAAGCCCATGCCTGACCTTCCGTTACAATAATTTGAAAAATTCAAAGCCAACAATATATAAAAAATATCTGACCGGTCAATAAGTGTGTGTCCAAGAACCTGTGTCTGACACTCCTGCCTCAAAACCTTATTTAAGGATGTTTTTTTAGACAGCTGTGTATAAAACTCTGCACTTAAAGTGACCTAAAGTGAGATTAAGAAGGTAATCATCAATAAGCAAGCATAGATTAGGTTGCTTTACAAGAGTTTTATTGCTTAAAATTGACACCACCTGTATAACCAAATCCCATAATTTAGCAACTGGTTCACAGTCATAAAACAAACGCACAAGAGAACCTATAACAGACAGTAGCTTCATTTTAAATAAAGAACAGGGGATGGGAAGCTTTATGGATGGCTTTATAGTGAATTAAGCGGGTGTTAAATTTATAAAGATAGTAGGGATGCAAGATTTTTCTAAAATCTAGAAAGATCTAAAATTAAGAATTCACTGTAAATTTACAAACTTACTTCCAAGTATTTTGTTCTTCAAAATTAGTTGTTCAAAATCCGTGTAGGTAAGATTTGCTCAGTGTAGTATAGTCAGTAGGCAAGTTTACGCATATTTTAGAAACCAAACCTCCCCATCTTACAGTAAAGTGAACTGAGCCTATAGAAACACAGATTTTTAATAAGAAAACTGGAGATTGCTGGGATGTTAAATCTGTTACACCTGTTATCAGTTCAAGTATGGATTATATCTTCCCTTAAACGGTAGAGAACACTTTCAGCAAACCTTCAACCGTGACCGTCTTTTCTAAACCACACGCTGATGTTTCCCCCCTCAGCTCTGGCAAGCTTGCAGCGGCTCCAGCTTTGCTGTGTTTCTGTGGCTCTGTTCTTTTTATTCAGCAGGAGTTATTGCTGTGTTGTGGATCTAATAACGCAGCTCATAGCTTTCCACTAACATCAGCAATTCATTTTCACACCAGCGTCAGAGTTTCACTGACAGGACTGGGTCACACTTTCATATGCTGCTCACACTCGCTACAACAAAAGACCCAACATGGCCTACATGGTGAAAGGCTTTTTTGGGAGATCCTATCAAACGTTTTGAGTCCTAAAAACGAGTGTTTTTGTATCTTAAAATATCCTGATTTGTTTTGCCTGACAAACCAGTAGTACCTGTTCTTCACCGCTTGGGGCCGCAGTTTTACACGTAACGAGGTTGGTCGCTGTCCGTGGTGCTGAAGCGTTTCGCTGATATCCCTGTAAAGAACATTGAAGCTCTTTTTTTTCAACAATGACGAACAGTTATCTTATTAGACCATGTGTCAGTCATCATGGACACGTAGCCCCCCACTACTTCCATCCGTTTTCTAGTCCGGTGAAACAAGGGGCTAAGCCATTCCACATCCAGGTTTCACCGAATTAAGCCCCGGCAGCCAGGTGAAGGTATTGTGCTCAGGTGAGTTCAGCCTGGAGTGGCTCGTGAAACGCAGCCACGGGGGTCTTCTTCATTGCAACGAGAAACCAAAAAAGGGTGCCCCTGAGTACGAACTACCATCCAATCCCAGCGCAGAATACGGGACCTTCCCAGCCAATCCCAGCCAGAGATGGGCGTGATTTGTGTGAATCTGAGCCGGAGGCTTGGAGATGGATTCGTAGTGAACGGGATCACCGCCGAGCATCTTTGGAGCGAAGTTGCGCGCGGAGTTGTGCACGCGGTTTGGGGTGGATGTTAAGAAATCGAGCGAGCGATGCACGCGAAGTCCAGCTGCCTGTGAGGAAAGAGAGGAAAGTGAGTGGAGGGGGAAAAGATCGCCAACGTGCAACTTGGACATGGATATTCACTGAGTGAGGGATCGGGTCGTTGCACGGAGAGAGCGCGAGGCAGCAGCAGCAGCATGTCCGCTGGGTTTTGTCGCTGGTTTTGGTGAACACAGACGGAGGGAATAATGGTCAGAAGATGCCTGCTGACGTTCAAACCGTTCAGGTGAGCGAGGCATGCATGAGAGAGTGATGAGGAGCAGCAGTTATGAGAGAATAATGGAATGCAAGAAAGAGATTCTCTGACTGAGATCAAGTTTATAGCCTTGCAATTCAGATACAGTGCCATACAGAGCATATGGGTGATGGTTAGTGTCATACAATGCAATGCAATCCAGAGTACAGAGTATTGCATAGGACAGGGCAATACAATACAGACTTAACAGTGCAAAACTACAGTGGAATCTAATACAGAGTATTTCATGCAATGCATTACAGAATATTCCGTAAACAATATGGCACAATGTAATACATAATATGTAGCATAGAGTATTAAATGCAGTGCAATATACAATGCACTGCAGTCCAATGCAATACAGAGTCTGATATGCCTAATAGTATGCAATGCAATGCAATGTATGCAACAGACTATACAGTTTCACACAACATTTAGTATACAGTGAAATGCAATACCGAGCATTCATGCTGGTGGTAGTATTACCCTATAATCAATGGGAAATCCTTCAGAATAATACACTACACTTGTTGGCAGTAAAAGTAAGCTTGTGGCCAGCGAGCCTGTGCATTTCACTGCAACTAGTTGATGCATGCTGCGTTTCCTTTGCTTTGGGTTCGGCTATGCCATCACTCAGTGACAAGCTCATTCCCCTGTCACACGCACACGCGGTCAGACCATGCACACCACAACACACATCTGTCCCGTGAGTGGCGCTCTATGGTCTGCTGATCTCACCTCCCAAGAGACACACTGAGACTACAAACCTCCTCAGCACGCTCTTCTAAGCTCTGTCTCAGTGGGGAACAGAAAATTCCACATGAGCTCCAGCTAAAAGCAGCTGTAGTATCCACTACAGGGGCTGCATCCCAAATATTCATCCGCTACACTTCTACTGTAAAGAGGGCATCATGATAGAACATAAATAATGTCTGAAAAACGAGTATCCATCAGTGTTGTACTTCTACTCTATGTAGCAGGTTGTAATAGTGCTTGGTGTCTGCAATGCCTAATTTGAAAGTCCAACTTTTGTGAGAAGGCTCCATCCATTTTCTTGTTCTTGTGAGGCAGAAGGTTTCTTTTCAGGAAAGCAAGTCTGTCATGAAAGCAATATAGTGTCTGTAATTGTGCGCTGGCCCAGCTCTAAGCAGTCTTAGGAGTTTCACGAGCTGGGATAGAGCAGGACTGTCAGAGAAATAAAGTTGCGAATCACTGGCACAGTAAAAGCCACAGTGAAGAGTTAACATGCTACAGTCTTTGTTAAATCCAGGTGACCTCATATAATATATAATTATACAATGCACTAAGCACTTTTTCTCAAACATTGGTTTAATGACGTGTAGGCAGATGCACGGATGAACAAATTGATGGAAGAGAAATGTTTAAATGAGGTAATGGATGAAGGAACAATGTTGGTGTATGAATAAACGAATGAATGGACGACAGGCAGCTAAAGACATGAAGTTAAGCTTGTTAGCTTTTGGTTATGCTGGTTAGCTTTAACTCACTAAGTTTCTCTGACTCTGCAGTAGTTTTGTGTGGGTGGGGCCAGATACATTAGCCTATGTAGTTTACTGCCTTTTAAATGCCTGAAATATTAATATACAATATCTATTAGGTAAATACTATAACATGTTCTTATCTATTAACAGACTAAATGACATTTACATTAGAGTATTAGAGTATACATCATATATATATAAGTATCATAGTACTATGCAAAAGTCAGAGACCCCTCATTCAAGTTCCAGTGAATGGTCAATACATCATTCATTTCAGATTTCCATAAACAGATTTGTTGACAATCCACTTGCATAATGGAGGAAAGAGTCAAGTGAGTTTTCAAAACTGGAGGTAAAAATGACAAACTGTGAAAACTACAGAGAAAACGGGAACCTTTAAATTCACCTGCAAGACCTTGTAGACCGCCAACACTGTCCACAGTCCTCAACGTTGGTGAATGTGTTTGGAATTTTTCGCATGGTGAAAATACTGAACCAACATCTAAGACTAAACTTGATTGGTTAGGGGAATGTTTATGGAAAGGTTTACATGGAGAGGACAGAACTATGGTGAATTATATCAGTCACTCATTGGTCACTGTAATATTACAATGTTTATTGTTTACCTGCATGAACAAGATTAACCTGTAGGTGCATATCTTTTTTCTACCATCACACCCTTTAGAGTGTTGAGTAATGATCAGATGTACATTCAACAGCACTGCAGCTCAACAACAACAATAAACGTTATCTCCGTAAAACCGAATCGAATTTTGTATAATAGCCTTAATGACACTGAACTCTAAGAGGCAACGTTTACATTCTGAGTCAAATGATAAATGACCTCTTCATCCAGGTCTGCGGCGTCAGGTGAAAGTGGGCAAGCAAAAGTTCTTGGAAATCCTCCCAAAGTCGCCGCCTCCCTCCTAACCATCACCCTCTCCACACGGAATCTGATACCCACGTGCCCAGAAAACCAATTAGGAGATAACAGATCTTTCCTCTGAGCCAAGCAGAAGACCAAAGCGTTTACTTTAAATCCATTAATTAGAGAGAATATAATCTCCTCGCATGCCTAAGCTAAGCCTTTGAATGCATCTAAACGGTGAAGAGAGGGAGGATAGATTGAAGCTCTCATATGCTCTCCAAGCTTCTCTGTGTAGACTGAGAGGAGCCAGTCTATTAATTTAGCCCTTAACTTATATGTTTCAGCTCTACCCTTTACCCTTTAATGGAATGGTTTGCTGAAAAATCGAATTTACTCAACTGTAATTTTGCACTAGAGGCTAATGTAGCCCCTGTTGAGGTCACTGAGGTCCAGACCTTTCTCCAAGGTGTATATAATCATGATAACTGACTTTATCATCTGAAATCCAGCGTTATTGCATTACTGTGGGTGGAGTGAATGATCTTCTTCCCATTACTATAAAATCTTACCTCAACATGGTGGTTCTTTTCATTATGTCCACAAACTGGACAGGTAGCTAGAGTTTTACTAGCTGGCTGCTTAATATTCAATAACCTTTGGTCCACCTTAACCATAGAAAAAAAAGATATGTTAGGTTCCCCAAAAACTGTACTTTACAGGTTGATACTCAATAAGTCATTTCTCTACAGCAGATGCAGCAGATGAACTGACCCATTCATAACAGCAGCTTAGTGGGACCTCAGTTTTAGCAGCATGGTCCAGCAGCTAGCTAGTTATATGTAATATAATGCCTATATACAGCCTTTTAAATGCTTGAAATATTAATATACAATATCCATTAGATAAATATACAAATATAACCTTCTGTTATCCATAAATACTTAATATAAGATAACTTGTTCTTATCTATAAACAGATAAAATGACAATTACATTAGAGTATTACAGTATATATATATGTATCATAATACTATGCTGCAAAAGTCAGAGACCCCTCATTCAAGTTCCAGTGAAAATGGTCAATACATCATTCATATTTCAGGAGATTTTCATAAACAGATTTGTTATATGGCGATCCATGTGCATAATGGAGGAAAGAGTCAAAGATAAATAAGTGAGTTTCCAAAACTAGAGGTAAAAATGACTGAAAACTTCAGAGAAAACAGGACTACCTGCCACCTGCGAGACCTTGTAGGCCGACAACACTGTCCACAGTCCTCAATGTCACTGAATGTGTTTGGAATTATTTAAATGGTGAAAATGCTGAACAATATCTAAGACTGAACTTTGGCGATCTGGCTACAGAAGAACTAAAAATGAGTTTCCTGAAAAGAATGGAAGCTGTATAAAGAGAGATAACACTAAAAACTGAAAAAGTGGATATTATATTTCGTTTTTGTGACTTTCTACTTTTTCCTGATGCTGTGTTGTTTGGAAATTAAGCAATTAAAAGGTGGTCTCTGACTTCTCCACAGTACCGCGTATGATAGCTAGGAGCTGGTGTAGCCAAACATATCCAGACAGACCTTCTGCCGAGTAAAATTGAATTATTTTTAGGTGCACCCATTGCTGACCCAGGTGTACAGCTGTCCACACAACCAAATGCCAGCTGTCAGCTAAAAGGGTTTATAGCCCCCCCAGCATTAGGCTAAGGAGCAGTGGAACTCTGAAGTGGTAGAGGAATCCAGAATTGATTATTCAACATTAATACCTGACCTCACTAATGCTTAACCAGATCATCACAGCAATGTGCCAGCCTCAGTACAATGCTAATCAAACCCTCACAGCAATGTTCCACATCAGCATCTGACCTCACTAATGCTCAATCAAATCCTCACAGCAATGTTCAACGTCAGTACCTGGCCTCACAAACATTTAATGAACTCATCTCAGCACCATCAGTACCTGACTTCACTTATGCTCAATCAAATCCTCACAGCAATGTTTAACATCAGTACCTGATCTCACTAATACTAAAAAAATCCTCACAGCAGCATTAGAATCTGAACTTGCAAACATTCAATCAAATTCACACACCAACATTTGTAAATAACCTCACTAATGCTCAGTCAAATCCTCACAGCAATGTTCAACATCAGCACCTGACCTCACAAACATTTAATGATATCTTCTCAGCAACATTACTACCTGACCTCACTAATGCTCATTCAAATCCTCACAGCAATGTTCCAACATCAGTACCTGATCTCACTAATACTCGAGCAAATCCTCACAGCAATGTTCAACATCTGTTTTTGACATCACTATTTTTCAGTTTAATCCTCACAGCAATGTTCAACATCAGTAGCTGACCTCAGTAATGCTCAATCAAATCCTTACAGCAATGTTCCAACCTTAGTACAATGCTAATCAAGCCCTCACAGCAATGTTCCACATCAGCATTAGAATCTGAACTTGCATTCAATCAAATTCACACACCAATGTTCAACATTTGTACACAACCTTACTAATGCTCAGTCAAATCCTCACAACAATGTTCAACATCAGAACCTGACCTCACAAACATTTAATGAAATCCTCTCAGCAACATCAGTACCTGACCTCACTAATGCTCAATTAGATCCTCACAGCAATGTTCCAACATCAAATCCTGACATCACTAATGCTCAATCATATCCTCACAGCAATGTTCCAACATCAGTACCTGACTTCACTAATGCTCAATCAGATCCTCACAGCAATGTTCCAACATGTAAGTGTAAAGTCTTTCCAGACGTGTAGAGGCTGTTACTGCAGGAAAGTCTTCCAGATGTCAGAAGAACTGCTGGCGTATAACGTGTGTCTTTTTTAGGTCAGTCATGTTCTTATCTGTAAGAAATGTGTCCGGTTACAGAGCTTGAGTCCAACAGTACTGGCATTATCTGCTGTCCTTTCCTCGCTGCCTGCAGCCCAGGCTTGGCTCTAGCTTCCTGAGTCTGTAAGCAGATGATTACAGTTAAGTAATAATCTCAGAGGTGTCCTTTACAGAGCCCTTGGATTATAATGGCGGGGATATAAACTCTGGGTTTTTGGATTATTGTCACGCAAAAGCAGATGGTGTTTCGCAGATGATGGGAACAAAGGCGGTGTCTCCTCTTTGATCAGTCGTTTCACCCTGTTCCATTTCTTGTATTGGGATCCTCATTTTCATTGTTCATTGTAAGAAGTCATTAATATGCTCTCCTGCTCCTGTAGAATGTGGGAGGTGCATATATTTCCTGTCATTTAGATCTATGTAGATGGCATATATCCTGCAGATACCCAGTGACTTTGTTTGCTCGTATTTTGAGAAGGGACGGTGACGCCGTGCTCGGTTCTGCAAGAGTTTCATTGTTGCTGTTTGTGAATACACCCTCAGGAGGAGCTGTGTGAGTTATCTGAGCCGTCTTTAGCACAAAGGCAAGAAGAGGAACTGAGGAAACGCTCTACGACTCACACACACTTACACCTGCCGAGGCTCAGCTGCCTGTTACATCTCTATTCCCAAACCCCTCCAGCCTTTCACCTTTATCCCGCAGCTAACACTGTGCTGCGCTCTGACTCACAATGCCTTTCTTTCGTTCCTTCTTTCTTTCCTTCGCTGCTAAAACACTGCAAACAGTGCAATGGATCAAACTCATTCCAATCTGTACATGGCAGCGGTGGATCCGATTCTTCAGTATATTAACAGTATATAACAGTAACATTGGAACTGTATAATGTGTATTTCCATGTATTTCTGAATAATGACTGTAAAACATTATGTCAGCAAATTTTTGTACACTGACATAAAAATATTTCTCTATAAAAAGCTATACAAATTTTAATTGACCATGTTTTAAACTGAGTGTCTCAAATATGTATTAATGTGCTGTACTTTTAACTTTGGATATGGCTAAAGACCCATAAACTATCAACTTTATGGTGTGTTTTTTATTATAATAATAATAAATATTAGTAATAATAATAATAATAATAATAATAATAATAATAATAATAATAATTGCTGGTTTTTACTGTTTGTTTAACCCTTTATTTACCCCTTTTACTTCACCTCTAGCCCAGAACAGTTGATGCTCTAGCTGACCATTGCTTTTACTTTTGTTTGGTTTTATTTCGTGCCTCTGTAATGCATGACTGTGTGTGCAGACGGTCTGTGAAGAAAACCATGTTTGGTTTTTGCAATCAGCCCCTATTTGGACGCACATCTTTAGTAGGAACAATTACCTAGAACCCAAAGAGGAAGTGTACTTTTTCAAAGTGGCATAAATGAAACACATACAGCCCTGCTTTAAGGAACTCTTCCAAGTAGTGTTTGAAAACACTGTTTCATAAAAAGTGACAAACATTTGTGTTACGCATTTATATTCTGTTGCATAAACAAATCAAACACAACTGCCATATGAACTGTTGAATGATTCGTTAGCCTATTACTGATTTTGGTAAATGTACACTGTAATTAGGATGTGTAGATGCTACATTTAAAAAAAAAAAATAAAAACTGAATCATCAGTTGTTGATGTTATTGGTTGACAATAGTTTTCTCATGGACTCAGTATGCATATGTATGTATGTGTGTATGTATGTGAAGTAACTGTGAGTTCTCTATCATAAGCATTGTTATTTATTTAAATAATACTGACATCTACCTACATTTGCAAATACGCACATGGACATTCGTTGGTAACTGTTGGTATCCTTCCATTAAAGAAAGAAAAACCCTACAATCATCACTGAAATAACTTGAAACTGACAAAAGTAATAATAAATACAAATGTACTAAAAAAACTAATGAAATGCAAATGATCCAGCTGTCTGAGGTTTGAAGGGTGCTGCATGTTTCAGCTCCTTCCACTGATGTTTAATAGGATTTATATCAGGGCTCATAGAAGGACCCTTCAGAATACCCCAATGCTTTGCTTTTAGCCAGTTCTAGATGTTTTTAGCTGTGTGGTTTGGGTCATTATCCTGTTGGAGGACCCATGACCTGCGACTGAGACCAAGCTTTCTGACACCAGGCATCAATTCTTTTGCTCCCGAATGCCTTGATAGTCTTGAAATGTAATTGTACCCTGCACAGACGCAAGGCACCTTGTGCCAGATGCAGCAGAACATCTGTTTTACAGTAGGTAGATTGTTCTTTTCTTTTTAAGCTTCATTTTTGCAACTATGAACATAGAGCTGATGTGACTTGCCAAAAAGCTCCAGTTTTGTCTCATCTGTCCAACGGAGAAGCTGTGTGACTTGTCCATATGTTTTTTTGTTTCCTCCTCCACTTTTACTAAAACAGCGATGGATGTGCGATCTGACTCTGATGTACCTTGACCTTGGAGTTCACCTCTAATTTCTTTGGAAGTTGTTTTGGACTCCTTGGTTACCATTCATATTATCTGTCTCTTCAAATTGTCTTCAATTTTCCTTTTGCGGTCACATGCAGGGAGGTTGTCTACAGTCCTGTAGACCTTAAACTTCTGAATGTTATGTGCAACTGTAGAAACAGGAACATCACGCTACTTGGAGATGCACTTATAGCCTTTACCTTTAACATGCCTGTCTATATTTTTCTTTCTAATCTCCTGAGACAAATTTGACTTTTCTCTGATCCATGCTCAATGTGTTTACACACCATGATACCAAACAGCACCAAACCCGTTAAATAGGCCGACTAACTGATTACAATACGCCTTTAATGCTAATTACAGGACACACCATAGATTAACATGTCCCTATGGTCAAATTATTTCAGTTGTTTCTAGGGGTGCCATTGCCGTTGTCCAGACCATCATTATTTCATTA
This sequence comes from Megaleporinus macrocephalus, assembly GCA_021613375.1. Classification (NCBI taxonomy): domain Eukaryota; kingdom Metazoa; phylum Chordata; class Actinopteri; order Characiformes; family Anostomidae; genus Megaleporinus; species Megaleporinus macrocephalus. The sequence goes on along the minus strand of CM038704.1, from coordinate 37,136,191 downwards.
TTTTGTTTTTTTAAATGATTCTGTTGAACCACAATTCAAACAATGTCTGGGATTAGTTGATTTTTAGTAAATTTGTATTTATTATTACTTTTGTCAGTTTCAAGTTACCTCTGTGGGTTTTTCTATCTTTAATGGAAGGATACCAACAATTTTGTCCACGTGTAGGAGTACAGTTGAGATTTCTAACAACACTACAGAGGGACTAACTGTTTTTTTTCATATGCTACCCAGCAGGCACAGTTACGCTGTTACAACTTTGTGACAACCTAAGTTGTGATGGAAAAGAATCCTAAAATCCTTCATCAGTTTCATTATCATTCCTGCTTTGACTTTTGGCTAAGTTGCCAACAGGTAGTCATAATACCGCTTGACAGTGTTACTTAATAGTGAGGTTGTGGCAACCTTGTTGAGACAACGCAAACTGCAGCACTTTTTGACATTGTTGTGACAGTGCTGTGCGTTCGCTGGGTGACTGCACAGACAGCAATGCACTGCAGAGGGACTAACTAAAAACAGACACAAGCGAATTCTCTTCAGGGTTGTTGTTTTTAGTGGGAATGCATCAGATTTGGGCTTGGTGTCATTGAAGGTAACCAGTGGTCCCGGGTTTTTTTTTTTAATAGAGGGGTATCAACAATTTTGTCCACGTGTGAAAGTACAGTTGAGATTTCTATAAACACTACAAAAGACTAAGACTATGTAGTGTCCTATTTGTGTAATAGGGAGCGATTTCAAACCCAGTTAGGGACGTGACTGTCATGCTTATGACTTCTTCTTCCACCTCCGCCAAATCCAACAGCTACAATTCCCATAATCCACCTCTCCATGACGTGAACACCATAAGTCCATAACCCTCCAATTAAGTACTGTTTCCTTGTTGTTCCTCCCCTGAGTACTGATGTGTATCACCTGTTTTTTTATCACTGTATTTTTTATAAATACTGATTCAGTCTCTCTCTTTTCCTTGCAAAGTATTGCCAACCCTTTTCGTTGCATAGTGAGTGTTGCATTGTACCCTAGCCTCATCGTGTTTGAACTCTGCCTTGTTTCCTGGCTCCCCGTTCTGTTTTTTCCCCTGTGATCTGGATGCCCTTTTGTTTGATTGTCTGGTTTTGACCCTTGCCTGTCTTCTACCCCATGTCTGCCCTGGTCACTTTTGTGATTGTGAATTTATTCACATCAGACTCTGTAACTAATCACTTAGTCCTGCATATCAAAACCTCTTTAACTCTTCATTTACCATTCATTTTCAACCAGAGCTGGTCATTTCCAGCAGCAGGATTTGGCCATTACCAATAAGAACTGAGCATTGTGTGCGGTGGTACGCACTTTACCATCCCCACTGTGTATTGGTGTGCTCCTTTTATGGTTTCTGGATAATTGCCATTGAAGCTTTCACTGGAAAAAAAGAACACTGTTTTCTTTTACCCAGCAGGCACAGTTACGCTGTGTCAACTTTGTGACAACCTATGGTTTTGGTGCCCACGACACTGTCACACTGTTTGAAATGTAATTCCTCAGCATCTTGTGACGGAATAGAATCCTAAAATCCTTCATCAGTTTCATTATCATTCCTGCTTGGACTTTTGGCTAAGTTGCCAACAGGTAGTCATAATACCGCGTGACAGTGTTACTTAATAGTGAGGTTGTGGCAACCTTGTTGAGACAACGCAAACTGCAGCACTTTTTGACATTGTTGTGACAGTGCTGTGCGTTCGCGGGGTGACTGTACAGACAGCAATGCACTGCAGAGGGACTAACTAAAAACAGACACAAGCGAATTCTCTTTAGGGTTGTTGTTTTTAGTGGGAACGCATCAGATTGGTGTCAGTACTTGGTGTCAGTGCTTGGTGTCAGTGATGGTAACCAGTGGTCAGCTCTTCAGAGTTCAGAAATGCCCACAGGCGGTTAGTGATCAGTAAATCAGTAAACACCAATGTTCATGCTGCCTCCAGTTGCTGAAAATTCGAAACTCTCAGTGAAAATAGTTGAGTTCCGTTCTCTTTGTCACCGCTGCTGGTGTGAATGCAGGGTAACTGTTAAATTATAGCAAGCTGTTATTACAGAGGATGTCTTAAGGTGAGTCAAAATTACCATAAAATCCTTTCAACAATTAACAGTGTGAGCCACACGTCAAACACGGTGACAAAAACACCTCTGCGAAAGTGCCTGTATCTGTTAGCACCCATATAAGAATGGTAGTAAAATGTTGAGCTATGCTAGCAAACCACATAGCCACCATATCCTACATTGTTCTTGTTTTTGATCTTTTTCTTTGAGTTCCACTTGTAGTTCATTCCACTTGTAGTTCATTGTTCATTGTTCATTGTAGTTCATTCCACTTGTAGTTCATTGTTCATTGTTCATTGTAGTTCATTCCACTTGTAGTTCATTGTTCATTGTTCGTTGTAGTTAATTCCACTTGTAGTTCATTGTTCATTGTTCATTGTAGTTCATTCCACTTGAAGTTCATTATTCATTGTTCATTGTAGTTCATTCCACTTGAAGTTCATTGTTCATTGTTCATTGTAGTTCATTCCACTTGTAGTTCATTGTTCATTGTTCATTGTAGTTCATTCCACTTGTAGTTCATTGTTCATTGTTCATTGTAGTTCATTCCACTTGTAGTTCATTGTTCATTGTAGTTAATTCCACTTGTAGTTCATTGTTTATTGTTCATTGTAGTTCATTCCACTTGTAGTTCATTGTTCATTGTTCATTGTAGTTAATTCCACTTGTAGTTCTTTGTTCATTGTTCATTGTAGTTCATTCCACTTGTAGTTCATTGTTCATTGTTCATTGTAGTTAATTCCACTTGTAGTCCTTTGTTCATTGTTCATTGTAGTTCAATGGGGGGGGCGCTAATAGGCAGATACACTCTCCAAGCATTTTTTTGTTCTTACACTCATTGTTTATTTGATCAGCTCCACTTACCATATGGGAGCACATTGTAGTTCTACAATAGCAGACTGTAGTCTATCTGTTTCTCTGTATACTTTGTTACCCTGCTCCTCAATGGTCCACCACAGAGCAAATATTATATGGTTGGTGGATCATTCTTAGCCCTGCAGAGACACTGACATGGTGGTGATGTGTTAATGTGTGTTGTGCCAGTGCGAGAGAATCAGACACAGCTGTGCTGCTGGAGTTTGTAAACACCTCAGTGTCACTGCTGGACTGAGAATAGTCCACTAACCAAAACTATCCAGACACCAGAGTCTTGTGACCACTGATGAAGTATTAAAGAACACAATCTATGCAGGAACAGCTGAGCTTTCATCTCTCTACCGTGTCTAATAGAGTGGGCAGTAAGTGGACCCAGGGTTCAAAAACTCCAGCAGCTCTGCTGTTTCTGATCCACTCACACCAGCACAACACACATTAACACACCACATCAGTGTCACTGCAGTGCTAAGAATGATCCACCACCCAAGTAATATTCTCTGTGGTGGTCCTGTGGCGATCCTGACTGTGGAAGAACGAAGTATACAGAGAAACAGATGGACTACAGTCTGTATGTGTAGAAGTGCTCCTATAGGGTGAGTGGAGCTGATAAAATGTTAAATGAGTGTAGATACAAGATTGCACATGCATAGGCGTGGTAGTGGGGGGAAAAGTGGACCTGACTACCCAGGGCCCAAGTAGGGAGAGGGGCCCATGAAATTTCTTTTTTTTTTTTGCTCACGTTCCTCGTGTACTGGCATGGATAGGGGCCCACTGACATTGAGAGTGTATAGGGCCCAGAATTTGCTGCTACGCCCCTGAAAACAGCTCATGTGCACAGGGGCCTAGCAGCAAATTTTGGGCCCTGTACACTCTTAATGTCAGAGGGCCCCTATCCATGACATCAGATTTTCATGGGCCCCTCTCCCTACTTGGGCCCTGGGTAGTCAGGTCCCCTTTCCCCCCACTCCCATGCCCATGGCTATTTTTAACAATGTTAATATATAATTTCTAACTGTGCTCAGAGAACTGACCATATCTTGATTTTCCAAGATATGTGCCATTAAAAAAATTGCTTTTCAATGTAGATTTTGTTCCACACTCTTGATTCTTTAAGGTTTTTCTACTAATGTAATGCTATGTTGGGCAGTTATAACTCATTGTCTATTTGAATGCATACATGTTTTTTTGCATGGTTGTACAAGGTACACAACTTGTTGTACCAAAAAGACTCCACTACTGTCATACAGTAAAAGTATGAAATAGCTTGTGTTCTCACATTCTTTATGGCCTTCTGTGCTGTGCTGAGCTTTGACTTATTCTTCTTCTCGGTCTCTCTCTCTCTCTCTCTCTCTCTCTTCCAGGATCTTTGTGGTGGGGATTGGTTTCTTCAGTCTGTGTTTTTTAATGACCTCCCTGGGCGGCCAGTTTTCGGCCAAGCGGCTCACCGACTCTCCGTTCACCGTCCGGACAGAAGGTAGTTCTAATAACAGGGTACCAAAATGCGCAGAGTGTCCCCTCAGACCCACACTGAAAGCCCGATGGCTCTGATTGTGATGCCGTCCAGCCCTGTGTGACATGCAGCAGCGTCCTGGCCTTGTTAGTGAAGAGAAGGCCATGTTTTTTGGGTCATGGTTGAAAAAGCTTATGCTTGACTGAAGTGGCTTTGGGGTTATTGAGAGTTACTGCTGGTGATAACCAAAGCATGCTGTAGTTTGACTATGTTTTGTTGAAACACACTGAGAAAATGTCTAATGTAGATTCCAAACTTTAAATTCATACCGCATTAGTGTTTGTATGTTGAAGAGAGAGAGTTTTGGAATGATTTGAATTTCATAGAAATTCAGTCTCATGTACAGTCTTGTTATGTGGAATGAAAAACACCCTTTACTTTTTTTGGCATCAAACCAAATTAATTATCTAAAGCACAGACTCAAACCAGAGCATGACGAATGTAATTAGTGTTATTACCACGTAATTAATTACAGAATGATTACCTAATTATATAAATGGTATGGTATTGGGACAAATACTAGACGATACTAGGTCTACAGACAGCTTGCTTGCTCGTTCTCACTCTCTCTCCCTCCCTCTGGGTTTATAATGAGGAAATGACTCCCTGGAGACTCCTTTCAAGGATGGAGAATGTATAAAAAGTTCAGCCCCCGGGCATCCACTGTCTTTGTGAGCTAGTTGAAAAAACTTGGCCGAGACTCTGGAGGTTGTGGGTTCAATCGCAGCTGATTGCTGCTGCCCCTGTAGCCTGGGGCAGTTTCCTCAGGGTGGTTTGTACCGATGCTTGGTTAGTTTAAGCAGCTTTGGGCAAAAAGCATCAGCTAAATGACGATTGTCTGCGTGTAGAGAGCAGAAAATTGGGCTGGTTAGATATCCTCTTTTATAACTCTATATCTTTGTATGCACTCTACATGGCCAAAAGTACATGGACACCTTTCCTAATTATTAAAGGTACTGAACATGCTCCTTTATAGGGATGTTTATAGCTTATGCTAATCAACCTCACTCTCCCAGTCGTCATCACATCTATATTATAGATTTAGCATTTACATAGATCAGGGTTTCCTAACCTTTTTCAGTGTGCGACCCCTTTATAGGGTTCCAAATATTTTGAGATCAACCCTCCCCCTTCACAAAAACACAAATGATTGGCAGTACTGTTTTCAAAAAATCAGAGAATAATAGTAATATAAGTTCACCTACTTAATGTTATGGTTGGGCCAGCACTGAGACACAAAGATGGTCCACGCATGGCAAGCTAACACTCAGGAACTAGGGCTGCACCTAATGATTCATTTCTTAATCAATTAATCTAACAATACTTTTTTTCGATTAGTCAGTTAATCTAACAATTAATTTTAGATTACTGTAATTTGAGTGTGTTAGGAATAAAATTTTTTATTATGGAGCAATTGTTTCTAGCTGCAGCTTGCACTCCAGATAAATCCTTGCTTTTAGTAGGCGTGGCCATCTTTGCGACACATTATGCTAATCAACGTAATTTCATAATCAATTAGTTCGATTACGTTGACGCATCTTCCCAGTCCTATCAGGAACAATCGTCAATCATCCTCTATGGTGAGACGTGCTCTGTTATTCTTTTTCAAATTTGTAAAATCAGAAAATCCTCACCTTTGCTTTTCATAAGATTCTCTAATTTTCTTTATTTCTGGCCAGACTTTTCCATAGTTTCTGGAGTCGGGTGTTTTGGCACATTATCTTTTGCATTCTCACTTCCAGTTCATGAATTAAGTCGAACAGTTGAGGTAGAACTTGATCTGATTCAGTGAACGGACAACTCTGCATCTGGTTCTCCGTGGATTAATTAGCATGGGTCAATGTCACGACCCCCATGGGAATCGCGGCCCCCAGGTTAAGAAACCCTGATATATATAGATCATCTTTAAACGGCAAATAGAAAATCGATCACTGTGTCAACCTATTTGATGATCATGTAAGCGAAGTATACCATCCTAATCTCTAATGTGCTATCTGTGTTCCCAGATTATCATTTGACTAAAAAATAACTACAGAGGTTTGTTTGACTTTGAAAATGTAGAAAATGTATTGACATGAATTGCAGTTTTGCATCAAACTATCCACTCCCTAAACTAGCTCCCTTTAACACAAGTGAATTGGTGATCATTTTTGTATTGAGTTTTTGTTGCATTAACTCTGACTAACAGTAACTCTGCTCTTGCTATGAGTGATTCAGTACAGCTTCCATATCCTTATACTTTCCTGCAGACCTCAGATAACACCCAGGTGTATAATATTGATCCAGGGCTTTGAGCTGAACTGGACATTGTACTGTGGATGCAGAAGTGTTTGGTCATTAGGCGATCCATGAAAGAAAAATCGGGCCATGTAGAAAGAATCGGGAACCAATTGTTAGCATGATTATTGCACCTTTGCATGCATTTCTATGTGAAGCTTATATAATGCGATCGATGTTGATATATGTGTTTTATTTTGTAATCAAGCAAACCCACATGGTTCAATTGTTTTCAGTGCACACTGACAAAAATCATGTAAAATATACACGTGAGATGGTATCAGTTTCACAATTCAATACACAGTGTGTTAAAAGAATCAATGCGGAGCAGCATCCGACATAAAAACCACCTCCATTATAAACCTTCAATGGGACCGCTAAGGAAATGTGCAGTAGCTGTAGAGATAGATATATTTTTAATAAGTCAAGCAAAACAAAACAAAACAGTTTCAAGTGTGAAGTCAACTTGAGGTCAATTTGTGGTCACCTGAGCTTACCTACCTTTTACCTGATATTCCTTTGATTTTAGCCACAATTCTCAGTCGGGTTTAGTCTAAAGCTCTGTTCTGCAGATTTTGTAATCTGTGCTGGTCAACAATAGGCTTGTATGGTGTCTACTCTTTCATACCTTTCTACCTTCCTGTCTTTTTAGGGTACATGACAGTACTTGTGTCATGTATAACACTTTTTGCTACCTAGCATTAGACATTTTGGTATGTCACAACCTTATTCCTAAATGGACACAATACCCCATAATGAGAAAGTGAAAAAAGTTTAAATTTTTTGGAAATTTATTAAAAATAAAAAACTTTGTTGAAGCACCTTTGGCAGCAATTACAGCCTCAAATCATTTTGATTATGATGCTACAAGCTTGGCACACCCAGTTTTAGGCAGTTTTGGTATTCAGTCTAAGGAGTTGTTGTTTCTTATGATCTAAGTAACCTTCAGGTTCCTTGCGACAAACTCCAAGCGGGCTGTCTTGTGCATTTTACTGAAGAATGGCTTCCGTCTGGCCACTCTACCATACAGGCCTGATGGTTGGAGTGCTGCAGAAATGGTTGTCCTTCTAGAAGGTTCTCCTCTCTTCACAGAGCAATGCTGAACCTCTGTCAGAGTGACTCTTGGATTCTTGGTCAGCTCCCTGATTTAGGCCCTTCTACCGCGATCACTCAGATTGCCCAGGTGGCCAGCTCCAGGAAGAGTCCTGGTTGTTCCAAACTTCTTCCATTTACCGATGATGGGGGCTACTGTGCTCATTGGGACCTTTAATGCTGCAGAAATGTTTCTGTACTCTTCCCCAGATCTGTGCCTCCATACAATCCTGTCTCAGAGGTCTACAAACCATTCCTTGGACTTCATGGCTTGGTTTGTGCTCTGACATGTACTGTCAACTATGGGACCTTATATAGACAGGTGGGTGCCTTTCCAAATCATGTCTGATCAACTGGATTTACCACAGGTGGCCTCCAATCAAGTTGTGGAAACTTAATTGAAGGATGATCTGTGGAAACAGGAGCACCGGAGCTCAATTTGGAGTCATGACAAAGACTGTGAATACTTATGTATCTGTGATTTTATTGTTTTTTATTTTTAATTAATTTGCAAAGAGTTCCAATCCATTTGAATAAAGTTTGGAAAAAAGCTGTAACATAACAAAAATATGAAAAAAAAGAAGCGCCGTGAATACCATGGTGCATGCTGAGCTGCTATCGTACATAGTTTTTCTTTTGGCTCAGATTTTTCTGTATTAGCGCTGCCGCTACACGATTTGCGTCCCCAGCCCAATTTGCCCCATGCAGTCACGCTCTGTCATCCACGTCATGCACGTTTACACTGCTTCACGCTTTACGATGCTGCCCGATCTGCAGCCTACATGCATCTTTTCATAATGTTGCGTTAGCAGATTAGCTTGGGGGTGCTTAATGCTCAAAGCACCATTTAAGCAGCCTCATCTGCAATCAGGTTAGAACACAAAACCTTCTCAACGTTACTGGTGTTTTGGCTTTGCACTGAGCTGAATCTCAAATGGCTCATTAGTCCCTGTATAGTGCACTGATATTATGGCTAATACACATTAACAGCTCACTAAATGTTAGATGGGAGGTTGTTAAAAACATTTGCCACACTGTTTAAATGTTTATGTAGAACCTAATGACCTACATAGTGCACACTACATAAGAAGTAGGAAGCCATTTGAGATTGAGCCTGCATTTGCCCAGCTTTGTTCATGCTACAGGCTAGAAATGCTACATTACCCAAAGCAAAACCTCTCAACTCTGTGTTTTTGCTTGTGTTAAACAGTAGAATAGCCCACCAACCAAAGACAGAAGAGTGCAAATTGACATGAAAATACTTTTGAAGACTGGGCAGTTTGTTGCGACTCAACAACAATTTTAAACAGCAGAAATCCATGCATGTGTGAAAATGGTGTGCAAGCACAGTGCAAATCAGACAGGTGATGCAGCAATATTGCATATCACTTAGCCCTTATCAACTGAATCTGAATGGAATCCCCCCACATTCGATGTTATAAAGTTAAAAACATAAATGCAACAAAGAGCTATAGATGCAGAAGCGCAATCAAATGCCTATTAAGTGTCCCGCGAATGAGCCTACATTTTTTATTTAAGTAATTTAATTCTTTCATTCCCGTCCATGGTGTACCCCGCCTTCGCCCGATAGCGATGGCCGTGACCCCGACTAGCGGGATAAAGCGGAAGATAATGGATGGATGGACCATACATTCATTTGTTCATTCAAAATCAAGAAATCATACAGAAGCCTCCACAGCTAATTAAAAATATATCTGTCACGTTTGCTGCCCTCCATACTGCCAAAGGTCACTACCACCAGAATTCTGATTAGTGATCACCTCCTCATTTGGTCAGGCATCTTGCAGGATATCGTTGCTGTCCTAAGAAAAACAAGCACCACCAAAAAGGCAACTTTATAGAAGAGGCTGTCTTTACTTGGAATGGAAGTCAATGGAATCATTTCTATTGGTCCATTCATCATGAAACTTTCAGACAATGTAAAAAACAGCTGTCGTGTTCACATGATGTAGAAATATAAAACTGGAGTTAAATGAAGATAAACGTTTTTCTTTGGACAGTGACGATATAGGAACCTCTAGCTCAGATACACTCTTTGCAAAGTCACTCTTTTGTTTGGTTCTCCTGCCAGGTCTGAGCGTGTATTGTGTATTTTGGCTGCTCAGTTTTGGATGACGTTCTGGTTTGTTTGCCTTACTTCTTGGATTAATATGACGGTTTTGATGTGGCGTGTTCATGATTATGATTTAGCCTGTGTGTCAATAAACCTGCACCTAATTCCAACACGCAGTACCAGCGTTTATTACACTTTCAAGGTTTTCTTTTCTTTACCTCTATTACAGCTTAAATTCTTTTCAGAAGACTCACCTGCAGTTGTCAAAGAGACACAAAGTTCATTCTTAGGAGCTGGTTTAGCATTTTCTGCTTCTGCACAATCCAAATAATACCAAACAAATGCAGTGATGTTGAGGTCTGGACTCTGGGGTGGTATATCTGTTGTTCTGAGAACACCAGCAGCTTCTTTGTTTGATGTGTCTGTATCCTCTTTTCTCAGTGAGGAGCTTCTTGAACAGATACACGTCCTTTCCTTCTTCTCCCACAGCATTGAGTTCTCACAGTGTAACAAAAAGCAGTGTAAACGTATAGCTCATTGAAATAAGCAGAGAAACACAGAGTTTCTGTCCTTTATAGCACTGAAACAAAAGGAAAGAATCTGTCTATTTAGAACGTAAATGGAATGTAATTGTAATTTATTACATAACTAACCAGGTAATTATCTTAATAATATAATTTATGTAATTATGTAGTGCAAATTGATTGTATAACAGAGTGATATGAATAACACTAGACTTCATGGTTAACAACAACTTTTTAGGTTTAAAGAGTCAGTGTTTTTAACAGAAAGGTCAACTGCCATCCAGCAGCCTTTTATTCTTCCCCAGACACTTCAGGTGTCGGCTTGAATATGAGACAGGTAACAGCGAGGACAGGAACGAGGGAGAGAAAAGAGAGGTGGAGAAAAAGGAAAGTGTTTTGGGGACAGATGAGGATCTGAAGTGAAGGTGGTCCATCACCTCATGGCGGTGGAAATCTCATTATCAGCGTTTCCTCGGGGGTCTTCACCTGCCCCTCCCCACCTGCAGCTCACAGAGCGACAGCTACCCTCCATCATCAACTAGGTTTAGCCCTGGGGTCTGTCTGTCTGTCTGATTCAGTCCTCCTCATCTTCAACAGTCAGTTTTAACCCTCGGATCATGAACTCTGGCAGTTTTCATCCATTGTAAAAAAAAAAGAAAACATGGTTGTGTCTTAACTAAAACAATTTAAGTTGAACAACTGAACTACTGATATTAAGCTGATAGAACAATAACCCGTGTTTTATATTGTGCACTGCAGTTGCCAGAAGAAAAAGTGAATAATTTGGACTTATCTTCAATTCTGCATTGATTTACTAATAAAATGTGACCCAAGCTACAAATCTAGCAATTAACTAAATTAATGACAAACAAACAGATGAAGTTTTTATGTCTTGTATTGAAAATAACACTTACAGGTTACCTCCAGTAGAAAAAGTATATACTAAAAGTATATACTTAAGCATATACTTAAAGTATAAAAGTAAAAGTAATGTAATGTAGCCCACCTCCCCAAAAAAACATTCTTCTAAAAGCCACAATGAGACTATAATGTTATATTAAAATGTTAATGTTGATAAATTTGGGATGCGCTAGGCTTCCTGTTTCAGCCGCATATACACCCATTGATAATGAATGCACTTTAGTCCAATGTAAATATATTATAGAAGCATATCTGTGTACTACTGAGCATTAACATGTGTTTCATGGAGCAGAATATATGATGACTGGTTACCTCTAAGTATTGTAATTGTGCAAAAAGTCAAACTTCAAAGGCATGTTTTCCATAACCTTTACTGGAATGTAAATGCACATGAATGAAAACAAGCTGAAATGAAATAGGAGTAACGAGGCTATATGTAAAATGTAAGGAGTAGAAAGTACTGATAATTGTGTGAAGAGGTAAGTAGTAGAAGTAAAAAGTCATCTGAAAAATAATTACTCCAGTAAAGTATAGATAACCAAAATTTCTACTCAAGTAAGGTAACGAAGTATTTGTACTTCATTACTTGACACCTCTACTGATGAACAGGAACATGTGTGCAAGAAGGAATAGTCCATAATGCCTCTTCAACGTTATGCAAATAAAAAAAGCAATGCAGAAATCCAGGTTATTCCAAAAGGTTTACTTACTTATTCATGCAACTATATTAAAAGTTCTTAATAAGTTCTTAATGAGTTTAAATACCACGTATCTGTATTGTGCCCCATTGGAAAACATTCCCAGTCTGGGATGAAACAATCCATATAACCTGAACATGTACAGCATGTACACAGACAGGTGTATATATGTAAACATATGTATGTGAACTGGGCAGTTTTTGCAGCTTACTGTCCACACATTGACAGTATGGTTAAAAATAAATGTTATGTTTTGAAACTTTAACACTATTTACATACAATATTTAAGCCTCACATTACCAGAAGTGCAGAGAATTTTTCCTTAATACGGACCCTTTAACTAAACAAATGTATGCCAAGGATATTAGTGTGAGTCAAAGAGAGTGAGTGTGTCTTTGCAAGTGTGTGTGTATGTGTGTGGGTGTGTGATTAATTAACTGCTAGTGCACTGTGGAGCTGAGGAGGCATCTGGTCTGAGCTCATTAACTACTGTTGAGTGTGTATCCTCTCCATGTCCCCAGACACACACTCTTCTGTGAGGGTGTGTGTCTGTGTCTGTGCGTGTTTGTGTGAGTGTGTATACACATCGTTATCTGCCCTTATTTAAAAGAACTAAATTAATTAGAATCTTCTGGTAAACCTGGATCATTAAAAACAGTTACTACAGTTTACAGTAGCTATAGATTACTATAAGAGAGCATTACATGAGTAGTTATGTGAAGGTATTATAGACTTCTATAGCCTTCTTCTTTTTTTAGTATGATAAATCCAATACAAAACAAAACAATACTTTTCTATTAAAATGTGTTCTCCGTAGAGAATGTGTAACTTATGTACATACACTTAGAACTTGAACATAACAAGCTATTTAACAAGAGACCCTCAAACTTTTAAACAGGACTGCATATTTTTCTTTTTTATGTATTTACTTATTTATCACATTTAATGATGCATAAAGTGAAATATGTGTCAGAGTGAGCTTCAGCAATGGACTCAGAAACCAAACCTCTCCCATCTGCTACTGTTCACACACACACGCACGCACATACATACACGAATACACACATACACACGTCAGCTCTGAGTTTATATGGTCCCATGTTTGAGCTGTAATGAGCCACATTTCATTTCTTACTCTTTTGTGAGCTTCACTTAGTCAGTTTGGTTCTTGTAAGTAATAAACTAGCATACACACACACACACACACACACATACACACAATAAGGTGCAGTTGACAAGCACACAGCAGCAAATTATGATTTATGACACTGTGGTTTGGAGAATGAAGTGTACAAATAAAGAAATGCATGAAGAGGCAGTGAACAATGATATTTCAGAGTGTAATTTTAATGTTTAGCAAATTTAGAATAGGCTGTATGAGATATACTATATATATATATATATATATATATATATATATATATATATATATATATATATATATATATATATATATATATAGCCTCTTTCTGATGGCTTACCCTGTATTATTATTAGCAGTCGAAGTTGAACCAGTGTATGTGTGCATGTGTGTGCCTGGTGTAAGACCAATTTGCACATTTTAGCACCCGCTTTACACCAGGTTCTTGATAGTTTGTGACTATCGTTGACTAAGAATTGGCCTGAAAGACACCATTAGATTGCAGCGGTGGTGTTTGCCAGGGCTGAAGGCTGCTCCTCACCACAGCCATGTGTTGGGTACACTCCTGATTTGTTAGCTGGGAATGCTTCTCTCCACAGAAGGGGCATTTGGCCGGGCTGCAGACTGGGGGATGCTGCTCACCATGGTGGTAGCATTTGGCTGTTCCTTGAGCTGGGGACACTTGCAGGCTATGGGCTGTGGATGTTTGTGGCTGTTGTTGCTCCCAATGTTTGTGGCTGTTGTTGTTGTTGACTTTAACTGTGGTGGCACAGTTTCACTAGGCTGCAGGCCGGGGGTTGAGGTTGGGAGTTGGGAGTGCTTTCTCACTATTGTGCCAGTGTTTCCCTGGGCTGTGGGCTGGGTTCACTTTTCGCCACAGTAGCTATGTTTGGCCGAGCCACATGCTGGGGGCGTTTCGCATTATGGTGGTAGCTTTTGCCTGGACTGCTTGGTGGGAAGGCTTCTGGGCCGTGGGAATGTTTCTGGCCACAGTGGTGGTATTTGGCTGGACCTGGGACACCTCTCAGCAGTTTGGCAGTGTTGGGTTGGTGATATGTCATACTTCAATGGTGGTGTTTGGCTGGAAAGAAAACTGGGGGTGCTTCTCACCAAAGAAGCAGTGTTTGGGTGAGCCATGGACTGGGGACACTTCTGGACAGTTAGCTGGAGATGTTTCTTGCAATGAATGGGGTTTGGGATTGGTTTCTTGCATTAGCGGCAGTGTTTGTCTAGGCCACAGGCTGGGGAGACTTCTCACCACTATTGTTTGGGAGTGTTTTTCTATGCTGAGGAACTGTATTTCCATTATTTGACCCCTTTAAACCATTTTCAGGCAAAAGTACTGCACAGAATTAACACCCAGCATAATTTGCTTTCAGCCAAAGTCCACAGCACTTTCAGAATAATGTAACAAAAAAGTAATAAACTGCTGTACCAACACATTAAGTGCGCTGTAGGGTGGTTCTTGAAGTCGTATGTGGTTTTTAATTTGCGCTGGTGATGGTGGTAGTAACGAAACGCCAAATTAGGTCAAGCTTGTTTTACACGGCTCTCTTCGCTGCAGCCCGGTAGAGGATCAGAGTGAAGGAATCAGGCCAATTAGTGCTTCGTCTGTGATGAGACAACAACACGCTGCTGGGATCCACCTTTTACATACACACAGATGGATACGCCTGAAACATCCTAACACTTCGATTCACACCCAGAACAACAGCAAACTGGGTACAGATTAGACTGTGGGTTTCTATCAGCACAGCAACAATTCCAACAATTGGTGGAGTGTGGGTGATTGTTGCTTGATTGTTCTGCCATGAAAGTGCATCTTTTATTGATTGCTTTGTTCAAACATTGGTCAAATATTACAATTTCTAATATTAATATTGAGATTTTATATATTAAATACTCAATATCAATATATAAAAAAAAATAAATTTTAAGGATTGCTCAGATTTATAGTACCTTTGTACTATACTAATGCTATGCTCCACCCTCTATTTCTATTTTGGTCAAATATGAAAAAAAAGTGTCTTGACACTTTATAGTATATCTTGTACATCTGCACTCTGGCATTCTAGACACTTCAAATTTACAAATTTATGCACATGTTTATTCAGTATTGTACGGTGGCCAAGAAGACCCAACGCCCTGCAGATTCACCAAAGCACTGCAAACAGAAAACACTTTCATTAAAACGACATCATGGGCACTACATTTAACAAACGCGCTGCAAAAACACGAACGCGCTGCTGGAGGACAGTGTTTCTGGAGGACACTGAAAGGACGTGGGACCACATTCGGCTACGCAATGTAAACAGAACCACGCAGAGCCGCGGTAGCATCTAATAGTAATGGGCAAATGAAATACCAATGCTTCGGAGCTTGTGTCGAGAAATCTTCGAGGCTTGCCTCCTTAAGGGCGAGTGACGTCACTGATGGCTCGCTGGTTCAGGACGTGGTTCGAGTATTGGCGGGATTTATTGTTTCTTGATAAAAATTAAAGTGATCATCACCCCACAATCACTGTCCCATCTCTTAAAACCACTGCAACAGTTTTAACATTAATATCTCACATACTAATGGATTTATTTACTGCCTGAAATCATACAGGCAGTTTTTAAATTAACAGACCCACACAATCAAACACAGATCAGATGAACAAATGAATAAACCACAGAAAATTAAATTAAGGTGTTTTATGTATGTACTTGTTTCCATGCTGACAACGTTGTCAGAGGTCATCGCACGTAGTTGAAATGATAATAAAAGTTTTGGCCAGCAGTGGGGTTCGTGCGCACTTAAGCTTCGAGTAATGAAACTTTGTTTGAACCAGCTGGAGGGAAAGCTTCAATGCTTCAAGAGGCTTGATCTGGCCATCACTAGCGTCTAATGAGAAGTAAGTCTGGAAAGTTAGCAAATATAACCAAACTTACTTCTCATTAGACGCTACCGCGGCTCTGTGTGGTTCTGTTTACATTGCGTGTAAGTGTCTTCCGGAAACACTTCCGTTGTGTTGTGGACGGTTTTGCAGCACGTTAATGTTTTGCAGCGCGTTTATTAAATGTAGTGCCCATGATGGCGTTTTGATGAAAGTGTGTTCTGTTTGCAGTGCGTTTGTGAATCTGCAGCACGTTGGGTCTTCTCGGCCACCGTAGTATTCTAATTATCTGCTGTTATCTGCTGATACCTGTGCCGCTTGCACATTTTTCTTATTATTGCACTACCTTTTTTTTTTTTATCTCTAATGCATATTTTACATATTTTCTACTATACTGAACTGTGTTTACCTTTGTACATACTGTAGCACCCTTATTATTGTATAGTGTTACGGTGCTGTATTGTGTAACTGCTACTGGCTGCTAAATTTTCTTTGGGATCAATAAAGTATCTATCTATCTATTTATCTATCTATCTATTTATCTATCTATGTAGCAAGGGGCCCGTCCACTTGAACAGCTTTGGTCCACTTTGGCATAGACTATACAATCTCAGGAACTGTACTGGAAGGATAGAGCTCAGTTGTTATTTTGATGATGGTGGTAAAGAATATGGTAAAACATGTTCATCGGCATCCTAACATGCTCTGCTGTTTGTATAAGAAATGCAGGCCCAGGTTCTTAATATTAGATCAAGGTGGCAAAAGCTCTGAAAGAGGTTGATTACTGGAGCGTCATTTGGGGCAATCTATTCAACAGTGCACCTGTCTAGCTGCACCTGTACTAGTTCTGTTTCTCCACTCATTCATTCAGATTTCTGCTTTATTATCCTTGTATTAAAATATCAGCTAATAACTTTGATTTGACACCTGTCGATTTAAAAACAGGTGCTTGCGACCTTGAGTTTTGCTCACCCATGTCAGGCTACCCGCGCTCCGGTTGAAGTATCGCACGCAATTCAGATTCTCCACATAATCTCCATCTCCTGCTCCCATTTGGGAGAATGAACGTACATTTGGATGTTAATGAAAAAACTGACCAGCTGTGAATACAATGAAGTCAGAGCCATTTCACAAATCTCTTTTGGAAATGAGTCGTTTATCCGAAGCATGCGGTCAGCAGCCTGACCGCTCCTCTCCAGCCAGCTCAATTTCCTCACTGTCCCCACTCTGAAAATTAGACTCAGAATCAAGACTTTATTTGCCAGATATACAAATAGTTTTGTGTTTTACAGTTCACAGTTGTAAATCATAGTAGTTAGGGAATAATTCATACTGGATACTATTTATTTTGTTTTAGATTCGTATAATTTGTAGTAAATAACTAATACTTTGCAGTAGTTAGTAGCAGTATTTTATTTTATTTTAATAATTTCTAGTAAATATTGAAGATTTTATTGTAGATACAATATAACTCCTAGTAAATACCTAATAGTTCATTCATAGTAGGTACTGAACAATGTTAAAGTGAATAAAACACTGACTAATCTTATAGTAGATACTAAATAAATTCATAATACATACGGATATATAATGTTATAGTAGATACTTAATAATGTATATCAGAGTTTATAAGATTTATGATTGTTAGTGAATAAAATTGTGATAATTTTATATTAGACATTGAATAATGTTACAGTAGATACTGATAATTTTTTACAGTATACTGAATACTACAACTGAGATTTTGACTAATCTTATAGTAGATACTGAATATTTTACAGTAAATACTAATTATAAACAAAATACTTTTTGGTTACATTAATCATTTTATTGCAGCTACTAAATATTTTGCAGTAAATACTAAACATTTTACAGTATACACTGAATATTTTATAGTTAGATCAATAATTGTATTGTCATTACCGAATAATTTATAGTAGATACTGAAAATTTATAGTAGATAATTAATATTTTTATGGTAGATACAAAATATTTTATAGCAAAAAATAAATATTTTTGGTAGCAATATAGTATAGCAATATGTATTTATATATATACTAAATAATTTGCAGTCAAAACTGAATATTTATATTAGATACTGAACAGTTTATAGTAAATGGTGAATATTTTTATACTGGTTTCTGAATATTTTATAGCAATAACTAAATATTATATAGTAGATACTAAATATTTTATAGTAGGTAGTGAATACTGTGAAGATACTATGCATTGTATTTGTAATTAACACACTATGCATTGTCTTAGTAATTAACTCTTATAAATAAATTATTATTAAAATGATTATTAAATTAAAATTATATAAAATGTAGGGTTGCAGATATTAACAACAGATATAGTTGAACATTTATGTATATGAATATGTGCACTATGTATGTAAAGTGTATGAATGCCCTGTCCACCTCATCCACAGCAGCTTTTAATGACCTTTTAACAGTCCTGCTGAGCAACACGGCCAGCTCTGCAAGGCGCTGAGTGTGTGAGTGTGTGTAAACCTGTGACTCTGGGCTGGGAGAAATGTTTTGCTTTGGTGTGTCTCTTCGGCCTCATTCTGATAACACACCGAGTTTAGTGCGCAAACCTCAGATTAAAGCATGTTTTTAAACCCCCTGAGATGAATGCATTTAGCCTGATTCTGAAGTAAGACACAATAATTGCAGCCTTGCGGCGACAGCTGGCACTTTGCCCAGCACAACTCCAGCGCTGTATTTGGGGATCTTTGGGAAGCTTTAGGAAGAAGCTACCTTTGTTTAAAAGTGACAGTAATGTGTGTGTGTGTGTGTATTAATTGCTAGGATGTAGAAAAGCTGATTTATATTTAGATAACGAAGGTGAAAAATTAAGCTCTATGTAAAGTGCTCTCCTAAAAGTTCTATTTACTGCTTATCTCTATTAAACCTTGCATCGTTGGTGGTGAAGGCTGATTAATGTCCATCTCACTGGCATATGATGATGTCTACAGGGAAACAGTAATGCGACCACAGTGTCGCTGTCCAAAGAAAAACAGGTATTTCCAAAACAGCAACTTTACAGGAGAGGACAAAGACTTTCTTCACTTTTAATGTAAGTCAATGGAACCAGAATATTTTCCAAATGTTTTTAGAGCATTTCCATTGGTCCATTGGTCCATGCAGCTGCTCAAAAAAAACAAAAAAAATCTACGAATGTTTTTTTTGGACAGCGGCGATGATCATCCTTAGTTTGAGCAGTGCCTGCACCAGAAAGTAACTACTGCACAAGGTGAACCGAAAAAAAATAGAACAAGAAGCTATTAAAATGCTATTAATTCAGCATTGTTGTTTTAATGCGTATAGTATTTTTGATAAGGTGACCTAAGCTATAAATGTAACTACCTTCAGTTTTATGTTTGGAGGAACTGATACATTCATGCCATTGTGGGACATTAAGTAATAATTTTCTTTCTACATCTTACAAACAATTATGTAGCACCACCAAATTCACTCTCCATAGCCAGTGTGTAGTTTGTCTGTTCTGCTACTGTGGAAACACTGCACGTCTACTTGTTAGGACACATACACATATCGTCCAATAAAAAACATATATCTCCATTTATGTCAATTTTAGGTTTTCTACATCATTTGCAAATGCCAGTGATTGTTTACACTGTGTAACAATTTCATGATGAATGGACCAATAGAAGTGCTCCAAAACAACTGGTTTCATTAACTTCCATTGAAAGTGAAGACAGTTTTTGGTCTCTCCTGGAAAGTTGCTATTTTGGAAATACCTGTTTTTCATTGGACATCGACGATATGTAGAATTGAAATACACATTTTGACATTGATCTTAAAATGACCGCTTAGCAAAGAATTATAAACCAATTCCTCCTACATCTAAAATGTAGTCAATCATCCAAGACTTTACTGTTTAAGTTTGCTTCTATTGTTTTGCACTGCAGCTAGTTTGCAATGTCCACTAGTTACCATTGTGCATGTCTGAATCATTATACTGACCTCAAACAACACTGATCTGATAAATAATCAGATCATAAAGGAAATTTCTAATTTAAAAATCAAATTTTCTAATTTCATCAAACTATCGCTTAAATAATGCTGCTTCTTTTCGGTCACTGGCAGGTCGTTCCCTTTCTCTGCACCTTCCTCACATAGCACTGAGCCTCAGAGTTGAGTATGATTGTCCCAGAAGCTATTTTTTCCCCTGCAGGAGGATCTGAGAGGCTGTTCTTCTGAGGCTTTGATGTGCTGCTGCTATTTTTGGTAGGTGAGGGAGTGGTAGGTGCGTGTGAACGTGGGAGGTGAAGCAGTGTCCCTGTAGGACAGCCCCTGTGGTCGGCAGCGCCTGTGGCCGAAGCACTGGGCGCTCTACTTGAACGTTTTATTATTCCTCACTGCTTGTCCTCCACACCTGCAGAGGGAGCTGTAAGCTTTTATATTTTCTTTAGAACAGGGTGAATGAGATGAGACTATTATACAACAGTGTTATTGGGGAGAATATTCAGTGTCAGTGGGGAGAACATTCTAGAAGGTGTGAATGGAGGTGAACATTCTAGAACTGTACGAATAGGAGAAGATCATATTGTGAAAGGGGGTCTTCTACAAAAAGGTGAATGGAAGAACAGTATGAATAAAAGTAGGACATTCTAGAAGAATATGAATAAGAGCCGAACATTCTAGACCACTGTGAACAGATCAGTGTGAACAGAGAACAACATTCTAGGGTATTGCGAATGGGGGTGTTCTGCAGCAGTGTGAATTGAGATGTTTCTAGAACTGTATGAATGGGAGGAGAACATTCTGGAACAGTACAAATGGGAGGAGAACATTCTAGAAGAGTGTGAACAGAGAACAACATTCTAGGCTATTGTGAATGGAGGTCTTCTGTAACAGTGTGAATTGAGATATTTCTAGAACAGTATGAATAGAAGGAGGACATTCTAGAATAATATGAATGGGAGGGGAACATTCTTGACCACTGTGAACAGATCAGTGTGAACAGAGAACAACATTCTAGGGTATTGCGAATGGGGGTGTTCTGCAACAGTGTGAATTACAATGTTTCTAGAACAGTATGAATGGGAGGAGAACATTCTAGAACAGTATAAATGGGAGGAGAACATTCTGGAACAGTACAAATGGGAGGAGAACATTCTAGAAGAGTGTGAACAAAGAACAACATTCTAGGGTATTGTGAATAGAGGTCTTCTGCAACAGTTCGAATTTGAGATGTTTCTAGAACAATATGAATGGGAGGACAACATTCTAGAAGAGTACAAATGGGAGGAGAACATTATAGAAGAATGTCAACAGAAATTAACGTATTGGGAAGGTGGAAAATATTGTACAATGGTGTGACTGGAAGAGATGTTTCTAGAACAACATAAATGGAAGGATAACATTTTAAAACAGCTTTTTTGTGGAAAGATGTTCTACAACAGAGAGAAAAGAGGAATAACATTCAAGAAGATGGTAATTGGGGAGAAAATTCTAGATCAGTGTACAAATGTAAACGTTATATAACACTGTGAAAGGGAGGAGAATGTTTTACAACAGCGTAAAGAGAGGAGAACATATGAATGTGCAAAATATAAAAACAGTGTGAGTGGGGAAAATATTCTAGAACAATTTGAATGGGAGGATTCTAGAACAGTGAGAGGAACATTTTAGAATATAACTTATGGAGAGTGTTCTACAATAGTGTAAAAGAGAGAACTGTTTTTTAGAAAAGTATGTATAGGAGGAGAACATTCTATAGCAGTGTGAATGAAGGAGACTACATTTTGAATTGGAAAATATTGTAGGAGGAGAACATACTAGAAACGTATGAATCGGTGAGAACATTCATAAACAGTGTAAAAAGAAAAGAGGGTGCTGTTGGATTGTGGGAATAAGGGGTGGGTTGTCATGTCATTACCAATGCTAAGACCAAACCTGCTCTAAATTTCTCTGGCTCTTTGGACCACCACCACGGTGAGCGTCTCAGCAAGGCTGCCTACGTTGTACCAAAGTTGAATACAAATTTGTGAGGTTCCGTGTCATTGGTTTATGACCATTGATTAGCTCTAAGATTTAGGGCTCGTTGGAAGGGGCACATCACGCTCTGCTGACCTGTGGAGTTCGGCATCATCACAGAGTTGCTGGTTGCAAAACATTTCTTTCTCAGGTGGTCTTATTCATGATGTCATTAATGATTAGTCAACATTGACTCTGCTTTTATTGCATGACATTTTCACACAATGTCAGCGGCAGCTGCTGCGTTCAAATGATGTAGAAAAATAAAACTCAACAAAAATGGAGATGTATGTTTTTCTTTGGACAGCGACGATATTCATCCTTTGAGCAGTGCCTGCACCAGGAAGTAACTGCTGCACAAAGTGGAACAAAATAAATTTGAACAAGAAGATGAATTCAGCATCATAGCTTTAATGCTTGTAGTATTTTTGATGAGGTGACGTGTAGTATTTTTGATGAGCTACCAATGTATCCTACCTTCAGTTTTATGTTTGGAGGAACAGTGGGACATTAAGTAAGAATTCTTCTACTTTCTCTATCTTACAACTAATTATGTAGCATCACCAAATTCACTCTCTATCACTAGTGTGTAGTTTGTCTGTTCTAGGCTACCGTGGAAACACTGCCATTCCACACGTTAGCCTTTGTTGGAAGATGAGCCACTCCTATGTAGATATGTAGGACTGAAATAGACATTTTTACATTGATCTTAAAATGACAGTTTACTGAAGAATTAGAAACAAATGCAAACAAATTTAAGTGTATGAGACGATTTTTAAAGAATAAAAATGTTTGTATTAAAGTCTATTTTGTATAGAGGCTTATTTTGCATATAGTCCTATAATCAACCTCTCTCAAACCTCTGTCTAAATCTCCTGGTACGGCCGCCAATCAAAGTTAAGGATGTTATTGGGCTAATTGGTTGTTAGGACACTCTTGCTCAATTGTGATGCACAGCTGAAAAACATTCTACTAATAAGTGAGCATAAAAGGGAGCACAACATTCTAGGTTAGTTTAGTATCTGAAGCATCAGCAGTTTATGGCTTGCTGACTCACTCAAAATGACCAGAAAGAAACAACTTTCTTTAGAGACCCATCAGTCCATTGTTGTGTTAAGGAAGGAAGATACTACATTGAAAACAAGAAAATTTCACTGTGATCCCAAACTTTTGAGCAGTAGTATATGTTTATTCTTCTCACAGGCAGCTCCTCCAGCAGGTCAAGTTGTGAAACTGAGTTAACAAGAAGATGCTAATTTTATTTACTTTTTCTGTAAATAAACTGAAAAGATTCAGTTTTTAACATAGGCCTAGGTTTTTACCTGATGCCCCCAGTAGTCAGACTCATGGAAGTGATTAGACCTAAGAGATGTATCGTTAGCGTCTACAACCTTGTGAAAACTTCTACCGTCTAAATCAACTACTGACCCTAAGCTACTGACCCTCTGCCTGATAAAGCTTGGTATGCTCTTCTGAATGGTGTAACATAGAGATGTACCTACGGGTCCGTTTTTTTTGTTCAGTATGTATTTGGAAATGTCAGTGTTCTCCACTGTGCATAGTTTAAATACACAGTTCTGAAATCCTTACGAACACAGCCCTGAAAAAAAGAAACTCTATTACTCTCGTTCAGCACCTGGAGAGATAAAAAAGAAAGTTTTCATTTATCACGTCAGGCTCTGTTTGAGAGAGATATATCTCATTGATTTTTGGGCGGTCTTGAAGGATGACAGCGATGGTTGTAGCTAAGCGCCGGCTTTTTGAAAAGCCCCTGTGCACACAGTGGCTTAGCGGAGATTTCATTCATCACCGCAAATATTTACCATGATCTCTATGCCTCCGGATCCCACGCTGACAGATGATTTACACTTTTCCGAAGGCAGGGTGGAGCGCCTGCATTTCAAGTACATTTGCTGTGAATAGTGTTTGCCGATTTGCAGCAGACATTCATTCAATATGCTGAACTTCTGAGACCGGACAGAGTAATGAGGTGTCGTTGTATTGTTTGTAGGGATGGGCGTTGTAACCGCACTTGCTATTCCAATATCCAGATATTTTAGATAAAAAGACTCCAGATATTGTAATGAGAAATTTGATATTGTTCTGAAGAACAAAAAACAATGAAGGATGAAGATAAGATTGTTGCATGTGCCATGGAGGAAGCCCGAGGGAGCCACGGATGCCTGCCTTGCCCTACAAATTGAACCGCCAGGAATAAAGTGAATTTATTTATTTTTTATCTGAGCAAATCGCTTAAAGCTTTCAGTCTATCAGATAGAACAGAGACTGGCTCCATTAATGACGGCAGGAGTCACATCTCGGACACATGGCTATTTTTAAAGGAAACCGTGTTTAGTTGTTTTACTCTTTTCTAAAATGTCTCTTGAATGCATGAACTCATGTTCAGCCCACAGCCCGAAAGTTCACAGTGCCACAGGGCCGGCCCACTCAGACGCCCACCTACACTGCATGTTTAGACCTTAAAGGCGGCAAAGAAACTCTTCTCTATCGGAGATAAAAGGTGGCATTTCGCTTTCTAATTTTCTTCCAACCTTGGTGCCATTTGTTTAGTCTACTCAGTGTAATTAATGTTATCTGATAATTCATGGGTTTATTGCTGTCAATGGGCTAAACACACGGCCTGGCCCAAATAAAACAGTCAACAGCCTTATGCAACTTCACATTTATTACCATCCAGCGTGCAGGATTCGGTAGTAGTTAGTTTATGTGTGAAGATGATTCCTCATGCTATCTGACCATCTCTTTCACACTTGAGGATGAGGAATCTCAGCACTGTAGTCTTGGATAAAGGCTGTGCTATCAAGGCAAGGGTGTAGATTTACTCTTGACATTGGTGGGGACCTATGTATCTGCAAAATTCACCCCCAATATGTGTTACCGGGAGGTAGGACTCCAGTGAGAATGGGATTTTTTGTCAACAAGATGTTTTTTTTGGAGGGGATCAAATGATTGGTGGGGACAATTCAATTATCGCTGGATATTGATGGGGACACGTCACTTCTGTCCATGTTAATTCCACACCCTTGTATCAAGGATATAAACCCATTGATGGGATAAGCTGGTCATTCAGTGCATTCAGGTGGACTTATTAGATTTCATTTATAATGTTGTTGAGCTCCGATCTGGCCCCCCATTTTATAACACTGCATCCAGAGGCTTGTTCAGAGGGAACTATGCATGCTGGGTGAACCACTTCATGTGTTTCCCCTCCTACCCCTATACATCTGTCCCTCTGGAATAGGCTTCCCTGTTGAATGGTGTTCTCAGGTCCACACAGATGTTTCGTCTCAATCCTGGTCTTGTGGAGATGTTCTAACTTTCACTATCAAACACAGCCGCGAGATCTACTGTCCACTTTTTACCATTCAACTTGACCAAACGTTCGAGAGACCTCAGATTCATTGCATTCAGGATTTTCTTCTAACCACATTTCTTCTGTGAAGTTGATGTTTTTCGCTCTCCTCCTACTTTTTAATACAGTTGGACAGTTCTGGACCCCAGAACTCCAGTCACTTCAGCTTCTCCTTGGTTGCCTTCTTTGTATTCTTTCTACAGCAGTGCTGCTGGGGTTTTACACATTGTGCCCACTCAATCGGACACGCCTACCATGTTGGTCCACCATGTAGTTGTACAATCAGAGACGAAGGCTCATCTGCTGCACATTATATGTTGGTCATCCTCTAGTCCTTCATCAGTGGTCGCAGAGTGCTGTTGGCTGGATAGTTTTGGTTGGTGGACTACTCTAAGTCCAGCAATGACTTGTAGAGAATGATCCACTACCCAAATAATACCTGCTTTGTGGTGGTCCTGTGAGGGTCCTGACTAATGAAAAACAGTGTAACAAAGAAAAAGATGGAATACAGAACTACAAAGTGGTCCTATATGGGCGATGAGTGCAGATATAGGAAGTAGTTTTAATGTTATGGCTGATCACTGTATGTTTTACTCAAGCGTCCTCTTAATTAACATATATTCAAATAATCCATCTGTATATTTGAATAAGACAGGTGCAAGACCTTTTCGTTTCTTCTGGAAAGTATAGACTCCTGCACATTATCCAAAGGAAAGAAAAAGTGGAAAGTTTATGTTGCTGTGGGACAGACTTTAATAGAACAGAGTGTAAACGCTCAAGGTGTTTTTTTTTTAAAAAAAGAAAAGAAAAAAAAGAAGGAGTCGAAAAGTCTCCTCAGGTTCATTTGCGGGAAGTTCTTCAAAAGCCTTGGGGTTGTAAAAACTGTTTGTTTTGCTACTTTCTCTGCTCAAAGGTTGAACGGACTCTCTCATCTGGGGCTCAGAGACTTCGAGGAGCATGAAGAAAGATTTGTGAGGTGCGAGCAGAACAGAGGAAGGCGCCTGTAACAGCCGTTCACGGCCTCCGTCTACCCAGAGCAAAGAATCCTTTCGCTTTCACTTGACTGTAGGCTGAAAGGCTGAAGTCAATTAGCCCCGAGTCTCTAGCCTTGAGTTTATGTGTGCATGCATAGTGCCATTTGTTCTTTTCTGCTCAGTCTGATTTCACAGTCACCTTTAAGAAACACTTCAATTACTAATGTAAACAACTTTCTTTTGACCTCAAACAGGGCCGATCAGTTGTAGCAAGTCCAGAAAGTTTGCTAATTGAGGCTAATGTAGGGAACGAGTAATTAAAGCCTATAGACTGTCAATTAGCATGTTGCTCACCACATGTCTAAATCGTCACACTTGCCTCAAACTGTGAAGAGCTGTTCACTAATCTTTATTAAACTTGATCGTTGGTTTCTGACACTGTATGACTCACTGATATCTATCCACCTGTCATGAGGTGGCATATCAACTTTGCATTCGGGTCAAGCCTCTGCTGCATTGCTGCATATGCTGAAAAGACAAGAGCCTCATCCAACACAGTAGAGTATGGCATCCAGATGTCTTAAGAAGTGGATTGGCGTGGAAATCTATGACGGATCTGATAACACAAAACTGCATGCATGTAGGTGAGTTAGACCAATCTGATCCAACCAAACCTCCATGATCATAACCACATCTTACTGGCAGACCTCAGATTACACACATTTAGGACGTTTTTGGACCACATTTCTTCTGCTGTCCTTTTAGATTTTAATAATGCTCTGAAGAGTTCTGAACCCAATTCCAGTCATCCAGGCGTCTCCTTCGTTGATTTATTTGTTTTCTTTCCACAGCAGTGCTACTGGAGTTTTTAAACACTGGGTTTGTCTCAAAACCTAGTGAGTGTCTACATAGGCAGCATTTTACGTCATAGACATGTAGGCTGTCCCAATTCTTAGATACCTTAATCATGCCGTCTACTAAGGCACCTTATTTTGGCCAGATTTTAAGGAGGCATTGAACGCTTACTCAGCCGCTAAGGCAATCCCATGATGCAACGCAGGTGAAGCTAAGAGCAGTGAAGTTGATTTAAAAATGTAAGTTATTTTGATTCTCTTTGGTGTTTTAATGTGTTTCTTGTCATATAATCACACAAAACCTTATTTTATTTACAACTTTGTAATGAGACGTTGACCGTTTTGCAGTTTTATACTGGAGCCATTAGCATTTATGCTAGCGGTTGCGTGTTGCAGTGGGCGGGAACAAGCTGTGACGCAGTTGCCCTCTAACTAGAGCGTCTCAGTAATCTGCCTTATGAGGAAAGAGGTCAGACAGAACGCTGCTACTTAAACAGATGCCCACCTAGACAGCCTACTTAGACACTCACTAGGTTTTGAGACACACCCACTGTGTCCACTCACTGTCCACTCTATTAGACACTCCTACCTGGTAGTCCACTTTGTAGATGTAAAGTCTGAGACGAAGGCTCATCTGTTGCTGCACAGCTTGTGTTGGTAATACTCTAGTCCTTCATCAGTGGCCACAGGACGCTGTTGGCTGGATAGTTTTGGTTGGTGGACTATTCTCAGTCCAGCAGTGATACTGAGTTGTTTAAAAACTCCAGCAGCACTACTGTTTCCGATCCACTCACACCAGCACAACATACACTAACACACCACCTCCAAGTCAGTGTCACTGCAGTGCTCAGAATGACCCACAAATCAAATGATACCTGCTATGTGGTGGTCCTTTGGGGGTCCTGAATAGACCAGATCCAACCATAACTATCTGGCATACTACAGTCGGGATTCAAGCCCCAGACCTGAAGCTTGATTTATAGAAAAAGATCCCAAAAAAAGTTCTTTACTTTTGCATTGAACCTGCAAAGCCAGTGGGCAAAATACTGGTATTTGGGTGGAGGGGGTCCTATGTTGACTGGCAACTTCACCATTCACCACTCTTAGACATTCAGAGGGTAGAACAGAACTAACTAGAGCCTAGTACCAAAACCCCACGACCCCCTGTAATGTGCACCTTATACACTAAAGTTATCTTGATGGATAAAGTTATTTTATGGACAACAGTGTGGTACAGTGTCAGAAATCACACTAGTAGGTTTGTTAGAGATCACACAATGCAGTCTGAGAAAGATGAGTGGTGATATTGGCAAGCGTTGGCAAGAACCTAATTGGTCTGAGCTTCCATTGTCTGCTAGCTTTAGGGCAAATCCAAACTACAGAAGCAAACTCCACATACCAAAGACGTCTCGGCTGATCGATTATATCTGAAGCGAGGGGTAAAAATGTATAAGTCTGATTTTTTATCTTAGGAGTCGAGCAGAAGCGCTACTCCAGACTGACCTTCAGTGGGTTTCATGAGGCTGTCCGTCATCTCCGTTCTTTCTCGCTGCCGTGTCATATTCGTCTCAGTGAGCGCTCATGATGTGAGAACGTGAGTGACAGCCTGGCTGAGGAGCGGAGCTCGCTGTGAGCCTTAACGTCATTGGCTGGCCTTGGGAGGGATTAGCGATTAGCGATTAGCATGGCAGCCCAGCAGTGCGAGGAGTGGAGCGAGGAGGGCAACATCTCGATTAGAGAGGATGGAGTTGTGGAGAATAACACATATACCAGCATATACACACATAAAACTGGGACCTTGAACACACATACAAACTGAACACTTACACTTGTTTACTGTATTGATTCATTTTAGGCTGATATAGTGATTTATTTATGTGCTGATTTTGTATATATATAATGTATAATATTTATATATAATTAACGGAAATATAGTAATGTACAGAAATATACACACAATATACCTATGGACCCATGTAGGCTGATTTTGTGGTTATTTTTTGTATTTTATGATGATTTAATACTTTGTCTTTCCATTTTAGGCTGATTTAGTCATTTATTTGTGTATTTAAGGATGACGTGTTGGTTTATTGTTGTGTTTTAGAATTAATTAGTGGTTTATTTAAAGGTTTATTGGTGATTTTGTGTTTTTTTTTGTGTGTAATTGGCTGATTTTGTGGTTTATGTGTGTGTTTAAGGCTGATTTTGTGGTTTATGTGTGTGTTTTAGGCTGATTTTGTGGTTTATGTGTGTGTTTTAGGCTGATTTTGTGGTTTATTTTTGTGTTTTAGGCTGATTTTGTGGTTTATGTGTGTATTTAGGCTGATTTTGTGGTTTATTTTTGTGTTTTAGGCTGATTTTGTGGTTTATGTGTGTAATAGGCTGATTTTGTGGTTTATGTGTGTGTAATAGGCTGATTTTGTGGTTTATGTTTCTGTTTTAGGCTGATTTTGTGGATTATTTTTGTATAATTGGCTGATTTTGTGGTTTATGTGTGTGTTTAAGGCTGATTTTGTGGTTTATGTGTGTGTTTTAGGCTGATTTTGTGGTTTATGTGTGTGTAATAGGCTGATTTTGTGGTTTATGTGTGTGTTTTAGGCTGATTTTGTGGTTTATGTGTGTGTTTTAGGCTGATTTTGTGGTTTATGTGTGTGTAATAGGCTGATTTTGTGGTTTATGTTTGTGTAATAGGCTGATTTTGTGGTTTATGTGTGTGTTTTAGGCTGATTTTGTGGTTTATGTGTGTGTTTTAGGCTGATTTTGTGTTTTATTTGTGTGTAATAGGCTGATTTTGTGGTTTATGTGTGTGTTTTAGGCTGATTTTGTGGTTTATTTTTGTGTAATAGGCTGATTTTGTGGTTTATGTGTGTGTTTTAGGCTGGTTTTGTGGTTTATTTGTGTGTTTTAGGCTGATTTTGTGATTTATTTCTAAGTTAGGCTGATTTAGGGACTTGTCTCTGATGCTGGTATAAAATAAACACTTGGTTAAGTGTAAAAGGAGGAATGATACTGAAAGTGAAGGAGCTTCTTAGTTTTCAGCAACAACAGTAATAATAATATACCAGTGGGGGGGTGAGGCTTATCAATATTCTTATCAGTTTTGTGACTTTGAACAGTTGCAGCTGTTTTGTCATGTAAAGTTTTTGTTGATATTTAAGGTCAGATTTGTGCTGGACATGTTTTTGTTAGTGACCTCTGCCGACTGAGCCCCTCCTCTACCCTGCTGTAGCGTATGTAAGCAGGCCAGGTCGTGTATGGGATTATAAATATTTGATCAGGCGAATGCGCTCTCGGGGGCCGAGAGTGAGTAAATAAGCTTTTCCTTCTTTTCCTTCTTAAATCAGTCCGGGGGGGATTCCAGCAGGAGCGGGGTCGTTCCTCTGCGCTCCCCTCTCCTTCATTTCAGCCATAAACCTTAATTACCAAACCCAGACCAAGCCAGCTCACAGCTGATTAAAGCAACCAGACTGCCTTGTTTACTCTTTTGCTCTCTCTCTCTCTCTCTCCCTCTCCCTATCCCTCACACTGTTCTCTTTCTTTCTTTCTTTCTTTCTTTCTATTAGTTTAGTTTTTTTCTTTCTCACACTATCACTTTCTTTTTGTTTTTCTTTTGTTTTTTCTTTTCCGCTGTTATTTGTCTCCCACACACTGTTTTTACTGTTCTTTCTTTCTTTCTTTCTTTCTTTCTTTCTTTCTTTCTTTCTTTCTTTCTTTCTTTCTTTCTTTCTTTCTTCCTTTGCCTCTTCCTATTTTTTCTGTATTTCTTTATATATTCTTGTATTTTCACTCTGCTGTAATTTTTGTCCTTCGTTTTCAGTTTCTCTCAATACTGTAATCTTTCTTTCTTGCTCTCGTTCTTTCTTTCTTTTTCATGTTCTCTGTGTTCTTTCTTTTTTGTTATTCTCCATTTCTCACATTGTTATCTGTTTCTTTCTTTCTCCCTCAATTATTTTTACTTCTCTCACACACTCTTTTTGTCTTTCTTTCCTTCTTTTTCTGCCTCCCACTGTTCTGTCTCTCTCTTTTTCTCATTTTTATTTTTTCTTTCTTTCTTTCTTTCTTTCTTTCTTTCTTTCTTTCTTTCTTTCTTTCTTTCTTTCTTTCTTTCTTTCCTTTTTTTTAATTGTTGTTTTAACCTAGTCCATTTGTATCCAGTGATAATCCATTAGAGTACTGTGTGGATATGGCAGTGTGTCTGATGATGATAATGATGGTATATGACATGTACAGCAGTTTATAACAATGTGACAGCATGTTTAACTGGCAGGAACAGAATTACAGCTCAGATCAATAGATTTAAACACTTTTCCAGCGACACACTTGGCCTCATGAGTGGTCAGATTAGACTGGGACAGAGCCAGATTAAGCCCAGTGGGATTTTTAATGAGATGGTGAGGATTAGACTCTGCTGTTTGGGGTCTGATAGCAGAGCGATGCTTCAAAGGTCACGCAGCAGATTAGCCTGAGGACTGTTCCTGTTCCTCTTCTCCTTACGGGATTTCAAGTGCTAAATGACAAGCATATTGATGCTTTTAACTGTGACACACTGCGACACCCTCAGAGTTTAGAGCGACAGTGCTGCATTAAACGGAGTGTTGCATTAAAGCAATACTAACATTTTTAGCCTAAACTGTTGACTCCAGACGATTACCACATATAATAACATTAACATTCTCCTTATGCTGCAAATAAACCAGACCCTGGAACACACATTATGATTGTTTGAGCTGAGTAAATCTGTTTAAGCACAATGGTTCTTTCTTTTTTGTCAGCCAATAAGTCTGTAAATCTAGTGCTTTTCTTGCCCTCAAACAGGCTACAGCCTGGACTTTGGTTGGGTTGAACATCACTTTGGTTCATGCATATGCTTTAGAAATATGTGTAACACAACTATATATGGTTTTATTGCGGTTATGTTGTGCATTTTTTCAGACTCCTTTAGCAAGGTTTCATAAAGTACCTACCACACTCTGGATAAATCTTAGGCGCTTATCTCCAAATCGAAGGTGGAAAACAAATACTAATGCTAATTAGCACATGATGTCATCTCACAACATTTCCATCCTTGAGCAGGCTTTGGCTACTTTCCATTGGCAGTTGTTGTACCTGTTAACTGATGTAACAGAACTGGCTGTTAGTGTTATCCTACAAGGATGTTGTGATAGCAATATCTTAAAAAAACATGTGGTGGAGTTTCATTGGAGTTTCCTAGCAATCCTAGCAATTCCTAGCAATGGGAATAGTTCAGGCAGCTGACATAACAAAATTAGCAGTTAGCATTCTTCTCCAAGCTTGTTGAGCTCCAATGAAGTTGCGATAGCAGCAGTTTGAAAACGTGTGTTAGAGAGATTCAGTGGACTACCTGGGAGGAGCTGATTAAAGCAACCAGACTGCCTTGTTTACTCTTTTGCTCTCTCTCTCCCTCTCCCTCACACTGTTCTCT
This sequence comes from Megaleporinus macrocephalus, assembly GCA_021613375.1. Classification (NCBI taxonomy): domain Eukaryota; kingdom Metazoa; phylum Chordata; class Actinopteri; order Characiformes; family Anostomidae; genus Megaleporinus; species Megaleporinus macrocephalus. The sequence continues at coordinate 37,103,481 of CM038704.1, read as the reverse complement.
TTCTTTCTTTCTTTCTTTCTTTCTTTCTATTTAGTTTTTTTTTCTTTCTCGCACTATCACTTTCTTTTAGTTTTTCTTTAGTTTTTTCTTTTCCGCTGTTATTTGTCTCCCACACACTGTTTTTACTGTTCTTTCTTTCTTTCTTTCTTTCTTTCTTTCTTTCTTTCTTTCTTTCTTTCTTTGCCTCTTCCTATTTCTTCTGTATTTCTTTATATATTCTTGTATTTTCACTCTGCTGTAATTTTTGTCCTTCGTTTTCAGTTTCTCTCAATACTGTAATCTTTCTTTCTTGTTCTCGTTCTTTCTTTCTTGTTCATTTTCTCGGTGTTCTTTCTTTTTTTGTTATTCTCCATTTCTCACATTGTTATCTGTTTCTTTCTTTCTCCCTCAATTATTTTTACTTCTCTCACACACTCTTTTTGTCTTTCTTTCCTTCTTTTTCTGCCTCCCACTGTTCTGTCTCTCTCTTTTTCTCATTTTTATTTTTTATTTTATTTTTTCTTTTTTTCTTTCTTTCTTTTTTAATTGTTGTTTAACCTAGTCCATTAGTATCCAGTGATAATCCAGTAGAGTACTGTATGGATATGGCAGTGTGTCTGATGATGATGATGGTACATGGTGGCATCGTGGTAATAACTAACATGGCTAATATAGCAGCCTGAATTTTGGATTATTTTGTTAGCTGTGGAAGATCAGATGGAGGACGCTTTGTATTTCTCCAGAGCTTAATGATATCATTTCACATCAATGCCAGCTGCACCATTTAACAGTTAGCGGCATTTCCCCTTAGGTCCAAATAGCTGTCACCTGGTGGTCCGGCTTCTGCACCCTCGCCTGCTGGCCCTTTATAAATAAGGGAAAGAGTGAACGTGCCGGGACAACGAAGAACAGCATCAAGCAGAATGCGGCAGAGCTTTTAGCAGAGGCTAAAGCTGACAGATGTTAATATGTCTGCCTCCGGGTGAATTATGCAGAGAGAGAGAGAGATAGAGAGAGAATGAAAGAGAGTTGGAAATAGGAATAATAAAGATGGACTGGACAGAGAGAATTGGAGGAAGGAGAAATCAGTGGTTATTAAATAAGGAACACATCCAAGAGGCCAGATGTCACTTAGATGAGTGTTCCTTCTTGCCAGAACCACAGAAGGCCCTTTTGTTTGGCTACAGCTTTTGTAAACTCTCTATCTCTCTTTCTCTTTTTTTTTCTCGTTTTCATGCCTCCTGCTTTCACAGCCAGAAGCTGCTTACAGGCTCCCAAATGCCACAGCCTTTGCCTTTTTTCTTTCATTTCTTTTTTTTTTGAAGAACTTTTGTCCCTTATTGTGGGGGTGATGGCAAAGGCCCTATCAGTTCATATATCTCTCACAGGGTATTCTGGGAAACCTCCTGGTGTGAAATTAAGGACCTTTATCAGACACATAAAAAACAACCTTTATAATGAAAGTCGGCCCGTGATACCACACTTTTCATCTGAAATAGATGGAGATGGATGGGTCTGTGGATGGATTCATATGCTGAACCTTAAATGACAGAGAAAAAACAACAGATGTCCTTAAACGCTACGTTTGTACACCCCTGGTGATTTCACATTGTTTTAGATAAAATATATAAACATGACTTAAAATGAATTTTGCTGCTTAATTTGCTTTAAAATAGAACATTTTAATTGAATTGGCGGAAAAACCCAAGCTCGCTACGGAAATTCCTAAACGCTACCATGTGACGTCACTGGTGGACAACAGTGAACAGCACTGCTGTAATTCAGCATTATGACGTACTTAGACTGCAAATTTTCCAGAACTGGTTCTTATCACTGGTACCATATCACTTGGTCCTGAGATCCTGAGTGTAAACAGTATCTAGCTAAACAACGACAGCAAGACAACAGCCTAGCAACCAGCTAAACTCAAATATAGAGGTGCGGTTATTGTTGTAAAATATTATCACAGTTGAACTCGCACTCATACGACACTATAAATCTTTGTAATTCAACTACGCTAACTTAGTATAACTTGAGCCATCGAACTTAGTTAGCTAACATCAGCTAAAATAGGCAACCTCCACCTCCACATACACAGAGGCTCTTGAACACCTCTCGCTGGTTTCCTTACACGCCCATGTTGTTGGAAAAGCGCCAGTCTTAAGATCCAGTCATCGTGTAAGCCTACGTCCCCTAGTTGTGATAATCTTCAGGTTTGAAATGATGACGGAGTGAGAGGATGGTCCTTTCCAATGTGCCCAATGAAAGTTGGCAAATTTAGTCCACTTTCTGGATATTTTGGGGTCTTTGGGTCATTTGTGCATGGGGGTTCCACTGTACATCCAATTATTGGAATATGGTCCACCATCTACGTTTTACACATAACGCCTACGGCAGTTTCCGAACACGGGGCCAAACTGTCTTTTAAGCCGTACATCTTGACTTTGTTAAAAAAAAAAAAAAGTTTTCTGACTAGTAATAATCATAAGTTACGATCTCAAATTTACATTTTCATATTAGCTTGTGCTCAGCCTTTAAAAACATCAGATTTCTGTAGAACTGGAAGAAACAGGTTCAAGTTCCTCCAAGTTCAAATGTTACAGTCATTATCTATTTTTTGCAAAGTATATTGGGAAAGTGAACAGTTCTTTGTGCAGTCTCAAACAGTGCACAGTGACAAGGTAGAGTTTCCCTGTGTTTTTATTAGCTTTTGTATTGTCTCCTACAGTTCATTGCACATGTGTTGCTCCTTTGACACATTATTGCCACCACATATATCCATAATGTATTCAGTGAACCAGTTTATCCTGTAATGTTATAATTAAGAGATATTTGGTTAATGAAAATGGTGGTGTAGTCGGTAAGGCTGTCGCCTCACCGCAGGAATTTGATTCCTGGGTTTGATACACCCTAGCGAACAGGGTCATTGGAGGGTCTCACAGGGTCTCCACTGCGTGGAGATTGTTTGTTCCCCCCATGGTGTTGTTGGTTTTCTTCCCCCAGTTCAAAGACATGCAGCTAGGTGAACTCTGGGTGAGTGTGTATGTCTGTGTGTCTGTCCTGTGACGGACTTGTGGTCAGTCTAGCGTGTTTTTGGCCTTCCGCCCAGTGAGCGCTGGGATAGGCTCCAGCACTCCACCTCAAAAATCCTGAAAAATAATCAGTTTAGAAGATGAGCAAGCAAGTGTTTACTGAATTCTCTGCAGTCTTAATGGTGGGTGTAAGTGCAGTAACTGCGCTTAATGCGGTCTGTTCAGTTTAGTTCAAGGTTTAGTCTTCTGAGTTCTGGTCTTGTGGAAATGCTCCTGTGCTATTGAACATAGCCGGCCCTGATCTGCCATCACTTAAAAAATAATCAGTTTTATTTCACCGTTTAAAAAAAAGTGAGAGAGAGACTTTTAACGGTCCTTTATTTAAAACAGTGTTTAGACCAGTCAGTAGTCATATGGTCATCTTAAATTTCATTAAAATAATAAATAAATAAATCTGTAAAATAAGATGACAACAATATAAAAGTACATAAGTAAAAACAAACTGTTTGGCTTAAAAGAGAGAGAGAGAGAGAGAGAGAGAGAGAGAGAGAGAGAGAGAGAGAGAGAGAATGTGAGTGAGTAAAAATAAGGAAAGAGAGAGTATAAGGAAAGAAAGAGCAGAGAGAGAAAAGACAGTGCAGGACTGAGTAGTTAGAGAGAAAAGACAGAGGGTGAGAGGAGTGTGAGAAAAAAAAGGTGAGAGACAAAAAGAGGATGAGAGCGTATAAGGAAAGTGCTAAAGAAAGAGAAAGAGGGAATATAAGGAAAGAGAGACATAGAGCAGTGAGAGTAAGAAGAGAAGAAGAGAAGAGAAGAAGAATGATGAGAGAGAAAAAGTTAGGGAGCGTATAAGCTAATAGAGAGCAGAGAGAGAGAAAGAAATATGAGTAAGAAAGAGGAAGAGATTATATAAGGAAAAAAGAAAGAGCCATGATAGAGAGAATGAAAGAGAAAGAAAGTGAGAATGAAAGAAAAAAAGAAGGAAAGAAAGAGTATAAAGAAAGAGAAAGAAAAGACAGGGCCGCAGTAAGTAGTAAAAGAAAGACGAGAGAGAGAGACAGAAAGTCATTTCAGCTTCTCTTTTGTTGTTTTGTTTTTTTTGATGCAGGACAATAATCGGACCCTTCTGAAACACAGGAAAATCTTTTCTACTAGCACAGAACACGTTCTCCCACATGCTATAACAGGAATGAGAAGCTGCTCACCGCCTCAGAATTATTACCAGCTACAAATGAGCAGAAACACATTAGTCACTGCAGTAATTATCCAATCAAAGCTTCTTAATTATTTACTTATTTAGGAAATTATTTGCAATAAATCACAGCTCGCTGGTCTCATTACTGCTGTGATTTCTGAGGGGTTTCAATATTTCAATACTTTGGCCCAGTGGGATCCAGTGATATTTTTTCAAACGGTGTAAATAAAATAAAACAGATTAAATAAAACAGTGCTTACTGAAACCCAGTATTAGTTTTTTTCCCCCACGGTCTTCAAATGTATTATCTCCATTTTAATTTAAACACAATGTACTGAGCAAAGTACTCATTCAGCAGCCAGTCTGATGGTTATGGTCTGAGTGGCTTTTTTAAAGTTTAGCATCCAAAATGTCAGAGTTCATGAACCGTCAATGAGCAGCAGCTGACTGACAGCACTGGAGGAAAAACAGGCAGATCATTTTTCCTAAACATTTTATGAAGTGACCATCAGTAACGTTTACAGGTTAATAGTTAAAACACACAAATACTCTCTACAGAGTTCTGTTCATCGCTCATCACACACTTCCAGCACTGTAGAGTTCGGTTCTGCTGGAGTGGTGGAACCATTTCAATGTCTGACGTCATGTATCACACAAATAGTCTGATCTAAAATTAACCAGAGAGAGAAAACAGGAGAATTACAGGGTGAATAAGATCAGAGAGAAAGAGAGAGAGTGAGAGAGAGAGAGAGAGAGAGAGAGAGAGAGAGAGAGAGAGAGAGAGAGAGAGAGAGCGAGAGAGAGAACAATGAGAATCCAAGATGGTATGTGGAAAAGTAACATTTAGAACTGAAGGAGAGTGAAATACGTCAAGAGGGAGAAAATGGAAGAGAGAGAGAGAAAGAAAGCAGAGATTATAAAAGAAATAGAGTATAAAGAAAAAAAATAGAGAGTATAAGATAAAACAGAGCGAGAGAGAGAGAGAGAGAGACAAAGAGACAGAGTATAAAGAAAGAGCGAAAGCAGAAAGAGAAAGAGGAATGAGAGTGATAGAATGTGAGTGAGTATGTGAGTATGGAGAAGGAAAGACAGATGATAAGAATATAGAACAGAGAGATAGAGAGAGAGTATAAGGAAAGAGAGATAAAGAGACACAATGTAAGTGAGTATACAGAAGGAAGGAGAGAGTATAAGAAAAGACAGAGCAGTGAGTATAGTAAAAGAGAGAGCAAAAAGAGAGATAAGAAAATAAAAGAGATAGAATGCGAGTATAGAGAAGGAAAGAAAGAGTATAGCAAAAGTCCGAGCAGAGAGAAAAAAGTAGGGAGGGATGAGTGAGAGACAGAAAGATACGGCAAGGGAGAGAAGGAAAGAGCTTGAAAAACTGAGAGTAAAGACAGAAGGTAAGAACCGAACAGAGAGAAAAGACAAGTGAGAAAGCAAGAGTGAGAAAAAAGGAAAGACAGAGAACTTGAACCAGAGAGAGAGATAGAGTATAATAGTCTTTTTACTTTAGAGACAAAGGAATCAAATGAGATATAGAGGTAAAGAGCAAGAGATAGAAAGGAGGGAGAAATGGAAAGACAGAGAGGGAGAGGAGAGAGAGAAAGAGGAATTTTGGCAGTAAGGATTACTTTACAGGTGTATAGAAAATATTGTGGGGGGTAAAACGTGATAGAATTCAATCAATGTATACAAAAAATAAATGCAGGTTAAAAATTAGCAAAAAAAACTGGTCCTTAAAAATCATATAATTTTAAAGCTCTGCAGTACCAGCAGTTTAGTCAAGACAGCAGCCCCCTCACTTAGCTGGTCCTGAAACGCAGTTTACCAACCCATAACATTTCCTAGGACCAGAACACACACAAATAAATCTGATTAAATACATCAAATTCTAAACCAGCTTCAGCAAAGTCATGTCAGCTGCCGGGAAACTAAATCCAACTCACAGAGTAAACTGCGGTGTTATCTGCCTTAAAGCGACAGTACAGCGTAGCAGATTACCTGAGCACAACGACTGGCTCAACACTGAGATCCACCTCAATGAAGTACAGACTCAGTCATCACTGCCTGGTGAGACGGGCAGACACAAGAAATCTCAGCTCCCCAAAGAAAAGAGCAAAGACTGTATCAGAACTGCCAGGAGGGTAAGATAGAGACAGAGCTGCACTTTTTAACTGAGTGTATCAAATTCACCCCTATTAGAATAGAATTCTTCCCTAAAATCTCCAACATCACTCCTGTATTTAAGAACCTTCTCAACACGGAGAACAGGTGCTAATATTTGGCATGTCAATAAAACAACATTGAATTGGGGGGGTCAGAGAGGGACAGAGAGAGTAGAAAGAAAGACAGAGAAGGAGCAGAGACAAAGACCAAGGGTAAGAGCAGTGAGAAAAAAATATAGAGTACAAGGAAAGATAATAAACAGAAAGAGGAGAGAAAGTAAGAACAGAGAGGCAGGGTAAAGCATTAGAGAGAAGAGTGAGAGAGAAGAGCAAAGCGAAAAAAGAGAAAGAGAGGGAGAGAGTAAAAGAAAGAAGAAAGAGAAAGGGAGAGAGAAAGAAGAAAGAGAGAGCGAGAAGTAAGAGGTAGGGAGAGAGAGAAGGGAGAGAGATTGGGGAGAGAAAGAGGGAGAAGCATAAGAAAGAAATTGGGAGTGAGCGAGGGGAGAGAAAGGAAAAGAGACAGAGAGATTGGGGAGAGAAAGAGGGAGAAGGATTAGAAAGAAATTGGGAGAGAGAGAGAGGGAAAGAGACAGAGATAGAGAAAGAAAGGGGAGAGAAAAGGGGAAAGAGAGAGAGATTGGGGAGAGAAAGAGGGAGAAGGATAAGAAAGAGATTGGGAGAGAGAGAAGGTAGAGAGAGGGAAAGAGACAGAGAGAGAGAAGGGAGAGAAAAAGGGAAAGAGAGAGATAGAAGAAAGAGGTAGGGAGAGAGATATGGGAGAGAGACGGGGAGGAAAAGAGGGAGAGGAATAAGAAAGAGATTGGGAGAGAGAGAAGGTAGAGAGAGGGAACGAGAGAGAGAGAGAAGGGAGAGAAAAGGGGAAAGAGAGAGAGAGAGAGAAGAAAGAGGTAGGGAGAGAGATATGGGAGAGAGACTGGGGAGGAAATGAGGGAGAGGGATAAGAAAGAGATTGGGAGAGAGAGAAAGGAGAGAGTGAAAGAGAGAGAGAGAAGGGAGAGAAAAAGGGAAAGAGATAGAGAGAGAGAAGAAAGAGGTAGGGAGAGAGATATGGAAGAGAGACTGGGAAGGAAATAAGGGAGAGGGATAAGAAAGAGATTGGGAGAGAGAGAAGGTAGAGAGGGAACGAGAGAGAGAGAGAAGGGAGTGAAAAAGGGAAAGAGAGAGAGAGAAGAAAGAGGTAGGGAGAGAGAAAAGGGAGAGAGACTGGGGAGGAAAAGAGGGAGAGGGATAAGAAAGAGATTGGGAGAGAGAAAGGAGAGAGGGAACGAGAGAGGCAGAGAGAGAGAGAGAGTTGGAGAGTGTTATGTAGGGAGATGAGATGTTTTAATTGAAACTCTGTCTCTGAAGCTGCAGGATTTAAATTAGCGCAGAGCTCTCTGCTCTTTATCTCCCGCTGTCAGTACAGAGGAAGGACAGTGATGCAGGAAGGAGGCGGAGCTCAGTCTGCTCTAATTGATCAAGTTCTCACAAACACAAATACAAACATGCTTTCTCGAGCACTTTGAGGGCAGATAAAAGCCCAACAGAGCCTGACCAGCTGCGACAAACCATTTCACTCTCAGTCACTCACTGCTGTGTGTTATTCCCTCTGCCACCCGCTGAGGAATCAGTCCTGATCAGTCCCGCCTCCTCCTCCGCGACTGCGTACACTCTTGGAGGGTTCTTTAGGAGATGAGACTGAATGTTCTCTTTGCTGTGATAAAGACTGACGTGTGAGTGTGTAGAACATTTTTAAGCGTCCTAGAACCTTTACAGTATGTGGAGCTTCTATAAAAGCTCACACTTTAATACTACCCCAGGTGGTTGCTAGGAGAGCGCTTTGGCATTACTATTGTGCTGCTAGGGGTATTTCCGATGGTTGGTAGGGGGTTGTTAGGAGGTTGCAGTGGTATGCCAATTAGTTGCAAGGGGAATGCAAAGCCATCGCTACGATATCACAGGTGGTTGTTATGGTGCTTCTGAATGGTTGCTATAGTATTCCTGGTGCTTTCTAGGGTGTTGTTAGGGCTATTCCAGATGATTTCTATTTGATCACTGTGGTATTTCTGTTTTTTTTAGGTGGTTGCTATGGTATTGCGAGTGGTTGCTAGGGTGTTTCTAGTTGGTTGCTATGATATTCCAGATAGATTCTAGGCTATTACAGATGGTAGCTCGGGAGTTGAAGGTGGTTGCTGTGGTGTTTCAAGGCCGTTGCTACAGCTGGTTGCTAGGGTGTTGCATTGGTATAGTAATCACAGCAGGTTGTTAAGGCATTGCTTGGCAGTTGATATCAGAGTGTTGCTAGGGTGATGCTAGGTGGTTGCTGTGATATAATACTGCCCATTATTTTGTCATGAACTTCTTTCATGATGATTTTATAAAAACCACACGTGATACAAGACCACAAAACTGCATACAAGCCCATGATTCCTAAATGAACAGTCTAGAATTAGAATGGTGTCAATATCGTGAAAACTGAGGGATGAGTTAGCAACAAAAATCAGTCAGAACAATAACATGCAGCAAGCGTGGCTCCTCAGTGGCATCATGCAAGTAGCTCTGGCCTCTTTAGTGTTAGCTTAGCCTGAACAACAGAACAGGTTTAATTTCTGCTTTCTGTCACTCCAACACTAATCAGTTGACTACATTCTGGCTTTTATAAGTGGTAATTGTTTTTATTCTAGTGAGGGCGAATCAAACCTGTAGCTGAGGTGTTTGTTTCTTTATTAGATCTGCTAAGCTAGCATTAGCTTAACTAGGAGACTACAGCGCCCACAGAACAGATTTGATTCCAGCTTTCTTTCAGCGGCTCGACTTCACCTTCTCAGATTTCAGTCGTTATCATTTAAATTGCATCATAACTGGACCTGTTCTGTGGCGAGCAGAGCAGACAGCATACTAGCTAAGCTAATGCTAACCAGCTGCTCTCTCCTGGTTATGAGCCCTGTTTAACATTTAGAAACTAGTGTACAATTGAAGCTCTGACGTTAATTGAATGGTGGACTATTGAACTGAGCTCATTTCATTCTTATTGGGTTTGTAATACCGCAGCAGGATGTGGCAGCACATTATTGTCATAAATGTAACACATTTATTGAATAGCTACGTCAGACCCCCAATAAGTCAAGTGACCCTGAGCACGGCCGGCAGTTGGGAAAAATGTGAGTGCATTCCGTGTCGAACTGAGTCCGTGTGGAAATGCTCCAGGAACGTTTACCTCAGAGCCGTTCAGCGCTGCAGTGGAAAAGAGGCCTTTCCTGGAGAGTATGAAGTCGTAGGTAAAGATATAATTCTCCAATTTCAGATAAAGGGCAGGAAATAACATAAAAACCGCTGCAGATGTATTTTTACCTGAAACGAATGGCTCTCAATGGATATTTGGCCGTTTCATGCTGAGAACTTAAGAAACATCAGGAGGTGGATCCTGGCCCCCTGAGTTAATAGCTTGACTTTTCTCAAATTAAATAATAAGACGAGTCCTACCGAAGCGAACAGCCTCTGATTGGCTGTAATTGGGAGTCTGTTGGAGACGGTGATTAGTTGTGGAATTCACAGCAGGAAGCAGAGACGATTCAGCAGGAAGGGGAGTTTATTTTGATGCTTCATGCTTAAGAAAACAGAGGAAATCTGGCAACACTGATACAAAAAGTGATGTATTGTATTGACTTGACGCAAATGTGCTCATTGTTTCCACATGAATTATATATTTACATATTGCACCAACACAGTTACTGACAGAAATAAGTAAACCCAATACAAAACTGTGCTGCTCTAATATGTTTTATTTATGCAGAAACGATGCACACATTCAAATCAAATCAGTGAAGGAATGACAGCTTTTTGTTTTCTGTCGCTGGTGAGAAAAATCTCGCAGATGTAAAGTGTATGCATGTGAGATAATAATAAAAAATAATCATTTTTCGCGTTCCTCCATCACACCACCTCCAGGGTTTAATTAAGTTTTACGGTGTTCTTCTCAGTCTCTCTCAGTGTACGTCTGTGGGACTGGTTGTGATTGAAAGTGTGATACTAAAAATGCATAGCAACCCATTAAAAAAAAGTCAGCAGAAGAAAAGAATGAAAAGAAAATAAATAATTTTTAGACCTCTTCTATTGTTGCCTACCAGCACCATGGTTTAATTAAGTTTTACAGCGTTCTTTTTCGGCTAATTTACACCCTGTGGATTTAAAACAGACCCAAATGCTCACTGCAAGAGTTCATTTGAGTCCAATAAGTTTGCTTTTGCAACGTTTATGGATATGGGGAATATCGCCCGAGGAAAGAGGAATAGGAATAATTTAGGTGTCATTGCAGAAGGTCATGGCAGTGGTCAGAACATGTCCACATAAGCTAATTCACTATTGTTATTATTATTATTATTATTATTATTATTATTATTATTATTATTATTATTATTATTATTATTATTGTTATTATGTGATATCAAGTTATTTCTGACTCCTGGTGACCATATTGTTTTCCTCCCGAATGTTATTTCTCGTGTTTGGGTCTTTAGGCTTCTGAATGTCAGATTCATAATTCCTTGGATTGTATCCATTCATGTTGTTGCTGGTCCTCCTCATCCTCTTTTGCTTTGCTATACCCCCTTTTAGTAGTCTACAGGCCTATAACATAGGGGCAGGTCTGACATCATGCATAGGTGTAGGGCACCCACAACATCCACAAACACAATAATTCACAAACACAATAATCCAGTTTCAACCACTTACTAAAGCCACACTCTTTAGTATGTACAGTGTTACAGACAATAGAGCCACTATAAACTTTTCACAGTCTCAACACATACAGTTCTGTGCAAAAGTTTTAGGCACTTGGAGACATAAAATTTAAAAAGCCATTTTTCCATACAGACTCTTTATTTTTCCATTATGGCAACCTAGCATTATTTGCAGTCATTATCTAATACCTGCTTTGACTACTTCCTTAAGCTAAATCCAGATCACTGGTGAAGGAACTGAATATTATCTACTTCATGCTAAGATAAATGGTTTAAACAATGAACTTAGCCTAAAACTTTGCAGAGAGGTGTATGTACAGGAGAAAGACTGATCAAATAATTCTAAAAAACAATAGAAAACATAAGGGCTCGACTACAGACAACGGCAAAGCAAAAAACATAACAGATAAACAAACTCTGATCTAACTAAGCAAAACCTTACATCTAAAAAAAGAAAAATTAAAACAAAAGAACTAACGGCCTCATGTTATACCAAAGTGTTTTGTATAGCTGCATAGGTACACATCAACAACATACCTATAAGCAATGCATCTACTAATGATGTAGCTACTGTTAAAGATAGATTATTGCAGTATGGTTTAGGTAATTACATGTGTATCCATTTATTTTTTGCCTTACGTAATAATATAAGTGTGTCCTAATAGCTGTTATAACATATTCTCTCTTATGTAACTACAAATGGGTAGTAACAAGAGTGTAACTGCATTAGACAGTAGACTGGAACAGCACTCCTCCCAGCATTATAAGGAAGTGGTTAATAACTTTAATACAGTATTTACACTGGAAGTGCCAGCTTTCCTAACCTTTAGTTAACATTTACTTGGCTAGGTAACTTCTCAGTATTCTCAGTCCAGCAGTGACACTGAGGTGTTAAAATGCTGCTCTCCGTCTTCGGCTCTCCACTTTCCTCTAGGGGTTGACTTTTACATCTTTTCTCATAATATGTCCAAAGTAAAAGAGCTTAATTTGGTTATCAGGGCTTTAAGTGAAAGCTGAGGTTGGATTTGGTCCAAATGCCATATATTTTTTTTTCTTTTTGCTGTCCAGGGTGTCCATGTGGCAAAGTACAGAACTTGTTTTATCATTGCCTTCTTCTTCCGCACAGCTGAATTGATGTCTTGGCTGTCTGTGATCATCTGCCAGTGGCTTGAGTCCTGTATCGTTGCTGCCCAGCATAGGTGGTAGGTTTAGTCTGGCACCTCTGCTAAGACCTTTCTGCCATGGGAAACCCTAAAACTCTAGGCAAGCCCACTCGCCTTGACAAGGCAGGAATTCCATTATACCCAGAAATGAAAAGCTAGGCAACAATTTGTTTGGCAGACATCAAAGTGAAAACCAGAGGTCTGCCCCATTAAGCAAGATTTCTGGCTTAGCCAGTTGGCTTTAAATTAAGCCTGGCTTTTCTGCTGCAAGACAAGTGTGGGGTTGGATCATAAACAGGTTTTGGAACAATTAAGGCTGATAGGATTTTACCAGTTCAAGAACTTTTAACCAGAGGTGGCAGGGTGCACTGGAGGGCCAACTGTGTGAAAGTGCAAGAGGGATTGGTGGGGTGGGGGGTACAGTGAAGAGAGGTCAGACAGATAAGATGAAATTGCAAGGTGCAAGCAGGGTGAAAGGGTGGATGTGGTGGGGGAGTGTGGCTGTGGAGAGTTGTTCCATCGAAACAACTCCCCTCTTAAAGGTACAGATACCCACTCCACAGAGAGGTGGAAGCCAATGACAGATATTTTGGGTGACCCATGCAATCATAGACAGTCACTTTCATGCTTGAAATTAAAATGTAGGTCCAGCTAAATTGAGCGAATAATTCAACAACAACCATGTGGTCACAATAGCAGACAATTGACCACCGACTCTGTGCGCTACAGTTATCATCGGCACTAGCAATTTGAAGACACATCTCAAAAACAAGCATTAATTTGGTTCCTCTTTAAATTCTTGCCCCACCCCCAATGCAACACTGAAACAATGGAAAGCTACATGGGTGGAAAAGTCCTATGCCTCAATTTAATGATTCTATCAGTAAAGATTTACACCTTTTTTGAAACTAAAGAGGATTGTAAATTTGAGGGGAAACCGAATCTGATGCAACACTCTTGTTGAACTGGCTTGCCCTCTTGTGGACTTTATATAAATGTATTCAAATAGTTTTCATTTTGTTTTGTTTTCTTGAATGAATAAGCAAACAACAAACGTAACGTATATGTGTATGCATTTCATATTGACAGTTTTCCGCTGGTCTAAATATAATTTCAGTATAAAAGAATTCCTGAAATTCAGTTATGGTGTGCCACCCCAATGAAAACTTTTGTGAGGGTGCCACTGTTTACAAGACATGTCAACAGAGACTTTCTGTCATCAGGAAATTAAAGGCACCACATGTAGCACCTTTATCACTCTTGCTCCTCTATCAAAGCATAATAGAACCTGTCATGCTGTATTGTTCAGCTTGCTTTGTCACAATGTTAAAAGATGTCAAACATTAATAAACTGTCATGCGTTACATGTATCAGCTAAAAAATCATAGCCTCTCTACCCAAACCTGTCAAACCTAAACAATAAGGCTATTTGTAGAAGAACTCCTGCAATAATTCAAGACCCTATTTATCCCCACTGCACTCTTCCTTCACGTTACTGCTATCAGACTGGAGAGACAGAAAAATAGCATGTAAAAGAGCATGCTTTGAAAAAGCACTACCTTTGCACTATATAAATAAATAAATAAATAAATAAATAAATTAAGATTTACGCAAACACACATTTAACTAGACACAAGTGATGATGGCCAATCATGGCTCAGGGAGGAGGGCTAAGTAACGGGCTGGAGTCAGTGCAGTGTAGACAAGGGATGAGGTAGAATCAGTATGAAGTTCTGTATCAGGATATTAAAAAGTCTGTGGTATTACAGATCTCTCTATCGATGGTCAGATGGTATGTGCTACTCTGTGAGCATGCAAACTGCCTCCAGTCATGTCCTGTAAAGACACATCACCCCTGTTCCCCTGCCCCACACTGTACAATGGTGCACTGTGCAGTGATTCATTACCCACAACCTCATTTGAGGCTTCAGTGGGTCTGGTGTATGGGGCACTAAACCAACTCATGAATTTAAATATAGATACATGCACGACTCCAGGGAAAGAGGAGTGGATGTTCATAAATGCCACGAGAGACAGACATCAGGACCTGATGGAATCCGCCGCTGCTCCAAAGTGTGGAGGTTGAAGAGGCTGTTAAAAAATAATCATGGTGGTGGGCCACAATCACATTGAGTCATTAAATATGAGACATTTGTTCAGCAAGGGTTATACAGGGTAATGCAGTAAATTAAGCACTTAACCCTTATGCTGAGTTTAGGTGTCGGTGGTAGACACACTATGGTTTTTAGTGGAACAGTGGTGGAAACGTATGCAATTGCCATTATTTTTTGTTATAAGTTTTTAGTACCTGCTTCTTTCTTTGGTATAATTTCTGTCAAAGTTCTAAGTGAACTGAGGCCAAACCAAAAGATGATAAAGCTAGCTACCAGGTTAGTAGCCATACCATGTGGTGGAAAAGCACCACTAATGGTTAAAGTTCAGGAATAACCATTAATGGGCACAACCTCCTGGACTTCAACTTTACTGTATCAACTTGTGATAAAACAGTGGCAAACTTTGAACGTTTCAAACTGTTGGCCTGCACATGTGGTTGAACAGATCAATCGTCTTGCCAACTTACTGCTTGACTATGTAATAGGTTCATCTATATGACAGGTTCATCTATATGACAGCTCTAATACTTCAATGATGTAAGTATTATGAATGCCAACACTAAGCTTATCCATTAAGGTGTATAAATATGCAAAAGTCTAAGGCAACTATCTTATAGTTATATCTTAACAATACGTGTATTTCCACCAGTAAACACACCAAATAACTTTAGAACAGACGTAAATAAGTACGAATACAATATAAAATAGCATAAATATCTTATTCTGAAAGAAGATAATATCTTGTTGTAACAAGTCAGATGGGGACATGATGTTACGATCCATATGCAAGGCTTTATTATCTCAAACAAGGGTATGCAATGTGAACACAAAGCAGAGCTGGGCCCACGGAGGGAAAGTCCCAGGAGACCTGGTGAGCTGGCGTCCGAGGCAGCCTGGGGAAGTGGCTACTGGAGCAGGTGAGTTGGTAGGTGTCAAGGTAGCCGCTGTTGGTAGCCACAGAGCCTCGAGGACCTCAGGAGTGGTTCTCCCTGAAGGACAGGGTAGCTCCCTGAGTGCTGGAGAGAAAACCAGGAACTAGGCCCTGTCTGAACAAGTCAAACTCACAAGTCCTTGCGTTGTTCCGGTGCTCGCCAGGAGAGGATTCCTGTGGGGGTTTACACTACCCCCTCCGTTCCCAGAGGAAGCATAAGAACACAGTTTTTATTTGTTTGAGGACTGGCTGGAGCCAGCGAGAATGTCCGGTGGCTGCACCAACCTCACAACATGGAGACCCGTAGAGTAGAGATGCCAGAAGCTGAATGCAGTGCATGGCTGGGTTATATAGGTATGTGTGGTGATTGAGTGAGGGAGCGTGTGCAGGAGGGGGTGTGTGTGTGTGTCCGGAGCTACCTAGAATTCCGGAGACTGCGACCTCTGCAGGCACTGTGAGGAAGTGCTCACATTTGTGTCCTAGATGCTCCAGACATTGCATAAATTTATTCAGTTCATTCACCAGCAATGAGCAAAGGGTTAGGGAACCAGCCTTGTGAACAGAAGGTTGCCGGTTTGATCCCATGAACTGACAGGACACGACTAAAGTGCACTTAAGCAAGGCACCTAACCCCTGAATGCTCCCTGGGCACAGTGGTAAGGCTGCCCACTGCTCCAGGCAAGAGTGCCTGGAGCAGTATGTGTATATATATATATATATATATATATATATATATATATATATATATATATATATATATATATATATATATATATACAGTGCCTTGCAAAAGTATTTGGCCCCCTTGAACTTTGCAACCTTTTGCCACATTTCAGGCTTCAAACATAAAGATATGAAATTGTAATTTTTTGTGAAGAATCAACAACAAGTGGGACACAATCATGAAGTGAAACGAAATTTGTTGGATATTTTAAACTATTTTTAGAAAAAAAAAATTGAAGGTTATTATTTGTCCCCCTTGCGTTAATACTTTGTAGCGACACCTTTTGTTGCGATTACAGCTGCAAGTCGCTTGGGGTATGTCTCTATCAGTTTTGCACATCGAGAGACTGAAATTTTTGCCCATTCTTCCTTGCAAAACAGCTCAAGCTCAGTAAGGTTGGATGGAGAGTGTTTGTGAACAGCAGTTTTTAGCTCTTTCCATGGATTCTCGATTGGATTCAGGTCTGGACTTTGACTTGGCTATTATAACACCTGGATACCTGGTTTATTTGTGAACCATTCCATTGTAGATTTTGCTTTATGTTTTGGATCATTGTCTTGTTGGAAGACAAATCTTCGTCTCAGTCTCAGGTCTTTTGCAGACTCCAACAGGTTTCCTTCCAGAATCAGTGCTTAATTCGTGCCAGATCTTGCTGGAACAAGATCCAACACCTCTCATATTTTAGGCACCTGCCTTCCAGAACTTATTTATGTGGATCCACCACCTCTTTGATGTCTTTTTTGTAGGACACCAAAAACTATTCATTCAGTGGCATCTCTGAGATTTCATGGTTGCAGCTCCTTACTGTATTCATTAAAGCTTATGTTAGATGGACACTTGAAGCACTGTTGTGCCTATGCGTTCCAGGACCTTTTCCATCACTGCCACTTGGTGTATCACCCCACTTTTAGTGTTCCATTACCTGATGTTTTACAAACTAAGCACTGTCCAGAATGGTCCTGTATTTTGGCTCCATCTATCTTCCCATCAATTTTAACCATCTTCCCTGTCCCTGCTGAAGAAAAGCAGACCCAAACCATGATGCTGTCATCACCATGTTTGACAGTGGGGATGGTGTGTTCAGGGTGATGAGCTGTGTTGTTTTTACGCCAAACATAACATTTTGCATTGTGGCCTTTGATTTTGGTTTTATCTGAACAGAGCACCTTCTTCCACATGTTTGGTGTGTCTCCCAGGTGGCTTGTGGCAAACTTTAAACAAGACTTTTTATGGATATCTTTGAGGAATGGCCAGATTTATGCAGTGTCTGACTGATTGTTGTCCTATGGACAGATTCTCCCACCTCAGCTGTAGACCTCTGCAGTTCATTCAGAGTGATCATGGGCCTCTTGGCTGCATCTCTGATCAGTCTTCTCCTTGTTTGAGCTGAAAGTTTAGAGGGACGGCCAGGTCTTGGTACATTTGCAGTGGTCTGATACTCCTCCCATTTCAATATGATCATTTGCACAGTGCTCCTTGAGATGTTTAAAACTTGGGAAATCTTTTTTATCATTTTTTATCTCATTTATCATTATCAGTCATTTAGGTCAACATTGGATCATTTAGAGATCTTCACTGAACTTCTGGAGTGAGTTTGCTGCACTGAAAGTAAAGGGGCCAAATAATATTGCACGCCCCATTTTTCAGTTTTTTATTTAAAAAAAAAGTTTAAAATATCCAATAAATTTCGTTCCACTTCACGATTGTGTCCCACTTGTTGTTGATTCTTCACAAAAAATTACAATTTCATATCTTTATGTTTGAAGTCTGAAATTCAAGAGGGGCCGAATACTTTTGCAAGGCACTGTAAATCAATTTTTTTTAAATACTTTATTGATTCCAGAGGGAAATTCAAGATCTCTACGTTTAATGTTTCACTGCATGGATGGGTTAAATGTAAAGATCTTGAATTTCCCTCTGGGATCAATGAAGTATTTAAAAAAGATTGATTTAGCTTAATAGCTAATTACTGAGTAGTCAAAGCAGGTATTAGATGAAATAATACCTGGCTGCTAAAAGGAAAAGCTTGGAAAGTTTCAAATAAACACACATATGTAAAAGCACTACTTACTGCATCAATAAAAGTGTTTTGCTGAGCAAATAAAAGCTTCCTGTCTGAAAAAATAGCTTGCTAAATTAAACAAGTCAAGTCCCTTAAACTTTTGCACAGTACTCTATATTGATTTGTTTGTGCTTTTTATAGGTTGACTGATTTGTAGAGAAACAGATGGAGCAAACTGGCTTAAAGGAGTGGAGGATTAAAGTGGGAGCACTTGGGGTGTCAGGTGTGACCGTCTGACAGGCGTAAATGGTTCACATGGCTCACAGGTCAGATTGGAGGACCCCATTGTTGAATGTTGCTTCAGGTCTCAAGAAGGTCAGGACCAAGGAATTCAGTGACTTCAACTGCCACTTCATTTTAATCTGACTGGTCAGCACAGCAAGAAGCACCCATAGTGGTTACTCAGCACTTAAAGACAGTAAATCTTCCTGTGCAATGATGTTTAGCAACCTTTCACTCTTTCAGGTGATAACAGTCATAAACACTTGTAAATTAGCTGCATTATTCCACAGATATTCAGTGTTCTAGTGTATATGAGTGTTTATTGAGATTGTTTATGGAATGATACCTCCAAATCTAGTGTAAGAAGCATTTTCTGAGGTACTTGGATAGATATCTCGTATTCTAGTGTATGTCTGGATTTATTCAGGTTGTTTATAGGATAGCTCTAATTTTAGAGTACATAAGTATTGTGTGTGCTGTGTGTGATTAGTTGAGGGTCTGAATGTGTACAAGAAAGGTCTGAAAGGGTTAAACGCTGATATGACTATATGAATCACCCAGTAAACCTCATAAAGACTGAGTCACTGAACGTTTCAGCATTTTTTTCTTTCTTTCAGAGAATAAAAAAACTTCCTGCTCTCGAAAAATAAAGTCCTTTACCAAGAACTCTTTTCCAAAAGTACAAGCGTGGTGTTACACCACTAAGCTAATGGAGGTAAGGCTTGCACTGAAATGCTTTTTCTGTTCCTCTGAGGCCAAGCTTTTGTTCCACATCCAGGGCCACAGATTCCTAAAACACGGGCGGCCTGGGACCCTACCTTTTCATACTGGAGGAACTTAATAGCTCAAAAAGCTTTTCACACAACGCAAGAACTGAGAGAGTTTGGTGACCTATCACATAAAGAACCTACTGTAGATGTTCTGGGGGAATAAATTAAATTAGCCGTGTGTATTTGTGGAGAAAAGCAGCAGTGAACCTTCTAGGTATTATAACCTTTGGGTGTTTGAGCTAAGAAGTCCGCTGCTTTAAAGTTCAAATTCAGTGTGTAGGTTAAAAAAAGAAAAGAAATGCAGGACAAAAAGGCAGTAAGGAGATGAAATTTATTACGATTATTATGTAATATAAAGCATCATCTGCTCTAAAGTAAAGAAGAAACTGACATATAAGCTGCTTGTATGTGCTCTTTTATTATATAACTGATACTGCTACATAAACTGTAAGCTGTTTGCTCTGTATCAATGGTTTTTACTGTCAGTGCAAAGCAAATGCTCATTGATGCTCAGCTTTAAATACAGATAGACCTTAGTTAAGGAAGGAAGATACTCCATTGAAAACAAGAACATTTCACTGTGATCCCAAACGTTTGAGCAGTAGTGTATGAGAACACAAAACAGCCATGGATCTTTTATTTTAAAGCCAGGCCTTATATGGTCTCTTTTATTTCTATTCTCTGTAGTAAATGTGTTTAATTTTTATTTACTGTGCCCAAACATCTGCATGTTCACTGTATAGTCCGAATCAGAACAGTCTAAACAGGTTTCTAGCAGGAGTAGGAAAGGCCTGGAGTCCAGCTGAGGAGTCTTAGTTCTTGAAAACAGGGTCGCTGTGACATAAACCCAAAGCCGATTTTCCCAACCTATATTACATTTCTGTACATAAATTAAAAATGTATTTCTCTAAATTAAACTGAAAGCTAATGTTGCTGTAAAAGCTCAAATTAAAATCTGATTTATCTACTAGATTAAGAGCTGATTTGCTCTGTAGGCGTTTTCTATTCAAAAGAGCCCTTAAGACATCTGACATGAAGCAAATTCATTATCCTACCTGTTCTAGGACACTAATAACGACTTCTTATTACAGTTCCTGCGCTGAGTCTTGTATTATTGAACTGTCTGCTCAATCGACACACTGTTTAAATCCTTATCGGACGGCATGCTAAAGGCTAACTCCCCAGAGAGCGCTAATGCTTGTAATTGCTAATCACTAATGTGGATAATGACCATCTGAAGCTCCAAGTCTTGGCCGACTGCTAACCCTCCACTGTCCCCCACGGTGTGTTTGCCTTGAAGCGTCTTTTCTGATATCTTTTTCAATTATTCCTGACTCGTGGCTCGGAGTAATTGTGTGGAAAAAATAAAACTTTCCATGTGAGCCACATTCATGTTTGTAAGCAAAAGATAAGATATTTTTAGCATTTTATTATTATTTTTATTGGTATGAATGTAATTTAAAGTGTTAACCCACTACAAGCAGGAGCAAAAAACCTGTTCTCTAGTCTTGATTCTCTTTGTTTGCATATTTGCGTTAAAACGCTACCTTCACTTTGTATGCCGTGCATCACACTGTGGCTTATTTGGATCTGTATTTCGTTGCTGTCCAAAGAAACACGTACCTATATTTTTGACGATTTTTATTTTTCTGCATCATTTGAACACGGCAGCTGCTGTTCACATTGTGTGACAATTTCATGATGAATGGATTAATAGAAATGCTTCAAAATAGCATGGAAAAACGCCTGGTTCCATTGAGTTATATTGAAAGTTTAGACTGTTTTTATCTTCTCTTGTAAATTTGCTATTTTGTAAATTTCCACCACTGTAAGCGGCAGCATTCTCCCATGGAAGGCAATTGCGTTGTTGTTGAGTTCTAGATTATCTCTGTATTACACTACAAAAATAAGAGTGCAACTTGTCCTCCTGCATTTTTCCACCAACGTTTTGGAATTGCAAATCAGAACACATTCCTAGTATGACATATTTCTAAGTGAAACAAATATGTCATGCAGGAACTCATTTTCCGCAAGACACGATGTTATGCCATAGGATTTTACTGGATTGTGAGAGATTTTTTTACACCTTCACAGCAAAAGTAAAGAAAGAAACTTAATCATGTATGAGTGTAATTACCTAACGTTTCAGCAAGAGAAGGGCTGTATGTTGCTCCACCATCAGCTGACCCCCTCACAGCCTCTCATCACAGCAGAAGACAGAGCAAATACTGTCAGATATCTGAACTAGCTCACTCCTGTTAACATACACACATGTTTTCAGCATAAATTACCTAAAATAAACTAAAAAATTAATATTTTATACCTGCTCCAATGCTGGAATACAGTGTAGAAGAAAGGAGGCTGCAGGCAGCCTTGAGTTGAGCTGATAACTGGTATTCTTGCTGAAGATTGGTCAGGTTGGTGGAGGGGGGAGGGAGAACATACTAAGATGTGGCTCACGGTGACAGAGCTAAAGGTCAGACGACATTTAAAGGGAGCAGAAATTACTACGCTTCTGTTAAGGATTGTGGTTAATGTGACCGAGGACACAAACTAAGAAGGTAAAAATGCATTAAGAGAAAAAAATCATTTTGATTTCAGGTTGACTTTCAAAAAATAATATACGCTGATAAGGCTCTCCTCTAATGATTTAGAGTTTTGACCAGTAAATGATGACACCAGGCCATTTTGCTTGGTGGCTTTATGCCACCGTTGGCTGCATAGTGTTTTTCTAACACCAATGCAGCATAATGTCTTTGAAATGATCTACTGTTGCTGTCCATGTTCTATGTTCCACCCGACAGTATTTGACTCCACATGTGAAGAATCCATTGAAATCAGTTAAAAGTAACATGCAAACATTACATGATATAGTTGTTAAATTGTGCCTGTATTATGCTTTTTTATGGTCACAGTTGCTGTTGTTTGGAACTATTGTTGTGTGAAAAAAATGCACATAATAAAAAAAAAATAAATAAAAATCTGTTCTTCAAGTGATTTGGTGCAGCTAGACTACTCATGTGGTGGAGAAATCTGCTGTGAGCACACAAAGTTGAAGACTGTAACAGTGTGACAGGAGCGTTTTACCAATGTCTCTCCAACCATAGAGACACAGCATGGTGCTTCAGTGTGTGGGTTTGTGTTCATCAGCTCTTTGTAGGAACTATAATGATGAAGATTAGCTTTTGGCTCTGGAGATGTTGTTTTACACTGCTTTATATCAAGGCTTCTTTACAATTAAAATAGTTTGTGTTGATTAGTCACATCCTTTTGATTAGTTAATCATAATGAATCTTAATATCTTTACATTTAAACGCAGTGCCTATTGTTAAAGCTTCATGAGGGAAGGTATTTATTACTTTCACTAATTTAGTAGTCTTATTATTACAGAATAGGAACTTGCTGCAGCTATGTTCAAACCCATGTCCAAAAAGTTGTGCAACCTGTTAATAAAACCAGAATGCAATAATGTGCAAATCATCTAAAGCTCCGGGTAAACTCTACAGCTTTTTGTGTTTTATTGTCCTGTTTCTAAGTGTTTTTGTACATGTCGCATCTGGGTTTATTCAATATGATCGGCAAACTCTTCTGAACATCCGATCATCACTCAAGACGGATTTTAACACAAACTCACACACGAGCGCGAGCGGCTGCCCCTCCGCGGCTTCCTCGCTCCTTTGTTTACTAACACGCGCGCGCCTGCGAGGCAGGAAGAAGCGCAAGAGGGGCAGACGCGCCGGTGTGCTGTGCAGGACAAGGAAATGGTGCTTCAACCCTCCGCTTCCCAGTATTCTGCTCGCAAATGTTCAATCGCTGGAGAACAAAATAGACGAGCTGAACGCACGGATCAAGTTTCACCGCGACATCGAGAGCTGCTGCGTTTTAGCGCTCACAGAGACGTGGCTATCCGCCGCTATACCCAACAACGGCATCACATCGGCCGGTTTCTCCTTCTACCGGCAGGACAGAACTCTGGACTCTGGTAAGAGCAGAGGCGGCGGGGTGTGTGTTATGGTGAACTCTCGGTGGGGGACAGATATAGCAGTTCTAGCCAGTCACTGCTCTCCAGACATTGAACTCTTAATGGTCAAAGTTCGACCTTTTTTTCTGCCCAGAGACTTCAGCTCAGTCATCCTCACTACAGCCTACATCCCACCTCAGGCTGATAAGTCACGTGCATTGGAAGTTCTGTACGAGCTCATCAATAGACATGAGAACACTGATCCAGAGAGATTTTAACAGGGCAAACCTGAAGAAGGTCCTGCCCAAATACTATCAGCACATAAAATTTCCAACCCGAGGAGAACTCTTGACCACTGCTATACAGCACTTAAGGACTGTTACAAACCCCTCCCCCGCCCTGCCTTTGGCAAAGCGGATCACACCTCCATTCTTCTCCTGCCTGCTTACAAACAACGACTTAAACAGGAAAAACCAGTTCTCAGATCAGTCTATCAATGGAGTGAGGAGGCCATCTTCACACTACAAGACTGTTTTGAATCCACAGACTGGAAGATGTTTCATGATGCAGCTGGCAGTGACATCAACGAATACACTGACTCCATCACAAGTTACATCAGTAAATGCACTGACGACATTGTGCCAAAAATCAATGTCAGAACATTTCCCAATCAGAAACCCTGGATCAACTCTGAGGTTCGTGCCAAACTAAGAGCTCGAACCTCTGCCTACAACTCTGGTGATCTGGCTAGCTACAAGAAGGCCAGATATGACCTTCAGAGGTCCATCAGGCTAGCCAAACGGAACTACAGTGACAGAGTTCCAACTTCCTCTGCTCTGATCTCAGACGTATGTGGAGTGGACTGCGCACCATCACTGATTATAAAGGAGGTATGAGTTGTGATAGGGGGTCACCCTCCTCACTTGCAGATGAGCTCAATGCACATTATGCTCGCTTTGAGGCAAACAACACCTCCCCTGCTGAAAATCTCCCAATACAACAGGAGAGCTGCACACTGACCATCTCTCTGTCTGAGGTGGTGAAATCCTTCAGGGCAGTTAACCCACGCAAGGCACCAGGTCCTGATGGTGTACACAGTCGTGTACTTAAAGCATGTGCCAACCAGCTGGCTGAGGTTTTCACCGACATCTTTAATCTCTCCCTAAGACAGTTAGTGGTTCCTACGTGCTTTAAAGAAACCATCATTGTTCCATTTCCCAAGAAACCTTCTGTCACGTGTCTGAATGACTCCTGCCCTGTTGCACTGACATCAACAGCTATGAAGTGCTTTGAGCGGCTGGTCAAAGCTCACATCTGTTCTATGCTTCCTGCCAACATGGACACTCACCAGTTTGCATACCGCTCCAACAGATCCACAGACGACGCCATTGCACTAACAGTACACACTGCTCTCTCACACTTGGACAGAAAGAACACGTATGTGAGAATGCTGTTCATAGATTACAGCTCAGCATTCAACACAATCATCCCAGCCAAACTCATCCCAAAGCTCAAAGACTTGGGTTTGAACTCTTATCTCTGCAACTGGATACTGGACTTCCTGACGAGCAGACCGCAGGTGGTGAGGGTGGGTGACAGCATCTCTTCCACTCTGACTCTGAGCACGGGGGCCCCCCAGGGATGTGTACTCAGCCCCCTCCTGTACTCCCTGTACACTAATGAATGTGTAGCCAAACACTCCTCCAACCTCATCTTCAAATTCGCTGATGACACTACCATCCTAGGCCTCATCACAGATGGAGATGAAACAGCCTATAGAGACGAGGTCAGCGCTCTGTCAGAGTGGAGCCATGACAACAATCTCCGTCTAAACATCAGCAAAATGAAGGAGATGATTGTGGACTACAGGAAGCAGCAGAAGGGTGGTCACTCTCCCCTTTACATCAACGGGGCTGAAGTGGAGAGAGTCAGCAGTGTTAAGTTCCTCGGCGTTCACCTCTCTGATGACCTCACCTGGTCCCTCCACACTAACACGATTTTGAGATCTGCCCGTCAGTGTCTCTTCTTCCTGCACAGGCTCAGGAAGTTTGGACTGCCTCCTGATATCCTCACCAGCTTCTATAGATGCACTATAGAGAGCATCCTAACGGGCTGCATCACTGTCTGGTACGGCAGCTGCACTGCCTGCGACCGCAAGGCCCTAAAAGGAGTGGTGAGGACAGCAGAATACATCGTAGGCAACAAACTACCAACCTTACAGGACATCTACCAGTCCTGCTGCCTGAGGAAAATCCAGAAGATCAGGTTAGACAGAGGTCACCCACCACACGGCCTGTTCACCATACTGCCATCAGGCAGGAGATTCCGCAGCATCCAGGCCAAAACAACCCGCCTACTGAACAGCTTCTACCCACAGGCTGTCAGGCTCCTGAACAAACTGTGAGGCTGAAAGACCCCAATACCGTTCACTCGACCACTGCACATTGTTACACTTTATATTATTTATTCTGATATCGCTGCTATGGACAACATCATCATATCACTAAGTCACTTTAAATAGATATAGATATATCTACTTAGAACCTGCCTATGCAACATTTTTCCCAGATGTCCCCCTGTATATCCTATGTTTATATCTTGTGTATTGTATAGTCCTTTATATATTTTAGTTATAACTATATGTATATTTTTAGCTTATTTTTACTTTAATATTGTCTATTTATTGTATGTTTGTACTGTTTTATATATATAATGCTGCCCTGCTGTAGAGTTGTATCTGAGCCTCACCCAAAGCATTTCAATGCATGTTATGTCCTGACATGATGTGCAAATGACAAATAAACTTGAAAACTACGTGGTACAAGGATGATACATCACTGAGATATTTAAATGTTTTGGGTTTTTTTTATTTGATGCCAGCCACACACTCATCACCTTAGAACTTTGTAAGTGTTTGGACACTGAGGTGACGATTTGTATTGTTCTGATTTTAGGTGCTCAACAGTTCTTTTGTCCAATTTTTCCTTGAATGTTTTCAATGGGTGATCAGTCTGGACTGCAGGCAGGTCAGTTTAGCACCCAGACTCTTTGGAGCCATGCTGTTGTAATGCATGCGAATGTGGTTCATTGTGTTACTGAAATAAACAAGACCTTCCCTGAAAAAAATGGCAGCATATGTTCCCCCAAAACCCCTATATACTGTTTAGCCTCAAGGGAACTTTACCATGTGCACTAATGCCCCATTAAGTATCATCACGGATGCTGGTTCTTGAACTGAGTCCTGATAACAAGCTGGATAACATTCCTCCCCTCTTTAGCCTGGAGGACACAGGTGTCTATGATTTCCGAGAAGAAATAACAATTTTCATTTTACTACACAAGGGTGTAGAAGCATGGACTGAAGTGATGTTTCTCCACCAGTATCCAGTGATTATTAAATTGTCCCCACCAATAATTTGATCACCTTTTCCTGCTGTCACGTGAGACTCCATAGCTATGTTTGGTTGTTAGCAGCACCAAAACTGGAAGTAACACTTTCCAGTCATATGAGACTTATGGTACAAGACTCAGGTGCAAAAAGCTATTTTTCAAAGAAACGTGTAAGTTGCCTAAAGTCTAGTTCACTAATGAAACGAGTCCATCATAATAGCATTCGGCTTTGGCACTCAGCATACAGCAGGCTAACATCATCTGTAGTTATGAATAACAAGCAGTGTTCCCTACTGTTATTAATGCTAATGTAATAGTTACACTATGGCTGAAGTAATGTTGATAAGTCTTTAGATGTAAACTCACTGTTTACTGGTTTAAAACTGGCTGAAACGAGCTGGTGTTGTAGTTTAAATGAGACATTAAAAAGATTTTTTTTTTCCTGGGATTGTTACTTTGTTTTTGTAGACAACAGTCGCGGGGTACGTGGCGTGACGACATAGATTCATAGGTCCCTACCAATGTCGGAGAAGGCAGCAGCATTTTAAGATCTGTTTTTTTCTTTGCATGCTAGAGTTTTAACTTGCATTTGTGGAACAGTGATGGACTGTGTTCACAGATGATGGTGTTGGGAGGTGTTCCTGAACCCATGCAGTGCTCTCTGAGGGCCTGAAGATCACGAGCATTCAGTACTGGCTTTGGGTCTTACTACATACATACAGAGATTTCTCAGGATTCTCTGAATCTTTCATATTTCTAAAGCAGTGTTAAGGATGAAATCTCTACGTTCTTTGCTATTTTACATTGAGAAACATTTATATGTGAATTGATGACCATTTGCCAGTACAGTCTGTCACAGAGTGGTGAGCCTGCTGCGTCTTTACTTCTGAAATATTCTTCTCTTTAGGAGGTTCTTTTTTTATATCCAGTCAAGTTACCAATGAACCTAATTTGTTGCTTCTGTCTCAGGATTTTTTGAAACATGAAAAAAAAAAAAATCACATTTCCTGCTTCTAACTTTTTTATATATCGCATCAATCAATCCCTATAAATCCTAGCAGGGTTGTACATGTATATAGAGGCATGAGGGAACCCTGTAAAAATGGAAATACAAGCAGAATTTGTTTGTGTGAGGTGGGTGGTCCTGAAAGCATGCTCTAATGTACAAGTCTGCTGTGTTTCTCGTATGGCTGGACTAATAGCTTGACTGACTTTGACACTGCCTCTGAGTAAATTCCTCCACACGTTCGTACACAGCCGCTCTACTGCATTATTTATATCCACACCTTGTGAAATATGGATTAAAGTAGCTTACAGAAAAGCGTGTCATGTGTACAGTTGCTGGATCCCTCTGCACCAGGTGGGCATTTATTTGGCCTCATAAAATCCTGTTTATGCACTGCTAGAATGGAAAAATAGCTTAAGGTAAAAGTTTCGCTGCATAGTGGATTGCAGAATACTTCAGAAACATTTCTGGGTTTGCCGGCTGTGAATGAGCGTTTGTGTCAGACTTAGAGGTGTGTAAGGTGTGAGATTCAGGCATAGGCATGGGGTAACACAAAAGTGGGAGGGGCAGTGCCCTCCTAAAGCAGGCTCATTTCCAGTGTTAGAATTTTGGGCTCCATTAGAATAGATTTACATTCTTCAGTTTTCCTAAAACACACTATTTTTCTCATACTGTACATCTGTGTTCAGCCTCTGTCTGAAACAATCTAGAGCTCCTATGTCTTCAAGGTCCACCTCCCAAAGTGACAGGTGCGCTCTTGATCAGCCAGTTCACCCACTCTGTTCTGAATGGTCAACTGCCACTGCAGCATCCTGCCACAAGTCCTCTGCTGTAAGTACTGTGTTACAAGATGACATCACCTTGTAAAAGTAAAGAGGGCTGCAATTCCGGTGAGGCGTTTCAGGCGTTTCAGGTCAGACAGAGTACTTTGGACTTTATAACTTTGCAGAACATTTACATGCACAAAAGACTACAACACACTAAAGAAAAGAGAAAAAACTATAATAGGTCCCCATTTAATACTAGCATAAAGGTTGAGCAAACTGTGAAACCGCATAGAACATTCTGAATATAACCACAACAGTGAAAGTGCACTTGATATTAGGGAGTCTGAGCAAGCAGGGTCGCTGCAGCAACCTAAAAATCCACTGCTTTTACATTTGCATATTCACCTGCTGTTTTTTTTTTCCATGTTTGGCTGTAGCCGGCCATGCTGGTGCAGAACAGGCAGACTGGTGCAAAGTCAACAACCTGTAACTGAATGTGAGAGAGATGGTTGTTGACCACAGAGTGACCACTTATCATCATCATCAACTCCTCTGTGGAGACAGTTACAAGCACAGAGTTCCTTGGAGTTCACATAGCGGAGAACCTCACCTGGATCCTGACCACCAGCCCTGCAGCATCTCTATTCATACAGAAATTAGGAAAAGCTTTCACCTTCTACAGAGAGCATCTTGAGCAGAAGTATGACTGCCTGGTTTGGGAATTGCACTTGAGGTCAGCTGAAAAGATCACAGGGGTCTCATTTGCACCACAAGCTGCATCTAAAAAGCCACCAGCATTGTAGATGACTCTACACACCCCTCTACACACAAACTGACCTTCTGCCATCTGAAGAAGGTACCATAGCTTTTGGGCCCTCACAATTGGATTTTTTAAACTAAGGAACTGTTAATCTTGTTGATCATACTAGGGCTGGGGTGGGGATAGCACTAACATTGTGCATTTCAACGGCAATCCACGGGAGCAGGGAGAAAAATATTTCAGGAATGGGAATACACTTCATAGTATTCCTTTGAGAATGGTAATGCAATGTCTGTCAATGCTGTCAGTTGCAGTGAGAGTGCAGTCTTTCACATAGTTTATTCCAAAACATTCCCAGCGTCTGTTAACAGGACATATAAAGGGGCAAAATTTATTTAAAACCAATTTCAATATTTCAAATTGTTTAATGTTGATGTTCATAATGGAGTGTTTGTAGAAATGGGGCTTTCTTGCCTGAGAAATTGTCACGCCCTGCCCGTCCTCGTCCGCCTGTTTATGTCCTGTTATGTCCACAGACTTGTGTTTTATGTCTCTTCCATGTGGTTCTGTTTGGTCATGTGCTCCTAGTGTCTCCGCCCCCCACCTGGCCTGTATCTGTAACCCCTCCTGTTTCCAGGTGTCTCGTATTCCCTGTCTTGTTATATACCCCTTGGTCGCTACATTATGTGGTCGATCATTGATATTGTTGTGGTGTTGTTCATGTTAGCTGTAGTGAGTACTCTGTTCCTGCTGTTCGTTTGTTATTAAAACCTGTTGTTTGTCTACAAGCTTGCGTGTGTATCCGCACTTGCTTTGTCTGCTCCTGCTACAGCAGCCCTCCATGACAGAACTATGTCCAAATACATCCTGTCCTGGATATGAACTGGGAGTAAAACTGTAAAATAATCATAGACTTAACCTAGATACAGTTCTTCTACCGTCCCCCACAGCACAACCCATAAAGAGATCAACTCAGTCAGAAACAGAGTCAGTGAAGGTAGAGGTGATTTCCAAAAGTTGGAGAGCACCACAGAGAAGAGAAGGTAATTTAAACTGATGTACCATTCATCTCCCTCTCTCTCTCTCTCTCTCTCTCTCTCACTCTCTCTCTACACTGCTCTAAACTTCGCTTGTAGCTCTCTGGGTTCACAGTGGAAACGTTGGGCATAATGGCAGAGAAAAAACAAATGCAAATGGATGATAATGTTCTCTCTGTCTGCTTCCGTCTCCCTTTTCTCTCTCTCTCCTATTCCCACTTGTTTTCTTGCCACCTCTAACTGTGTCATTCTCTTACTCTCCCACTGTCTGTCCCCTTCTCTGTCTCTCCATCTATCTCATCTCTCACCCTCTGGTTCCTTTCTCTTGCTCTCTCTATATCTTTCACTCACATACTATCTGTAATTTATCTGTCTCCATATTTCTGTCTATCTTTCTCTGACTTTCTCTTTCTCACTTAGTGCCTCTCTATTTCTCACTCGTTTCTTTTTGTTTCTCTACCTGTCTGACCATCTATCTCTCTTTTTCTCTTTGTCTTTCCCTCTGTGTTTGTTTTTCTCCCTCAATTATCCACATTTTCCATCGTCTTATAAGTTCTGTAGTACTTAAGCAGCATTTGGTGCTTTAGAAAAGTGGTGCTTTGCATCAATGACACTGTGTTTCCTTCACTCTTAGGGCGTTTTTACACCTGTAGCTCGTTTCACTGGTCCGGATCAGTTAATGAGTTAATGAGGAGTGTTTCCTCGCACCAAAATGTGCCCCAACAAACCACGTGAGCACGTTGTCTCCTTTGATTGGTCAGAGCTATCTGGCTTGCGAGCAAAGTTAACACAGGGAGAAGATGCGGTTTTCCTAAACTATCGCACATTTCTTGTACAGCATAGCACGGAGGAGCAGCAGCAGAGACAGCATTTGTTTATAGCTGTAATAATAATCTGATAATATACCAAACTATAGCACACCTGCAGAACACCCAGCTCACTCCAAATATCAAGTAGACAACGTCCTTCACTGCTAGTCCAAGAGAGACCTCGCTTCATTGTCCTTGCCCTTTTAGCTGCTACAGTTATCCAGTTCTCTGTTTACGCCATCAGCACAGCTGGCTGCAGGAGATGTTTAGATTAAACTTGTGAAGTACACCTAATACTTGGGTCGGATCTAGGTTGGATCGTGTTCTCACCACAAACGAACCGCTCCGGAGTTCGTTTGGAACCGGACCGAGACCACCTCCTCTCGAGGGTCTCGGTGCAGTTGTTTTGGTCCGCGCCCGAGTATGATTACTGTTTTTTACACCTGCCAAAACAAACCACACCAAGGGTGCAAAAGAACCAGAGTCTGTTTTATCTGGACTAACTAGTGCTGGTGTGAAAACGCCCCTAAAAGACTTCAATGGTTCTTTAGAAAGAGAATATTGTTATTTTGACCCATGAGCTTCATATAGAATGAATACTTAAATTACTCTTTACATGTTGATATGGTTCATTAGAAGGATTGAAAATATGTTGTCCATGGTTTTATATGGCACCAAAAATGTTCATCTGTACAAGGTATTGTACACAAGAATCCTTTTCTTGCTGTATAGAATCATTTTCAAAAATGACATCAATGACACTGTTTGTCCTTCACTTTTTTAAAAGTGTTTCTTCATAGGTTCTTCAGAAAGAGACTAGTTCTGTTTTGAACTATGAACTCCAGATTTAAACATTTCTTTCTTTTCATGGTATCATGGTCATTGTAGACCCATTTAGTTTACTAAATGAACCTAGTTTGAACCTAGTTTACTAAATGAACCTAGTTTTAAGAGTTATTTTATTTTTATTTTTTATTTTTTTTAGTCAGTCAGTCCTGGTTTTCTCATGCTCTAAACATCACTCACAACATTCGCTGCTATGAAGCACCAAAAGCTTGAGAATGTTAATAGCACCCTTGTGGAGAATGTTCAACCCTGGGGCAAATTCTCATGTTAATGGGGCTGTTTGAATAAATGAGAATGCCATTTGGACTCTGATGTGCACCAAATTGCCAAACCAGACCCATTCAGAAAAGATATCAATATTGCAGTAGAATATTAGTCATCAAATGTGTTTCTTTCTGGGAACTTTGCTTTTTGGAACATTTCATGTGCAAATAGTTATTAAATTTGTGTAAATTAAAAAGCCAGTGGAGGTTTGTGTATGTGGGTCATTTAATATTTCCATTAAACAGCATTTAAATATGATGCCAATGTGTTGGCACTAAACTGTTAGACTTCACCGGCACATAAACACAACCTCGTTCCAACCTTTGGATTCAATTACAGATGTGTCAGTGTGAAGCCTTAACTGGAGTTACATTTCGACACCCTCTCACTTTGGGCTATGGGTCATCTGACTAAAGGGTTTAGGAATTTGTAAGGAAATGGTAAGTAATCAAACTCTGAAACCTGCAATGTTTGAACTTGAATCTTGTTCATTAACGCTGTGCTGCAGATTGTTCCAGTTAGTTTGTTGTTGTGGTGCTGAGGTAATTCTGCATTGAACTACGTTCAACTATATGTATGATGCATCTTGGGATAAAATGAACATTTATATCAGCTTGCTTCAAGTCAAATCTAGGGCTTAATCTCTTTCTGCAGTACCCCCTAGTGGCCATTCCATTGGTAGAATGAAAATATAGTGATTATAACCTAATATGATTATGTACCCAGTAACTGTGCTAAGAGATCAACTAGGATATGTTTGTCTTTTGTTGCATATATATTCATTTGCATGTCAGTCAAATCGCCCCTTTTCTGACAATGTAGGTAGTCCTTGGTTCCAAGTCACAAAGACCATTAGACAATCAGGCAATTAATCTGGCTTGCAAGTCTATGATACGAGTGGGCAAAGTTTGCAAGAAAGATTAAGATGCAATTGGATTAGAGAAAATGTCTAGGAGACAAAACAATCCAATAACTGCAGAAAATCAGATTTTGTCAGTAATCCATGTAACATGTCTACATGCACTTGGCTAATCAGATAATGGAAAACTCTGGATCTACAAGAGTAAGGCATGTAATTGAATTTCTGCTTTGCAAACAGCTTTTTAATAGAATATCAAGCAATTTTAGCAAAAAATAAGGACATTCATCATTTAGAATATGAAGAATATTTAAATCTTTCATTTTGTCCAGTATATCATTTCATTGTTTTGTTGCTATTTTGTGGTTTTTGCGTAAAACACTGCTTGATTATTTTCAGTAGTGTGGTCGGTTTTCACAAACCATAGTATGGGTAATCTGAAAAATCGAATTATTTAGCTAAAGTCCAGCTCTTATTATCAGATGTCTAGACCTTAATCCTGTCTAAGATACCAGAGTATTTTGTTTACATGACAATTAAATCAGGTAACTGCAGAAATCCCCTTGTAAACACACTCATTTTAAAACTTTAAAACCCTGTAAGAATTTGAACCTGTACTCACTGTTGGAACCAAAAATGTCCTGGGATAGGACTTTGTTTTTAAGGAATTTAGGGCCAGTCATAAGTCATCAACAACCTGTAAAGAATTTTCAACCAAAGAGAACCAAAAAATGTTTAATATGGAGCTACAAGGTTGTCCTGACAGCAAAGATATACAGTGTGCTAGATATGAGAAGACAACTGTACCGACCAGCTTTTAATCAGGTGTAACTCCTTCACACTGCAGCAGCTGTGCTGGAGTTAGAGCTGTCTTTATTAGCGTAGCCCCAGAAGACAAACCCACAGGCAGCTGCAGTAACCACTGCATCAGTAATCTCCTTCTAACACTTCACCTTCCCTAAAAACCCCCTTCAGACTCGTTGCGTTCTCCGTAATCAGCCTGGTGTGTGAACGAGTGTGTTTCTCCAGAGTGTACGTGTGTCAGGAAGTGTGCGCGTCTTCAACAGCATCTGGAGATCAGTCTGCACCTCCTGTAATGCAGGCAGAAGCTGAACTGTAGTTAAAAGCGAGCAGCTGTGAAGTTTCTGTGATTAGACTTGACCGACTCTGATATGCTACCCCGGCTGGTGACCACAGCTGGACTCCAGCTGCGTTTGCCCTGATTTCACAGCATGGGCAATAAACATGAACTAGAAAAGTGTGATTGTTCAGCTTAAGATTGCTAAGATGTTGCTAGGTGCTTGCTATGGTGTCAAAATTGGTTGCTATGGTGTCCAAATTGGTTGCTAGGGTGATGTTATTTGGTTGGTATTGCGTGCCAGTTGTTTGCCAGGAAGTTGCTATAGTTTCCCAGATGGTTGCAGGGGTATTGTTTGTTGGTTGCCATGGTATCCCAAGTGGGATTGTGCTAGGTGATTTTGTTTACTACATAAGTGTCAAGTGTTAATAAAAGTTGCTGCTATGGTATCCCATGTGATGCTAGGGTGTTGTTAATTGGTTGATATCATATTTCAGGTGGTTGATAAGGTTTTGCTATTGTTGCCATTGTATTCCCAATCATCTGTAAGGTGTTGTTAGACAGTTGCTATGGTATCCCAGATGATTGCGAGGCTCTTGCTAGGACGTTGCTATAATATACCAGGAAGTTCCTGGATGTTGCTAGGCAGTTGCTAAGGTGTTGCCAAGGTGTGCTATGCTAACCCTAATGGTTATACTGTTTTCTGAAGTAAACCATTATTCTGTGTAATATTTTGTGTAAATCTGTGTTATGACTGCGTTAAGACATATTATGTTTGTGGTGTTTGATGTCTGTGTTATGACATGTTATGACTGTGGTATGTGATGGCTGTGTTTTGGGGTTCTGACAGTATTATGACTATTATGTCTCTGTTATGACTGTATTATGACTGTGTTATGACTATTATGAGATTAACTAGGACACTCTTGACGCTGTAAGTGACAAGGGGTAAAATAGCAGCACCTGCTCTGAAAATAAATCACTTCTCTCCACAGACAGTCATACGGGGATAAAAAATGACAACTTTCTTCATATAAAACAGTCCTGTACAACACAAATAAATAAAGGTTTATAAATATTGTCTTGCCTCTGTGACTACAAAGCTAAAAAATCCAGGTTTTACATTCAATTTGGTGAACTTTGCCCATTTCTGTCTAAATATATTCCATAAATGTTAATCAAATGTTAATAAAAAATTCATAAATAAGCATCATTCCTTCCAAACAAAGGTGGAAATGACTTTTTATGGCTACTGCGTAAAAGGGATGCAGCAATTTTTTCTATATATCTTTTTTCCCTGTATATCAAATGTAACTGATGAGCTAAGACATGTTTGGTGCTTCTTTAGTTTTGCGCTAGAGCTGTGAGACTAATGAAGCTAAAGGAAATATATACCCTGCCAATTAGCATCAGCTAAATTGTCACACACTTGCTTCAAACCGTGTGTAACTTTTCCATAATCTCTTTTAGACCTGATTATGTGGTTTCTGACACTGCGTCATAGGTAGCAGTCATACGGTGTCAGAAAGCACATAATCAACTCTATTCAGTCAACTTCTCAGTCTCAATTGTTCACTTTTCTTTCACCCCCCTACCCCTTCTCTGATCAGTCTCTGGTTCTAATCCTGTCTCTCTCTCTCTCTCCGAGCTGTAATTGAGTTGGTCTGAGAGCTGATGATGCTGACAGCTCCTGTGATTTACTCGCATGTCGAGCTGAGCCAGAAACCCGCTGCCGCACTGCTCTAACGCTGCTGCCATTCGCACGTGTACGGGTACTGAGAGTAAAAAAAAAAGATTTTTTTAATATGCGTGGAATGAGTATGAAAAGATGATTAACCATTCTCAACAGCTTAGTCATCCTCGCTAATGACTGCCCCCTGTGCCTCTCATTCAGTCATTCAAGCAAGTCAGAGGCAATGATTTTTCGGTCCAAGCTGTACGTCACATGCACAAGCGTAAACAGAAGGTCTAGCTCGACCTTTCAGTCTTATATGATCTCCAAATTAAGTTTATATTGATGACTTTATGATAGAAGATAGAAGATCATTTGCTCAGGGACCAGAATCACAGAATGACCCACACTGCAAAATGTTCTTCTCCACATTGCAAGTAATTGCGCATTTCCACCGAAGAGGTCTCCAAATCTCCAAACACTTACATAGTACGACTTTGTTCTTCCATTTTTCTTTGAAGTGCTATCACGGTCTTTGGAGTTATTGTGGTTATAGCAACAAGCTGAAGTTGCACAATCACTCTGCATTTTCTTAATTTTTTTTGCAGCCCCGTGTTTAAAAAAATCACCTGCTTTGATGGTAAAAACAACGTACTGCGGGTCATCATTGTGCATTACCGTCAAACAACCCTTTTCTGTCAAACTAGGCCACATTCACATTTAAGTTGTTGGCTACGTTAAGTGAACAAGAATAGGAGTGTTTCTAATAAAACCTCGACCCTCAGAGGACACTTTGCATGATTAAAGGCTTTACATCATTAAATTGTTCTTTAGGTTGGTAGACAGTGTGTTGTATATCGTCGCTGTCCAATGACAAACAGGTATCTCCAAAATTGCAACTTTACAGGAGAGACCAAAAACATACTTTACTTTCAATATGAGTCAATAGAACCAGAGTTTTTTCCAAGCTATTTTGGAGCACTTCTATTGGTCCATTCATCATGAACTTTTCATACAATGTAAACAACCCTTGGCATGTTCAAATGATGTGGAAAACTCAAAATCGACAAAAATTAAGATTTTTTTTCACTGGACAGCACCAAAATGGTTTTATATAAATTCTTTTTGAAGCATTCTACATATCACTAAAATTGGATTTTCTATTGTTACAAGTTTGCCATCGTCACGATAGCAGAAGCATTCTCCATCAATCTGAAAAAAAATCGCTAATGACTCAGTTGCTACAGACCTCCAAACTTCATGTGGCCTTAAGATTAGCTCAGCAACAGTGCATAGAGAGCTTTAAGGAATGGGTTTCCATGGCCGAACATTTGCTTCCAAGCCTTACATCATCAAGTGCAATACAAAGCAATGGATGCGTTGGTGTAAAGCACTGGACCACTGGACTGTAGAGCAGTGGAGACGTATTCTCTGGAGTGACGAATCACGCTTCTTTGTCTGGCAATCCATTGGACGAGTCTGGATTTGGCAGTTACCAGGAGAACGGTACTTGTCTGACTGCATTGTGCCAAGTGTAAAGTTTGGTGGAGGGGGGATTATGGTGTGGGGTTGTTTTTCACGAGTTGGGCTTGAATCCTTAGTGTCAGTGAAAGAAACAAGAGACATTGGACAATTTCATGCTCCTAACTTTGTGGGAACAGTTTGGGGACGGCCCCCTGTTTCAACATGACTGAGCAGCAGTGCACAAAGTAAGCTCTATAAAGACATGGAGGAGTGAGTTTGGTGTGGAAGAACCTGACTGACTTGAGTTCTAAGCTCAACCCAATAGAAGACCTTTGGGATGAATTAGAGTGGAGACTGCAAGCCAGGCCTCCTCATCAGTGTCTGACCTCACAAATGCAGTTCTCAAAGAACGATCAAACATTCCCATAAACACACTCCTAAACACACTCCCAGAAGAGTTGAAGCTGTTATTGCTGCAGAAGGTTCACTTTACAAAAAAATCTCTGCTAATTTCAGCAAGCTAAGAGTGAGCAAATAATTACAGCATGCTTTTGTTCGAGCTACAGATAGCTGTGAGGTGTATACATGATTTGTGTGTGTATGAGATAACAGCACGGCAGTATGAAGCTCCAAGCCCAGTGGACTGTATATTACAGGATCTGGCTTTATTTGTCTTGTTCTGCTCGTCTTTTGTTGCTGACTCACCTCCGTGTGGCTGTAACGGTGGTGCTGAATGAAGGTTAAGACTGATATGATTCACCGTGTGATGATAAAGGCGTGACGGAGTGCTCCTATTGAGCTGCAGGCTGAGAGTAATAGGGGTTAAAACAAAGGTGTCCCTGAACACGGTGCTGTTTGATAAGAGCCCTGTGTAATCCTATTCATGTGTAATCTACTGCCTCATTTCAGTTCTCGCTTCACTATCTAATTACACTGAGTCTGTACAGAGAGACGCCCTTCAGCTGCCCTGAGACTCCCCACAATGAACTTACTGTTAATCTGTAGAAATCTCTCTCTCTCTCTCTCTTTCTCACTTCCTTTCACGCTCTCTATCTCTCTGTCTTTCTTTCCCTCACTCTCTCTCTCTCTCTCTCCCTGTCTTTCTATTACTCTCTCTCTCACTCTCTTTCTGTCTCTCCCTCTTGCTCTCTTCCTCACTCACTCCCTCTATTTCACTCTCTCTCTCTCTCCCTCCCTTTCTGTCTCTCTCTCTCATTCTCTCCCTCTCTTTCACGCACTCTCTCTATCTCTGTCTTATTCTCCCTCACTCTCTCTCTTTATCTCACTCCCTGTCTTTCTCTCCCCCACTCTCTCCCTCTCTTTCACTCTTTCTGTCTCTCCCTCTTGGTCTCTCCCTCCCTCACTCCCTTTTTTTACTCTCTCTCCCTCTCTCTCTCTCTCTCTCTCTCTCTCTCTCTCTCTTTCTCTCTCTTTCTCCCTTTCTGTCTCTCCCTC
This sequence comes from Megaleporinus macrocephalus, assembly GCA_021613375.1. Taxonomy (NCBI): domain Eukaryota; kingdom Metazoa; phylum Chordata; class Actinopteri; order Characiformes; family Anostomidae; genus Megaleporinus; species Megaleporinus macrocephalus. Next base: position 37,065,014 of record CM038704.1, on the reverse strand, counting down.
ATTCTCTCTCTCTCTGTCTCTCCCTTTCTGTCTCTCCCTCACTCTCTCCTTCTCTTTTCACCCTCTTTCTCTCTATCCTGTCTTCATTAAATTTTCTCATGCTCTCTCTTTTCTTTTTTATCATGTAGTTCTATCTTTCATACCCTCTTAAGTTGTTTCGCTCTTTGCTTCTCTCACTCTTTTTTCTTTTTGTTCTCTTTTGCTCCAGCTTTTTTTTCTCCATGTAGGTTTCTCTTTCTCTTCCTCTTCCATTATTTGCTTCTTTTTTCCTTCTCTTCTTCTTTTGAATTCTTTCTTTATCTCTTCTGTGTTTTCTTCTTTTTTCTTTCTGTTTAGTTTTCTCATTTCTTCTCTCCTTCCTCCCTTCTCTGCTGCCTCCCCCTCCCCATCACTTTGTCTTGCTGTTTTCCTCTCTTTTAGTTGCTCTCTATCCATTTATACCTACTACTACTACTACTACTTTATCATTCTTCTTTCTAATGTTTTTCTCCTTTCACCCTCTCTTCTGTCTTTCCCCTTTTTTCTATTTCTTCTTTCCCCCTTCTCTTCTCTGCATTTCTGTCTCACCATCCCCATCATTCTTTCTTGCTGTTTTCCTCTCTTTTAGTTATTCTCTCTCCATTTATCTCTTCTTGTCCTTCTTCTTGTCTTTCCTCTCTCTCTTGATCTTTCTCTCTCCCCTTTCTATATCTCTTCTTCTTCTTTTTCATCATCTTCACTCTCTCATTTTCTCTCTCTCTCTCCTACTATATCTCCTGCTCTCCTCCTATTGTTCTTATTTGTCTTCTTTTTCTCTGTTTTTATCTTTTATCTTTGCCCTGTTCATCTATGCACTCCTATAATAGTCTTTGGCTTACTGATGAAGTGCAAAGTCAACATCATTTGTCCTCTCTCTCTCTCTCTCTCTCTCTCTCTCTCTCTCTCTCTCTCTCTCTCTCTCTCTCTTTGATAATCTGAGCTGGAATGTTCTCTATTAGATACGAAAGGTCAGAGCTGTGTTTATATGCCTGCCTGTCTGTGTGAGCAGACACAAAGATGCATCTTTTATTTATGCCAGCATCAAAGTACAGCTCCCCACTCCAAACTAGCCTTAATGAGTGGAAGTGTGATGTAGGTGTTTCTAATAAAGTGGCGGGTGAGGGGGTTCATAAGGTCAGTGTTTCTAATGACCACTGCTCTGTGTTTTTGTGTTTAGTGCTGGGAGGTGTGGAGTCCAGAGGAGTTCTGAGGAAGATCAGTGATATGCTGGAGGTCATTATGAAGAGGATGGACAGTCTGTCTAAGTTGGAGAATGCCAGCGACTCACGCCGCCTGGAGGAGCTCAGCTCAGCCATTAACAGGTACAACACTGCTCTAGTACACTGGTCCACTCTTTTAGTAATGCTCTAGTATACTTCTCTAGTACACTGCTCCCATACTCTGATCATGCTCTAGAACACTACTCCAGTACACTGGTAATGCTCTAGTACACTGCTTTAGTACTCTGGTCACGTTCTACTACACTGCTCTAGTACTCTGATTGTGCCGTAGTACACTGTTCTAGTACTCTGGTCATGCTTTAGTACACTGGTCTAGTACTCTGGCCATGCTCTAGTACACTGCTCTAGTGCTCTGGCCATGCTCTAGTACACTGCTCTAGTGCTCTGGCCATGCTCTAGTACACTGCTCTAGTACTCTGATCATGCTGTAGTAAACAGTTCTAGTACTCTGGTCACGTTCTACTACACTGCTCTAGTACTCTGGTCACGTTCTACTACACTGCTCTAGTACTCTGATCATGCTGTAGTACACTGTTCTAGTACTCTGGTCATGCTTTAGTACACTGCTTGAGTACTCAGATCATGCTCTAGTACACTGCTTGAGTACTCAGATCATGCTCTAGTACACTGCTATAGTACTCTGGTCATGTTCTAGTATGCTGCTCAAGTACTCTGGTCATGCTCTAGTACACTGCTCTAGTGCTCTGACAATGCTCTAGTACACTGCTCTAGTACTCAGATCACGCTGTAGTAAACAGTTCTAGTACTCTGGTCACGTTCTACTACACCGCTCTAGTACTCTGGTCACGTTCTACTACACTGCTCTAGTACTCTGATCATGCTGTAGTACACTGTTCTAGTACAATGGTCATGCTTTAGTACACTGCTTGAGTACTCAGATCATGCTCTAGTACACTGCTCTAGTACTCTGGTCATGTTCTAGTATGCTGCTCAAGTGCTCCGGCCATGCTCTAGTACACTGCTGTAGTGCTCTGGCCATGTTCTAGTACAATGCTCTAGTGCTCTGGTCATGCTCTAGTACATTGCTCTAGTGCTCTGGTCATGCTCTAGTACACTGCTCTAGTACTCTGGCTATGCTCTAGTACACTGCTCTAGTGCTCTGGTCATGCTCTAGTACACTGCTCTAGTACTCTGGACATGCTCTAATACATTTCTCTAGTGCTCTGGTCATGCTCTAATACACTGCTGTAGTACATTGTTTTAGTATACAGCTCTAGTACTCTGGCCATGCTTAAGTAGACTGCTATAGTTTTCTGATCATGCCCTAGTACACTGCTCTAATACTTTGATCATGATCTAGTACACTGCTCTAGTACTCTGATCATGGTATATTAAAGCAACTGTTTGTTTTAAAACCAGTTTCTCTGTTATCTCTGGTTTGTAGTTTCTTGGTTTGGTGTCAGAATATTATTTATGAATACATAAATAGACAATTTGATATTGTCTAAATGAAGCTGATGTTGTCTATACATGTGTTAAGTTCTACCTTACGCTCTGACTTAATGACATTTATGATTTGTTTAAAAAAATGATTTCCACTCTTGTCTCATTTGCAGTATTAGATTTTTGCTTCTACTGTTTTAGGCTATGAAACATATAACACAAGCTTTTTAGATTGAAGATGCTCATACAGAGTCAAAAACCACATAAGCAAGTCTATTAAAAAAGAGTGACTTTTTGTGTTTTAAATATCTGTAATAAATTTGTAAAAAAGCAGGAAATGGACAGTTTTCCACAATGAATAAGTCATGAAGACTGAGAAATGTTTTATTAAGCAAATAGCCTGAGCGTTACTTTGGCTAAAATATTTATAGGTTAATGCAGCTCAATTCAGAGCAGATTCATGAGTTTGTGTTGCACGATGGATGTGTTTTGAGCTCAGATATTTAGTTTGGACTTCTATTCTGCTGCTTCATCAGTCTGAAAGAGTTCTGAACAGCACTTATTTTGTGCAGAAGAGGCCACTCGCTCTCTTCCGCTCTGATTGATGGAGGGCTGCTGATTGACACTGTTGGCCCAGACTTCAGTTCGGCATCGCCTCAAGTAATCAGAGCGAGCATTGATACACTGGAGAAAGAAAAGAGCTTGTTTGTGACATTTGCATGAATTTAAATGAGCTACATGGCACATACTGCCAGTCAGAAGTTTTGATGTTTTCTAAATAATGATTGATTTTTACTTTGTTTTTTACTTTAGTAAGAAAATGAGCAGCTAGTATGTTTCATGTTAAGTAAAATATCTTTCTTAAATATTAAATAATGCCTTTTCTTTTCCAACTTTTACTATTCTTTAAAGTTCATATTGGATTTTGGTCCAAAGCTGGTTTAAACAACTGAGAGGTTTGAATGCTAATATCCCCATATGGGGATAAAATATCTGGTCTTTGTTAATTAATCAGTTTTGCACATTTTTGAAAAGACAAATTGCAGTAGTCCTGAATGCACCAGGCTGTGTGCCTACCAGGAAAAGCAAGTTTAACAAAATATCATCCGCTGTCCAAAGAAAAACGTATTGATTTTTATACTTCTACATAATTTGAACATGACAGTTGTTGTGTGAAAATTTCATTATAAATATATCAATAGAAATGCTCCAAAATAACTTGGAAAAAAAATCTGGTTCTGTTGACTTAAAGTGAAAGTTAAGACTGTTTTTGGTCTCTCCTGTAAAATTACTCATTTGGAGATAATTGTTTTTCATTGGACAGTGATGATATGAGGCAGTTGTGGGCTGATAGGCTGGTTAAATCCCCTGACTAAAGTGCCCTTGAGCGAGGCACCTAACCCCAAAACTGCTCCCAGGCGCAGTGGATACGGTTGCCCACCGCTCCGGGAGTGTGTGCTCACTGCCCCTAGTGTGTATGTTCACTAGTGTGTGTATGTGGGTGTTTCACTGCACAGATTGCGATGGTCAAATTCCGCTGTTTGCTAATGGTTGCTAATAATAATAAAAATAATAATAAAAAAAATTATAAATGCAAAAAAAAAAAAAAAAAAAAAAAATATATATATATATATATATATATATATATATATATATATATATATATATATATATATATATATATATATATGCTGGGTTGATCAAACTTTAGAGGGGCTCTTCCCTTTTGCATTCGTTTGTTAGATATTTACTTTTTAAATTTGCTGTTTAGATATCAATTTAATTTTCCATCAAAACACTGTAACGTTCTGAGAAGAAAGTTGGATGACTCAAGGTTACAGTCCACAGCCCACACCTCAGATTAATTTAGAATTTGTTGAAAGCATGACAAGAAGTCTCCCCGTGCACCAAAATTGTTCCTTCATCCTTTCCTTCATTCACGCATTGATACGTCTGTCCGTCTGTTAGCGTGTCTGTTCATCCGTTCCTTCACATGTTGCTTCATCCATGCATTTGATTGCCTGTCTTTCTGTGTGCACATCTGTTCATCTGTGAGCGACTGGATAAAAGTTTTGTATGAGTGGCCAAGCAGTGTTAGACAGAGAGCTGTCAATCAAACTACTCATGCGCCACGCCCACACAATTCTTAGATAGGTCTTGATCAGCAGACATTAAGCTGTGTTTAATCATATTTATGTCTTATGTTTTTAATTGAGGCTTTGCTGGGTGTTTAATAAAACACTCAAGTTTAGTATCATGCAAAAGTGGTTTAATATTTTAGTCATTTTTATAGACTTTTATTTATTTAGGACTTGTCTGTGCCACCCACCGTTCTGCTGCCATGTTTTTGCTGTAATGGGAGGACTAGGAGGAGGCCAGGCTGCCATTAAACAGCCAGTCCTGTTACGTTTCACCTTGTCCATAATCTTTTGCTCATGACATTTAAAGCCCTTAATGTGCTACATTCAGTGTATCTGACTGATCTGTTGAAGCATTATAGCCCATCCAGACCACTTCACTAAGCTGAGGCAGACATAATGCAAATGCCTAGGAGCTTTTATAGCTTGGTTGGTGGAATGTCCTATGTTATATAGCTCCTTAACTCTGGAGTAAATGTCCAGAGTTGAAATTAGGAATGCAGTAGCGAACTGTAACCCTTAAGCCTCAGGCCTCCCTGGGAGCGGGACATAGGCTTTCATCGTGACTCAGCAAACTAGCTAGCGGTGGTAGCCTAGCGCTAGCTAGCTGTTTCTACAGCTAGCGTCGCCCGAGCGGGCAGAAATTATCATACAGTTAAGCCCGCCCACTTAGAGGGAAGATATGATTGGTCAATTTTACTGTCATTTTTAATTGGTATTGTGCTGAATTCTAACTGCCTGGCCCTCTGTAAATAAACAGCGGGACCACCAATCACCAACATTCTGCGGAGTCTCACAGGCTTTCACTTAACCCCTTATGTTCCAGCACAGATTGAATAGACACCTTTGAATAATTTATTTGCCTATAACTGTAAGTAGATATAATAATAATTAAAAAAAAAAAAAAAAAAGAATATTTTAGTCCCTCTGAGATGGCGTAGAGAGCCATGACGGTTCCCCACTGGTCTATAATACTGTCTATAGATGTGATCTTGCCAGTGTTTTTTTAATTAAAGAGGTATTATTATTGTATTACAAATCTAAATGCCAGTGTATTCACTACATAAGGCATGATTCAAAGTGTTTTAAGATGCAATGAGCAGTGTTATTCAGCTCTGGCATTAGTAATGTCCTGAGAACCTGCAAGTTCACAAGAAACCAGCTGCACTCAAATATGACATCCAGTATGTTATCGGCTTTCAGTAAAACAGCAGGATGGTAGCATTTCTCCTGTTACGCGAACAGAAAATATAATCAGATTATTTACATTGCGGAAAACTGGCAAGGCGCTCGATCAGCTGATGCCTCAGCAGTGGCTAATTTTGATCACTGTCTGTTTTTCTCATTATGAGTTTTGGCGGCAGGTTCTTGTACTGTGCCGGTGGCGACACGGACAATCTTTCATCATCCGATCGCTCGCTCCCTCTGCGCTGGGGAGAATTCATCAGAAAGAGAGAATGAAGGATGGAGGAGGTGAGAAAGTGGAAAAGTGGAACGGCGGCTCAGCCATGAAAAATATCTCTGTTATTAAGGGCATATGCTTCTACAGTGATTGGAAAACGTTCAGAGATGAATGAGTCTGCCTGTGTTGTTGAACATGGCTGTTCTCTCTGTGGTATTATTTTAGATACACATGGCACACGACCGAAGCTCAGCCGGGTTTAACCCTTAGCAGTCAAGAGTTACTTTCATTCTGCTCTACTGTGATTTACAGATATATTACAGTTACTTTCAGAGTATGAAATATCCCCCTGGTATTTGGGGTGGGAGGTGGGGGGCTTGGGTGTGGTTGTTCGGATGGTCTCATGTTTGCTGGTGACTCCAGTGTTGACTGGCTACTATCTTTCTGGTTTAATAGGTCTTCCAATAACTTGCATCCCCTCTTCTATCTTCAGTTTGGTTAATGAGTGATAAATCAGGCATAGTTACAGTTGCTAGCCTGTGAAGGACCAACTGGGTGAACCAGTTTGCTGCAGCGCCACCCTAAGGCAGAACTGTGCCGCAGCTGTAATTACTTAAGAAGGCAGAAGCTCATTGATGAACAGGTCAAGCAGCTAAGCAACGACCTTTACCTGAATTTGTATTTTAGCCTCTATTAACTCTACACTATAATTATTTTTAGGAAACCTACAGAATTTAGATTCAGAGACATTTGGGGGTTCAGGAACGTCATTTTTGTTGGGTCAACCTGTATTCTGCACATGGATCACATTTTTGGTTCGATCAGCAAAAAAAAACAATAAAACACATTAAACATTACATTAAATTAAGATTTACCTTTAAAGGAATAGTTTGGCAATAAATGTAAGTTGTCTTTGATGTATGACGCCTGTTCTCCTAGTCTAATTTATTTGCTTAGAAAGTCAATCATAAATGATAATAAGGAAATATAAAAATCTTCAGGATCTCTACATCATAGAAAACACTTGGTTACTGTTTGCAGTTAGGTATATTTGCTGGTGTGCCTGTGTTCTGGGACCCAAACCCCCGACCCCGGTGCACGCATGGAAAGCCTAAAGAGATCTATCCACAGGACACAGAACAGAGCAGGCATCAGTGACAACAAAAAAAATTGATTACGTTTGCGGTGCGAGGTGGTCTGCAAAAAGGCTTGCAGGAAAGCAGCTGGAGTGGGCACACTGAAGCGCCTCAAATAAATCACATGCCTGCAGGTGATCAGCTGAGCTGTCAGCTGATTAACACCATGCTGCATATTGGTAAAATAGCACAAATAGACTTTACTCATACAATGAGGGTCCGGCTCTCTCATTTTCTTTTAATTGTGGTAGAGTTTCTTGATTAACTTCCATGATTAACAATTGACTCTCTTGTTTTCTTTTTGATTGTGCACACAATTTCTTTTATTACATTCATTAGCAAACTAAATAAATGTAGTAGATAGAAAAAAATGCTGTTCTGTGTAGAAGTAAGCTAACAATTCCCTGACACTGTGGGGTTCTTGATGTGTTTAGATTTCTTCCATAATGGATAAAAACATACTTGTTGTGGATTATTTTGAACAGGTTGTGGATTATGAGGGCATTGAAGCTTTCATTTCCACAGTTGTCGTACTCTAGTTACATAATTCTCTATTCTTAACAGCAGATAGAGATACAATAACACAGTAATGTTTATTTAAACTGTGACCTCTTGTCAAATGGAGGTCTTTTAATTATTATGTATATTTTAAGTCTGTAGCCTATCCTCTCCTGCTGTAAATTAGGGGAGCAGAGGTCATATATCAAACTGACTGACTGACTACAGCTGGGGTCAGTTATTAGTCATGATATTCATTGATATATTTATTGATTTTTAGCCGAACTGTTACTTTAAGAAATGAATAGCCATTACGTCATCAAAATGAAGCAGATGTTGGTCGTTTGCCTGCTTCTGCCATCTACCAAAACCTTCAGTACAACTTATATTAAAATATGACTACAGCTGAATTTGGTACTATTATGTTCCCTAACTAAAGTTACTGAAGGCACACTCTCGAGGGTACCACCATGCTTACATAAGTGGTACCACCCCAGTACCAGTTTAGTGCCTTTTTCTAAGAGTGTATAGAGAACAATGTCATTTCTGTTTTTTAAAAAAAGACGTTCATTATTACATCCTGTAAAATATACAGTGATATTTAATCACATACAGTGAAAAAATGAAAGAATCTAAATTTTAGACACAAAACATGCTCTTGTTTGATGAACTACGCTCTTAAAAAGATGGTAAAAAATACTGGTTCCAACTAGTTTAAATGGCTCTGTACCTGGTGAAGTGGTTCTCCTGATTGACGGACAGTGTGTTGTACATTAAGTCTTAGACAATTGTTTTTAGGCTGTTATCCTAGAAATAAAACTATTTTTACCAGTCCATATATCATTAGAACAGATGTAAATAAACATAAATACAATTTTAAAAAATTGTATAAAAATAAATACTATTTTGATATTTAAATTTTAAATAAAAAAATGAATTAAAACAGTACTGTATATGTTTCTACATAGAACCTTTATGAAAATGGTTCTGTGTAGCAATAAAAACAATTATGATGTCAAAGTAGAAGAACACTTTTTGGGCTACGTACAATCATATTTTCATCACTTTCAACTCATTTGTCTTTGATCTGAAAAACCAATTCACAATGCAAAGACCCATGTAACCATACAGACGATTCTTTAAGTGTTTATGGTTCAGACAGCAATGTTTTTACTCCCTTTAGTTAAACTAATGTGAGAGATTTGGGTTTGGAAGATCAGCAGAATTGTTCTACCCAGTTCTCCACCTTGCAGGCTTGAACAGAGGGCAGATTCAGAGAACTGACCATCCGCACTGAGGTCATAAATATTTAACTGTGTTTTCATTGTGTAATTAATGTCGATTGCCTTTTCCATTAAGGCAGACCTGTATTTTCCCTCCGAGGTTCGGTGCCAGGGTCGTGTGGGGGGCACGCTCTGTAAGAATGGAGATGTTGATAAATGGTGCAGGTGGTAACCCGGAGCGTAAGGCGTGGTCCTGCTTCAGATTAGATTTAATTAGCGAAAGCTGACTGTTTATTAACAGAAGCTTTCCCGGTGCAGGACAGGCTTCGCTGCTCAAGCCTGCGTTTGGCGTCAGTTTCTATTAACACAGTGAAAGACGTGGTGAATGGTTGGAGAGAGGAAGAGAGAGAGAGAGATAGAGAGAGGACTAAGGCTCCTGGGAGATGGGGTGATTCAGCAGAGGTGAAGTTAGACAGAATGAAGCATGTCCAGGGTCAGAACATGTGGCTGTGGACACAGCTCTGTCTGACTGGAAAGTCCAGCTCAGTGATTAATGGAGTGACTGAAACTGGAGCGCTTTCTCTTTCTTTCTCTCACTCTCTTTCACTCTCTCCCTCTCTCTTCTTCTCTCTTTCTCCTTCGTTTCCTTTTTCTGTCTTTCACTCTACCTTTCTTTCTTTCTTTCTTTTATTTATATATTTGTCTGTTTGTTTGTTTATTTTATTCCTTGTCGCTTTTTGTCCTTTTCTCTCCTCTTTCTTTTTTTCTCTCCTCTCTCTCTCCACTTTACATTTCTTTCTTTCTTTTCTTATTTTTTATTCTTACTATCTTATTTTCTTTCTTTTTTACTTCATGGTGTTTCTTGGAATTTGTTTATTTATTTTTTTATTTGATTATTCTCTTTTTATCTCTCCTTTCATCTCTTTACCTCACATTTTTCTTTCTTTCTTTCTTTCTTTCTTTCTTTCTTTCTTTCTTTCTTTCTTGGATTTATTTATTTAACAATTCTCTATTTTTCTTTCTTTACACTTTCTTTCATCCTTTCTTTTTAACATATTTATTTATTTTGATCCTATTTTTTCTTTATTTCTTTCTTTTATTTTCTTTTTTTCTTGGATTTATTTATGTATTTAATCTGTCTCTGTCCTTCCCTCTTTTACTATTTCTTTTTTCTTTCTCCACTCTTTCTTTCTTGGATTTATTTACTTATTTAACAATTTCTTCCCTGTGTCATTCTTTCTCCCTATTTCTTTTGTCTTTTCCCACTCTTTTTCTCTTTCTTTTTTAACGTATTTATTTGTTTCTTTCTTTCTTGGATTTAAAACTTGAGCGCACTCTCTCTCTCTCTGTCTCTCTGTCTCTCTCTCTCTCTCTCTCTCTCTCTCTCTCTTTTCTTCAGTTGTCTGTCTCTTTGTGTGTGTCTCCAGGTCAGATGGAGATTGTGTGGTGTTTGTAGCGCAGCCTCCCTGTTTTGGTGGGGGTCTTCACGGCGAGCTGATGATGTGATGATGAAATACAGACAGACTCATTTAGATGTGGCTTCACTGTCTGTGTCTGATGGCAGAGTGAGTGAGCGAGTAAGGGAGAGAGAGAGAGTATGCGATATGATTTTCATGGCTGTTGACGTGCTGTCTGTGTACGCTGGAATTGGTTCTGATGTTTCTGGCTCTTTGTCTGAGATTCACCCTCAGGGCAGGTGTTTGCTAACGGGCCAGGAATTTAGAGAGAGAGAGGAGGCTGAGCTGGGGAACGAACGAGGGAGTTAGAACGATAGAGATAGATAGAGGAAAAGAGTAGAGAGAGACTGTGCGAGATAGATAACAGAGGAGCCGGAGCTTTATCAAATTTCTCGCTTCTCCGCAGAGCGATATGGGCCAAATAAGGGCATGTAGAAGGAGCCGAGCCCAGCCTCAGGCTTTAAGGGCACATTAATATTCTCTCCTTTCTCTCTCTCCCCCTCTCTCTCTCTCTCTTTACCTATATCTCTCTACCTATCTTCCTTTCTAAGCATCTCTGTCCTTCTGTCTACCTCATTATCCTCCCTCTCTCTTTCAGCTTTACTCTCTCTCTGCTTTTATGTCTATCACCTTCCCTTCTCTCTGTCTCTCTTTTTCTACCTACTTTCCCTATTTCAGCCTATCTATCTATCTATCTATCTATCTATCTATCTATCTATCTATCTATCTATCTATCTATCTATCTATCTATCTATCTATCTATCTATCTATCTATCCCCATACTTTTTCTGACAATATCTACCTCTCTCTCCCTTTCTCAGACTGATACATATGGACATACATGTGCTATCTGTTATCCTCCACTTTATCCCACTAGCTGGGGTCACAGGCAGGGGTGCTGGGGGGAAGCCAGTGCCAGTGTCATCGGGCGAAGATGCACCATGGACAGTTCAACAGTCTATCGCATGGCCAACACACATTCATGCACACACTCACATCTGCGGGCAATTTAGAGTGACCAATCAACCTAACATGCATGTGTTTGGACTGTGGGAGGAAACCGGAGTACCTGGAGAAAGCCCCCTCAAGCACGGGGAGAACAGAACAGCTTGGACCGGGAATCAAACCTGGAACATCTTGCCATGAGGCGACAACACCATCATGCCATCACATCTATGTGATCGATTATTATTATTTTTCCTTTTTTTAATGTTAGTTTTAAATTAAAATGAATTATTTTTTATTCATAGCTGAAACAAGTAGAGATATTCAGTGGAAATGCAGATTCTGAACGTTCAATCAGCAGGTTTGATGTTTGGAAACTTGCTGTGATTATGCGCATCATGACTTAGCGGGTTGTAAGAGATTGTGCTTCCCTGAATGTGCTTCTTAATTACACTGTACAGCCTCTAATGACGATTGTCTCCTCAGCAGATAATGGCTCGCTATTTACTCATTACTTGATTTTACTAACACGGTAATGTTTGAAGGTTAGTAGGAGCCAGTTAGCACAGTCCCCCTGTCATAATGCTAAGTGACCCCCTACTAGCTTTCATACATTATTAGCAGCCTTAACATTCCTGTAAACCCTTAAAGTCCCAGGCTTATTAAATTATAAGGCTTATTATTATTCAGTAACTACATGGAGAGTAATTAAAAGTGGCAGATTTATTTTTACATTACATAGGTGAACAAAACCCCTACAGCACTACTTCACACGTGTCAACCTGAAATCTGGTGCACCTGATCAGGTGCTAATAATTAGAACACTGTTAGAGAATATATTGAAGGGAACTTTTCTTATATAATCTCATATCTTTCATTTCACTGCCAACTTATCCAGGACAGACAGCTTTAGCAAATTAAGCTCATAAGCAGACTGTAAGACTGTGAAAATTAGTCTCAGGATCTACAACTATCACTCATCACTGAGGATGTCAGAGTGCATGCATCTACCATCAGAATGAAATACTGAAAATTTGACCTACATGCAAGTGGTTGTCTAAAAAGAACATTGGAGCAAGAATGAAGTTTGCTAATGAATATCTAAGCTAGGAGCAGGACAATGTACAATGAAAAGAAAAGTCAAAGATATATTTGTTTGGCCACAGCACTGGAAGTCTTAAAAACAAGAATTTTATAAGAAGAACCGGATGTAAAGCATGGTGGTGGAAGTTTTAAGTCCAATCCCAAGGCCGAGACTACTTGCAATCATAGAATCAACAACAAATTTTCTTTTATACCAGAGAGCACTTATGAAAATATGAAGCCATCTGTAGCCAAAAAGCGGACCAAACAGGATAATGACCCCAAACATACAAGCAAATACAAGAAGGAACGTCTCAAAGTATAGTAATGGAGGGTTGTGGAATAGCCTAATGAAAATACTGATGTGAATTCCTTTTAGATGCTGTAGGGGGATTTAAAAAACCCCAAACATTATACTGTTGAAAGAGCTCTGCATTAAATCAAAATGGGAAAATCTCTACTAGTGGATGTCAGAAACTTGTAGACAGTGAAAGGTAACGTAAATGTCTACATAAACTTGTGTCTGTCAAAGGGGGCAGTACCAGTTACTGACATGCTGAGTTGTATTCACAAAGTCAAATTTCCATTGATTTTGTTTTATTACATAACATTTACCTGACGATCTGTCATACATACAAAAAGAGAAACACTTACTTCTTGACATGACTGTATTGCCATTGATTCAATACTGGACCATTCACCTACCAATGTTGCTTTATATAAGAAATATTAAATAAAGGGCTACAATAATTTTTTTGTCTGAATGAATTATCAGCAATTTTGGCTGATGTGATAGGGCTTGGCATGGCTTGTTAAAGTGTATTATGAGTCAGCCTGAACGTGAGGGTCAGCATAGTTATTGTCGGGCAAGTGGGCTTGTTAGGCGTAGACAAACACCTATGACTTGTTATATGTCCCTTTGTACTCTACTAGGCCCTAACTAAGCTTGCCAAGACTTAACCAACCCCAGATTAAGCGAATACTTAGATTTTACATTCGTTTTTGGAACATTGCTGTGAGGATTCCATTGCATTCAACCACTATCATTAGTGAGCTCAGGTACTGATGTTGCATGATCAGTTCTAGATTACTCCAGCTTGTCCCAAAGGTATTGGATGAAGCTCCATAACTCCAGGAAATGCACTTCCACTGCTTAGCAGCCCAGTGGATTTATATTTCAAGCAACATTTACCGATCAAATGTATGACCCATTTTTGATTTGATCGATTGGTTCATGTTTAATTGGTTACATCTGTTCAAACAGTCATATAAATCAATCTGCACAAAAATGAGAATCCAACTGAACTATTAAACTCTTACCATCTCTTCCAATATATTCAGAGTTTTATTCTCTCTCTCTCTCTCTCTCTCTCTCTCTCTCTCTCTCTCTCTCTCTCTCCTTTGCTGTTTATTTACACACCCTCCCTTCTTTTCTCTCTAAGTGTGCTGTCGCTGTGACAGATCGAATCAAAAGAGGGTGACATGTAGGGTGACCCATGCCATGGTATGGTCAGTGAAGCTGACCCCCTTGGCGTTTGCATTTTTTTCTATAGCAGTGACCAAGGTCCCCCACGGGACCAGGCGACATGACAGCTGACCCTTGGCAAGGTCAACACAGCTACTCCAACTGAATATCTTAAAAATGTCTAGAGACCAAAACAAACTTTTCTTGACATTTCCATTGCCCAGGGACTTCGCAGCCTCAGTGGCTTCATGCTGAAAACATTAAGACACTCTCTTGTCAGTTCATTTCACTGTTTCCAATTATTATTTGTCATGTATAATGAAATACATGAATATTTATGAGCAGCTTGTGCTTATAGTTGCAAATATGCTGCACTGTAACACTGAACATGCAACATATTTAAACACTGTAGTTGTTAAGAAATGGAATGAAAATAAACACAAACTAAAAAAACAATAACAAATTCTCATTAGTGTTTAGTTTAATGGTTTGAAATAAATAAGTTACTGGTTACAAACAAATGAATTACAGTTAAACACAGCGTTTCTAAGAAATTAAGTACTACTACAGTCCAGATGCACCAAAGCACACACTTAATATTACTCTTACTCCCTGATCAGTTGATTTAGGGCAGGGGTCAGACCTCGGGTTGGATCCGGACCCAGGGCGTTGTCCAATGCGGACTCAAACCGATAAACTATTAAGAAGGATTTCATTCTGACAGTGTTTATTTTAAGTGGCGCAGCTTTTCCTGTCTTTGCGGTATACGGGCTTTGCGGCGTAGTAACCTCACAGACCAATCAGGTGCGTTATAAGATCTCCAAGGGTGCTCCTCAGCCAATCAGATTTGTGCAGATTCGGGAGTGTGGCACGCACACTGGCAAGTTACAAAGCGAGATGCAACAGTCGGAGAATAAAGCGAGTCGGAGCAAGGCTAATTCCGACTGTTCATGGACATGGACATGGACATTACTAAGAACAAATATCGTTCCAGGCAGACCAGCGAGCTCCTATATATGTGTAAGAGAATGGCCCTGACACCATTTCTGCCCAGATTTAAAGACAACCAAGAGCTCACTTCTCTCACTAAGCAAGAGAAAGTGTAAGAGAGGAATACAAGATGGAAATAAACTCTTAAGATGTGAAAGAAGTGCACATTTTATTTAATGTTTCTATAAATAAACACTTTAAGATGCACTTTTTTAAAAGCATGCTTTTTTTTAATGTATCCCCTGTTTTTATTTGAAGTGAGTAAAAATACATTTACTTGAAGTCTTATAAATAATTTATTCAGTTCAGCCTTTAAATATACTTTTAATATATTGAATGGTATGTGTGGGTCTTTCAGTTGCTGGTGGTATAAGATGCTGATACTGGGCTACTTCAGGATATGGCACTGAAACATAACTCACGTTAGAAATGATGATGGTCCGGACCTTGGCCTGAGGAAATTTCGTCTTACTGAATTCTAAATTTTTAATTCTAAATACCCCTGATTTAGGGCATTAAAATACCCTAGTTATTCCTTTAATGCTAATAATATTTTCCAATAAAGTCATTCACAAGTTTGAATTGTCTCATTCCACTTTAAATGGTGCTGCGGATACCTTAATACCTTCTGCACCATTTACCAACCTTAGCGATGTGCCCATGCACTACTTGTTTACACCGGAGTCGTAAGATATATTACAACGCTGCTACAACAGTTGGAGTTTAAAGAAAACCCAAAATGATCCACTGTCTGACACCAATCTTTACATTAAACCATTCCTGAAAAATCAATACAGAGTGATACATACCCTAATAAAATATCTGCTGTTCTGCTTATAAACACACATGTGGGACGAAAGTTTCTACACTTCTCCCACTTGTTCTAACGAGCTTCAAGTGAGAAAATGATTAAACAAAATAAAAGAGGACGTGTCTCAGGGTGTTGATGCTGTGGGGCGCCTGGGACGGTTAAGTGGTAATTAGACGCGTGAGGATAGAAATGGAAACGTTAAGGGTCAGGCTGAGACAGCTCGTGAGACAGGGAGATGAATGTCCTTGTTGGTGTGACATTAATTCGCCGGTGGACTGGCGAAGCGTCACTAGGCCGGGGTGGGTGAGATAGTGTCAGGGGATTTGGGGCTGGGGGCAGTAATCCACTCTGAGACGACAGGATGATTGCTTAGGTTTTATGGCGCCTTCGTATGCCCCAAGGTCGAGTAGCAGCTCCGTGATAACTGACCCTCAAGTGATCCCTAATAACGCGCGATGACGTCTTTTGTGGGGCGGCTGACAGTGCTGTAACCGGTCGTTCTGTGTGATGGGGGTGAAGCTGATTATAGCAGGTCATTCTTCTGCTTCAGGCCATATTTCACCTGATGCAGTGACGATGGTTAAGCATTAGGAGTTCACATGTATATATATATATGATTAAAAACCTGTATACACACCACAGCATTTGGAGTGTTTGTCTCTCTTTTCCTTTCTTTTTCATCCCTTTGTTCATTTCTTTCTTTGAATTATTATTATTATTATTATTATTATTATTATTATTATTATTATTATTATTATTATTATTATTATTATGTATTTGCCAAAGGTGTCAAAAGTATTCACATTCATTACTCAGGTATTTGTATAGATACTAGCGTTCAAAAATATAAGTATCAACTCAAGCTTTTTACTCTAGTAAAAGTATAAAAGTACTGCTTTCTAAACTACTTAAAGTATAAAAGTAAAAGTAATGTAAGAAAAAAATGCCATTAAGGACAAAAGCTTGGGACGCACCACAGGGGTCTATAGGGCACTAGCCCATCTCCCCAGAAACCTCATTCTTCTGAAAGCCATAATGACTATAATGTTATATTAAAATGTTAATGTTGATAAATTTGGGATGCGCTAGGCTTCCTGTTTCAGCTGCATATACGCCCATTGATAATGAATGTAGTTTAGTACAATGTAAATATATTAAAGAAGCATATCTGTGTACTACTGAGCATTAACGTGCGTTTCATGGAGCAGAAGATATGATTACTAGTTGCCTATAAGTATTGTAATGATGCAAAAAGTCAAACTTCTATTTTAACTTTATCAGTAACCTTTACTGGAATGTAAATGTACATGAACGGAAACAAGCCAAAAATGAAATAGGAGTAACAAGGCTATTTTTAAAATGTAAGGAGTGGAAAGTGCAGATAATGGCATAATGGAGTGGAAGTAAAAAGTCAGCTGAAAAATACTTGCTCCACTAAAGTATAAATAACCAAAATTCCTACTTTGTACTTCGTTACTTAACACCTCTAGTAGTAGCATAAATAAAAGATTTTACTGATTACTTCAGTTCATTTATAGCACAGAAACATAACTTTAGCTATTAGTGGTATATATGACTCTACAGTATGCTTCAGAATATAGGTAGCAGTGGATGTACAGCTAACATTTTTAGCTCCGAATGTAAAGGAAAGCTGATTTAGGAATGGAAAGTTTTAGGAATGAGCCTGCAACATGCATGTTTTTATAAATATTAGAAGTTATTACATAGATATGGATATCACAAGCACAGATTTTGTTTACAGTCCAGTACTGCATTCATCATTTTATTGTAAGCAAAAATGAACTCGGTATGAGTTTGTACTGCACATCATTATGGAGTATGACCGCAAATGCGTGATTGAAGTCGTTTGAAGTATACTGTATTCTGTTTTTTGAAACATGTGATTAACTATATGTTGTGTAAATGCCTGAACACTTTATAGTACATCACTGTGTTACTGTTGCATTATGGTTGTAAAAACAACTTGTAATGACCTTATTACTGTAAGAGCACAGCAGAATGCAGCTACACTACAGTAGTCTTGCTGTTATTTACTATGACACACCAAATTACTGTAAAAGTAATTGAACATGTAGTCAGTAATCTGCTGTTATTTTACTGAGTATTGTCTAAAGAGGTTGGTTATATTAGTCTGGTTAACTCTGGTTAACTAGCACTTCCTGAAGGCTCGATGACACTCTGCATGTCTCATGCAGAGTGTGTTCAATGGGCTTCTGTTAGCGTCTTAACTGGCTGTGCGGCTATTACAGCCCTCTGCTAACGATCCAGCTCCATTCACTTGCTGTAACACACAGGATACGCTCAGAGACTAAATTGTATCGGCGGGTTTTTGGGATTTTTCTATTTCACGCTCCATCCAAGTGTCTCGCAATTAGCGTTTCTACTGCCTGTTAGCACTTCTGAATGTTTATAGAAGGAGAGAGAAGTGGGGTGGGGCGAGGGGTGCAGGGAGAGAATATGGGAAGGAATAAAGCGAGAAAGTGAGATGTAGATGTAAAGTGAGAGAGATAGTAAAGAGATAGAGAGAGAGAGAGTGTTAGGGGCACAGAGAAGCTACAAGGTGTAAACAGTAGGAGTTCATTCTGCAGCTCAGCAGACTGAAAAGTCACAAGCGGATTTGTCTGTATTGGAGCAGCAAATAAAAACATGTTGTGCCTTCATGAAGAATACTGTTCAGATACATTTGTGAAATGAACGGAAGTTGATGCATTTGATGAAGATTGTTTGGAAATCGCACAGTGCTGTGAACTGCTCATGCACTTAGTTTAACCATCTAACATCATTACATCAGCATCCAGCACCACATAACAATACTGACCTCTCTGTGTGTGTGTGTGTCTGTGTGTGTGTGTGTGTGTGTGTGTGTTAGGATCCAGCCAGCTGGACTGGTGGAGAGAATCCAGGCCATCGCCCAAAATGTGTCCAACATGGCAGTTCGAGTGGAGCAGATCCTTCAGAACAGCATGGCGGCTTCCAGAGGTACCTATACATAAGCACCTATATGTAATTATGATATATGTCCTATATGTACCATACAAATGTGAGAATCTATGTGTAAATATATTGTTACATAGTAGCAGTATTATTATATTATTTATTGTTTGCGTCTTCAGGTTTCTGAATGGCCGCTTCATGATTCTGTAAATTGTATTCATCCGTCTTGTTGCTGGTCGATCTCTTCCTCTTTTACCTCTTTTTTTGCAAACAAAATGACCCTTTTCCAATATCATATTATCAGTAATAATAAGTAAAATATACTTATGTACAGACGTGTGGACTCGAGTTACATGACTTGGACTCGAGTCCAACTCGAGTCACTAAACTGATGACTTGTGACTTGACTTGACAACATCACTAAAGACTTGCGACTTGACTTAGACTTTCCCTTTACTGACTTGGACTTGGAATCGGACTTGAGCTTTAAGACTCGAAAAGACCACCCTATTTTAACATGATAAATAAGAAAAACTTAATAATAACTTAAACATTTTGTATTAAATGGTGCTGCAATGGCTCAACTCAATTTATCCATAACCTAGCAACAAGTGAAGTTCTGCAGCCAATCATGGGAAGCTTTGGGGGGGCGCCAGTGTTGAATTTGTGCAGAGAAAATGTGCAACGTGCTCCCGAAAATAATCCAGTTCAACTACAAAGATTATGCTGTAGTAAATAAAAAAGAACTGAGACATGCAGGACATGTGGAGTCAAGATCACAGATGGAGCTGCAACCACTTCAAATTTTGTTCAACATTTGAGGCACAAAGAACAGTAAATCTCTGCTCTGTATATTTCACATATATCAGTTAGCTAGATAGCTGGCTAACCAGCTAGCAAACCTAGCCACATGATTAACAATAGCTAATGTGAACAAAGCTCTCTTCTCTGTTCATCCCTCCTAGATATTCCACTGTCCACTGTGAATTTTACTGAAAAATCAAAAACAGTTCCGGCAAAAACAGCAGCGCCCCCTAATGGCAGCATGTTCGCTTGTTTGCCACATTTGTGAATGGAGCTGTGTTTGTGTGTGAATCGGGTTCAGAAACGCGAAACAAAAGTCTCAAAATCAATTTAATCCACAAATGCAGATTCAACACTTCAGAAATAAATTTTAAACTTGAGACTGTGTCTTTTCAAAAATATGCAATAAAAATCTAGACAAATGTGTTTACTTTCACATATAAATTATAATGCATTTATGAAAACCAAAAAGATGTATTCATAAATTTAACAGAATTTGTACAAATGGCAAGCTGTGAGACACAGACTGGGGTATATTTATTTGTAAATAGTGAAACTCATTTGTGATGTGTGTGCAATTGGTGAATTATCTTTTACACACGCGTCTGGTGTTTTGGGACTAATCTTTCTCCATAAACATTACAACTTTATAAACGTTAATGTTATATTAATTACTACTATACTACTAGTCAACTGCATCAATAGTGTTAAATACTAAAATGATGTTACCTCTAGTTATTTGCTTAGGACTCGAAGTTTAAAACTTGGGACTTGACTCGAGACTCGCTTTTATTGACTTGGGACTTGATTCGAGACTTGATTGTCAAGACTTAAGACTAACTTGTTCATTGCAACTTAGTGACTTGTTCCCATGTCTGCTTATGTATATATAATACATAATTTGTTACATCATCATTGTCTGAAGAAAAATAAGTGTCTCCAATATGGCAAAGCCAAAAACTTTTAATGTAGGTTGACTTTCAGTATTTTTTCAAGTTATTTTGGAGCATTTCTGTTGGTTTGTTCATCAAGAAAGTTTCACACAGTGTATGTGGCAGCTGCTGCATTCATATGATGTAAAAAAAATGATCAACAGAAGTGGAGACATCATGTTTCTCCAACTTCTTATCGGATGTTTTGATCTTTTCAGATTTTTTTCTAAAATGTATCAACTTGTACTTAATGGTTGTTTCGGCTGGAATTCAAAGAACATGAACTCTGGTTCTTTTATACAGTGTGTTATATATCATCACTGTCCAGAAATGGACAGGGACTCTATACAGTCAGTAATGATGTGTTTTATTTCTGGCCAGAATGGCCATAGAGTACATGTTCTTTAATTTTCCATGTCAGGAAAATCACAGAAAACATGACATCACTGTCCAAAGAAAAAGAAGTATCTCCATAATGGCACGGTTACGGTTTCCATTCTTTACAGCAGACTTACTTTCAGTTTCTTACAGAGATACAACTCCAAGGTTCAGTCTGAGAAATTGGTTTAGCCATAGTTCTCACTTATTTCTGAGGATTTTCATTGGCTCATTCATCGTGAAACTTTCACACAATGTAAACGGCAGCTCTTGCATTCAAATAGTGTTGAAAAATAAAAACGGACAAAAACAGAGACACGTTTTCTTTGGATAGCGATGATGTGAGTATCTCTATGTAATAAAAAATAAGGTTAATCCTAAACCTAATCTTAACCTCAGGAACCAAAAAATAAACAGCTTTGCATGTACAGCTTCAAAGAAAATGAACATGGAACTTTATTAAAAAGCATTTTAGCATTTGTTTTCCTCAGCAGTCCTGCAAATGTAGAGAAACTAAGCTCAGAAACATATTCGCCACAGCATCTATGCTTAAAGCAACGGAACACGAGACGAAAGGCGACTCTCGGGATTATCGGCTGATATGCAGCTCAGCAGCGTCTGATTAGATCAGCTTTCTACAGAGGCTGAAGATACGGACGTGGCAGTTTCACATGGCTGCTTAACTAATTTTCACAGAAATTGGTCACATTTGTCAAAATGAGCTACCACCAGCCTTATAGAACACGCTTCTCAGGCTGGGCCGTGACGCACACCCTGAGATTTGTTGGTTCGGAAATCCATGGAAGTGGGAAACGAATGGCAGACAGCCGGCAGTAAAACCAAATTAAGCCGAGTGTGTTCGGCGTGCTGGAGGATTTAAACCCTGTTTTTTATACACATTTACATTTTATTGCTTGCTCAGACGCTATTGATTCAGTCAATGTCCACCGTCCTGACTTAATCAAACTATAAAAATCCTCTGGCCCTCCCGATGGATGTAAATTTTCTTCCGTTCTGCTGATGGGCTTCAGAGAAGCAGCGCTCCGAGTCCAGCACTGCCCTCCAGCAATTACAGAGGCAGTGCTTTAATGGAGAACGCCCATATTAGGAGTTCCTGACATTTCCTGAAACTAAAAGACATTTCCTGGGGGGCTTTCCAAGACCGCTCATTAATTTTCTGAATTATGACATAATCTACCATATATAGATATAGATGATGTGGCGAGGAGCCGCATGCGAGCCTTCAGTTATCTTAATAAGGACTTTCAGGGTATCAGTCACTTGAAGTGCCCATATCCAACATTTTATTTGTATCTTATTCTTATAAAATACACTAATATCTACCAAAACATTATTCATTCTCTCATAACCATTTCCCAACCAGGCTGGTTCTGTAACTGTGACTTTAAAACTGACATATGAGTTTAAATGAGTTTGTTTCTGATTTTCTGACACCTACTGTGCTGCAGTCCAAAAGCAGTCCAGTCTGAAACATTCCTTATCATTTCAACGTGAATGAGTGAAGCTAGACTACTATAAGGTGGATAAATGTGAATGTTGAGGTTTTTGTGACATCACAAGAGTAAATTCAAAACATTTTTGCAGATTAGCATCCATATATGAAATGGGGGACAAGTAATATATTTTAAAAACAACGTTAACATTAATTTATTTCAGGACAGTCAGTAGAATCGTGAGATATGAGCCATTCAAGCTGTGTTCTACAGAAAGCCAGTGAGACCGTATGCTTGTTCTAAATTTCTGAATTGTTATCTTGAGGTCAAAAGACAAATATGCCATAATCAAAAGTTGTTTTCTCAAGATTACATCTTATATGTCGTATGATTTCTTTGAGATCAGGAACTAATTGTATTGTAATCTCAAGGATAAGAGGTGATCTCCAGAAACCAACTGTTCTTATCTTGAGATCACAACTTAATTTTCTTGTAATCTCAAAATAAGACCAACTGGTTTCTTAAGATTACAAAACAATTAAGTCAGGATCTCAAAGAGAATTGTCTTGTGATCTCAAGATAACAAAAGTTGTTTTCTCAAGAACATAACTTACTTGTTGTGTGATCTCTTTGCAATCATGACTTAATTGTCTTGTTATATCAAGATAAGAAAAGTTGATTTCTGGAGATCACAACTTAATTTTCTTGTAATCTCAAAATAAGACCAACTGGTTTCTTGAGATTACAAGACAATTAAGTCAGGATCTCAAAGAGAATTGTCTTGTGATCTCAAGATAACAAAAGTTGTTTTCTCAAAAACACAACTTTCTTGTCTTGTGATCTTTTTACGATCATGACTAATTTGTCTTGTAATCTCTGGAATAAGATGTGATCTCCTGAAACCAT
Organism: Megaleporinus macrocephalus; assembly: GCA_021613375.1. Taxonomy (NCBI): domain Eukaryota; kingdom Metazoa; phylum Chordata; class Actinopteri; order Characiformes; family Anostomidae; genus Megaleporinus; species Megaleporinus macrocephalus. The sequence goes on along the minus strand of CM038704.1, from coordinate 37,041,774 downwards.
CTTTTCTTATATTGACATCTCCACTTAATTGCCTTGTGATCTGAAGCCAACAAGTTGTTTTCTCAAGATCACAACTTGTTTGTCTTGTGATCTCAAGATAACAGTAACTGTTTTCTTCAGATCAAAACTTGATTCCCTTGCAATCTCAAGACAGCACAAGTTGTTACCTCAAACTAATCAAAATGTAGTCATCTCTTACAATCTTGAGACAAGTTGTGATCTTGAGAAAAACAGTTTTCATTGTCTTGAAATCACAAGACAAATAAGTCATGATCTCAAGATAACAATCCAAAATTTCCTCATGGCCTCTCTGGACTGACAGAGTATAACAAACTCAGAACACTATTACTGTTTTACACGCACTTTAAATTTAAGTGTGTGATATTGTATGGACACTAAATGCCACAGTTCATACAGGCGATATATCATCGCTACCCAAAGGAACAACTGCATCCCCAAAGTAGCAGCCTCATAGAAGAAGCCAAAAACACTCTTAACTTTTAATGTAAGTCAATGGAAAGAGGTTTTATTCCAAACAATTTGGGAGCGTTTCTATTGGTCAATTCATCATAAAATGTACGACAAGATTTATGGTTTCTTTAGAGAGCAGTGACATAGAAACTAAGCTGTTTCTTGTGACATCACACAAACCAACATTTTAACATACACACAGTGAACCTTAGAAGTTATGAGTAGACTACAGTCTCCTGTCCCATCCACCAGCAATGTGGAGCTACAAAGGAAATAAAGTGGCCAGCGAGTCGTAAGATCATTTAAACAGCTTGCTGACCGCTCAGCGATGCATGACATATTTGAAAGCAAATGTTTTGGAAGCAAATATCTGTTCCACGCTGCTCTGTTCGTCACGGTTGTTTCTGAGCGCTAGCTGAGTTTGAAGGTGGTGGTGGTTATGTGTGAGTGTATGTGTGTGTGTGTGTTTGGGGGGGTTAAAGTTCCTCTCTGCACTCTCTCATTAGCCAAATGGAGGCCGCAGTAGGAGTAGAGATGTTCAGCTTCATCTGCTTCATCAATCTCCGCTCTCCTGCTCCGGAGGCAAGCTGCCCGCTGGCCGCTAGCACGCTAACCGACGCGCAGTTAGCTAACTCAGTGGAGCAATTAATGTGCTGACTTCATCCCCACAGAGAGAGAGAGAGAGAGAGAGAGAGACAGAGAGCGGGATAGAGAGACAGAGAGTATGTGGGTATTGTGTAGCACTGTTACGTGTACTGCTTTAAAGCAATATCGTATTTTTCAGAAACAGTAGCTGCATGCAAAAGGACATTAACAGCAAATGACAACATAAAATCAAGTAAATGTTTGCATTATGTTTTGATATTTTGTGTGAATTATCTGAGAAAATGGACAATGCTGGAGGGCAGAGAAATGGGCTCATGGGTCGCAATCATGCATTTAATGCTAATTCTACATTTTGCCCAGGGATATTATCTCTTTTGGAAATTCTTTTTAAAGTACTGGGTCAACATCCGACCACTTTATGGTTGGGTTAAGGATGGATACACATCACATCACATTGAGTTCACATTGAAAAGTTATCTGCTCTCTTGAGACTGCACTGACCGCTTGTTAAGCCAGATGTAATGACCATTTCTTGGTCAATGGTGAATCTTTTTACAATCATTTTTTGAAGCACCACTGTGTGTTAAAAAGGGACTAAAAAAGGTCCCTTTTTAAGACCTCTGTGTCCAAGATCTGTACTGTGTTGGCTGAGGCTATTTTCTTTCTCAACATGCCTGCTTGAGTACTACTCAGTTGTCATTGTAGTGCTATTCGTTTTATAAGAAAGAAAAGAGGAAATGCATGCAGTTGGTAAGGTAAAATACTGTTTAATTTCTTTTATTTAAAAACTAAATTTGGTGCCGGTGGGCTCTAACATTAGTTAGCAACTTTACTTCTCCCATGCTGCCCAGCTAAGATGAAGATTGCTAGCCTTAGCTAGCTAGCCATTGTCATCAGCCCTTGTCTGACTGAAAAGCCTGAAACCCAAAACTAGAAAATGTGGCTTTATAGCAAGAAACACCCTATAAAACCCACATCCTGTATTCAGGGTATACACAAAAGGCCTGTTTGGGTTTTTCCCAGTGGGTGCTAACGTTAGCTTGGTTAAATGACTAGTTAGGGTTAGAGCCCACTGGCGCCGAACTTTTTCTTCACTTGTTTAAGAATTATAACTAGTCAATCACAGCCAGTTCCTATTCTCATTCTCATTGCAAGGAAAGCGCTAGAATGATAACTGGGTAGTTTTTTGGACTGATCTGTTCAGCCTCAGCCAGGGCTGTAGAGCTGGACCCGGACGTGACATACCTGCAAGGTCATGGCTTAACAAGCATATGGGCAAGAACAGACGGAGTGTCAGACTAAGGCAGAACCAATCAAATCTTGATTTCAGCTGTGGGGGGTGGGACTTTCCCCAAACAGCAAAGCCTTATTAACTTCGTGTTTACTGGGAGTAGGTGCTGCAGCTCACTTATCTGGTAAATTACTACCATACTGATGTTCTACACAGATGTTAGCTAGCAAAGATCATTCTCCCCTTAGAATCAGATGGCTTTCAGCACAGGAGGGCTAGTTTACCTGAAAGGTCTATTTGTGGTAGCACCACTTACCAAATGATCATAATGTAATACTATACGTAATTGGCCAACCTAAACTCCTAATAAAGACAGTCCATGGAGGGTTCTTTATTAATGAGAATGGTTCTGTTTAGAACCACGATTTCCATATAGAACCATGACATGCTTTTTTGCACTGTAAAATAGTTCTTCAGATTGATTTAGACTGTGTTGTACAAGCATGTAACAACAGAAGAACCTATATGGAAGCATTTCTATTCATTTATTGTGATGCACTTTTAAAAACTAATTTAAAAAGTAATATAAAAACCTAATGAAGAACAAATCAAATAAACACAATAAACTAATGAAAGTAATAAGCCTGGTTGGTTCAGTCATTATAATTGGCTGTTTTCTCTCTCTTATATTGTTGTCTCAGCGGTCGTTAGAGATGGAACGTCAGGTCAGTGTGATGTTCCCAGAGACCCACGCTTCCCTGATTGCCCGGGAAAAGTAGACGTAAGTATCTGCTTGTTTACTTATGAGATTGCTGATAAGATGGGCAAGACAGTGTTCAATTATATGTTTATTTATTTTTGGCCTGTGGAAGGTAAAGACCACTGCTCACTGGAATTGGTGCATTACGCAGCATCCAAAAAGTTAAAACCGCTGTTTGCACACCAGTTTGCCGAGACAGTATGCCAGCGCTCAGCACAGGTCATATCCTCAGTATGTCAGAGCTTGCCACTCAACATTTTACCATCAACACAGTAAATAAAGCTATAATGAGACAGAAAGACTGTGTGGCTTTAAATCTACACAGAAAAGATCAACCAGTCTTTTGAATAAACACTCAAATGCTAACAATAATAGCTTGCATTACAGTCTGTGACACAAAGCACAGTACGTGATGATGAAGAGTTAATTATATTCAGTTTATATAAGCAGAGTGTAAAAATGAATCTGGTGTTGATTGACTATCCCTGCTGGCATTCCATAGATTTGGTGTTCTTTGCTACCTGACAGTATGTTCTGCAATGCTAGTCCAGTGTGCGGTGGCCCCTGAGCTGCCATTTTTTGAGTTGGGCTCATTCAAGAACTGTGTACAAAATTCTTACTACAGTTATAACACAGTCTTAACTAGAGATGGACTGATCAGCGTTTTTAAGGCCGATTCCAATTGCCGATCACCTTTCCGCACGACTGGCCGATAGCCGATACCGATCGAGAGCTATACGCCACGGCAGGGCTACATGTAATTATTAGCACAAGCAAGACATGAAACATGGTCGAAGCTGGTTTATTACTATTTTTAACGAGCTCATGTGAAACAGCATAATATTTGTAACAAAATTAGAAGTTGGTCTATGTGGGCATAAACCGCTTGATACCGCAGCTGTACTGTTCATACCGGTCAGATCTGGTCTGCACGGTTCTCTGGATTATTTGTTGCGTGTTAGCTGCCCGTGCTAGCTCTGCTGTTTGCTGATACTCACTGTATTCAGCCGCGTATCAGATTAGTAGTGTTAAATGTCTTAGTCTTGGTTCCCCAACGAGACACATTGATTTCACTAATTTTACAGATGTTACAAACTGCCCTGGATGAGAGTCACATACATAGACAGACGACGTTTTTTATCCGCACATGCAGGAAAACGTCGTAAACTGTTCTTGTGAGGCTGCCGCTTTAGTCAGTCTGTGGAAAATAAAAGACTGTGTTTTTCCACCTACTGGTTCAGATAGGAATTGCAGGGAGCTGGCCGGATCGCCGATCACATATTTTTATTAAAAATCGGCCGATACCGATACATGGCCGATTGATCCTTCCGTCTCTAGTCATAACCGTAGAAAAAAGGTATAAAGTCTTTTAGTGAAAACCTGTTCAGAATTATTAAACTGTAAGCACATTTATAAAATTATTATATATAAATATCAGACCACAACTGATTTTATGTCTGTTGGGCTTTTGATTGGCTGCTGTAGTGGATGCGGGCCCGCTGGACTTCGGACCCCTGCTATGCTTTCTATGGAGTGGACGGCTCGGACTGCTCCTTCTTGATCTATCTAAGTGAGGTGGAGTGGTTCTGCCCCCCACTAACATGGAGGAACCACAGCGGCCCACCTGTGCTACAGAAAAAGCCGCCCAAACGACAGGTGAGCAACTTCTTTTCTTCTTTTCAGGGAGAGAAGTCTAGAAAACGTGTAATTCTGTAATTACAACTATAATTGTGTAATTACATGTTTGAATAGCACAGCAAAACAGCTGTGATAAGCATTGATCTCTGAGGGTTAATAACAGTATTCATTGATTGATTAGGCAGTATTGAGCTCATTCTCCGTGACATAGACACACGTGCTGTGCCTGTTTTTCAGCTCTTTATGCTGCATTATTAAGTCGTAACGGTAATTCCTGATGCTGCCTGCGTCTCTGTTGCTATTTACAGAAATGTGTTCCTGCCTCATATTGTGTGTGTGTGTGTGTGTGTGTGTGTATATGTGTGTGTGTTAGTATGTGTGCTTAGCTTTCAAAAACAGTTCCCTGACATGAAGCTTGTATCCCGAGTACTTGCATTCTCATGACTTTTTGCACCTACATAAAAGAGACTGACACAGATCCTTATTTTTAATGGTTGCTTTTTATTGTCATAGTCGCTTTAATGAAATATGATTGTTCACTATCTATACAATTATTATTATTATTGAATATATATATTATAATATTTTTAGCTATCAGCCACTAAAAAAAGGTTCAGTACGTTTTATGAATAGTTATGAATAATTATGTATACTTTGAATTACTGTGTAACAACTCTGAATTATTAATTCAGACACATACAGACCTGAGAAGATTACATTCATGCATGTCAATACAGCAGAATTTAGTTGAAGTAAACTGGCTTAGTAGACACCTCATGAAGATGTAGTGATGTATAGAGCCAGTGATGTTTGGTGTGTTTTCTTAAGGAAACTATATGATGCTTAACTAATACTGATGTATAGGGACTGTGTAATAAGGACTAGCTATAACAGGCGAGCTCCAGATACTATGTGCTGGGCTATATGTGATGAGAACAGGCTATATCAGGTGAGCTCCAGATACTATGTGCTGGGCTTTATGTGAAGAGGACTAGCTTTATCAGGTGAGCTCCAGATAGTATGTGCTGGGCTATATGTGAAGAGGACTAGCTTTATTAGGTGAGCTCCAGATAGTATGTGCTGGGCTATATGTGAAGAGGACTAGCTTTATTAGGTGAGCTCCAGATAGTATGTGCTGGCCTATATGTGAAGAGGACTAGCTTTATTAGGTGAGCCCCAGATAGTATGTGCTGGGCTATATGTGATGAGGACTAGCTATATCAGGTGAGCTCTAGATACTATGTGCTGGGCTATATGTGATGAGGACTAGCTATATCAGGTGAGCTCTAGATACTATGTGCTGGGCTATATGTGATAAGGATTAGATATATCGGGTGAGTTCTAGATGATATGTGCTGGGCTATATGTGATGATGACAAGCTACATCAGGTGAGCTCCAGATACTATGTGCTGGGCTTTATGTGATGAGTACTAGCTATATCAGGTGAGCTCTAGATACTACGTGCTGGGCTATATGTGATGAGGACTAGCTATATCAGGTGAGCTTTTGATACTATGTGCTGGGCTATATGTGATGAGGACTAGCTATATCGGGTGAGTTCAAGATGATATGTGCTGGGCTATATGTGATGAGGACTAGCTATATCGGGTGAGTTCAAGATGATATGTGCTGGGCTATATGTGATGAGGACAAGCTACATCAGGTGAGCTCCAGATAATATGTGCTGGGCTATATGTGATGAGGACTAGCTTTATCAGGTGAGCTCCAGATACTATGTGCTGGGCTATATGTGATGAGGACAAGCTATATCAGGTGAGCTCTAGATACTATGTGCTGGGCTATATGTGATGAGGACCAGCTATATCGGGTGAGTTCAAGATGATATGTGCTGGGCTATATGTGATGAGGACAAGCTACATCAGGTGAGCTCCAGCTAGTATGTGCTGGGCTATATGTGATGAGGACAAGCTATATCAGGTGAGCTCCAGATAATATGTGCTGGGCTATATGTAATGAGGACAAGCTACATCAGGTGAGCTCCAGCTAGTATGTGCTGGGCTATATGTGATGAGGACAAGCTATATCAGGTGAGCTCCAGATAATATGTGCTGGGCTATATGTAATGAGGACTAGCTATATCAGGAGAGCTCCAGCTAGTATGTGCTGGGCTATATATGTTAAAGACTAGCTATATCAGGTGAGCTCCAGATAATATGTGCTGGGCTATATGTAATGAGGACTAGCTATATCGGGTGAGTTTAAGATGATATGTGCTGGGCTATATGTGATGAGGACAAGCTACATCAGGTGAGCTCCAGCTAGTATGTGCTGGGCTATATGTGATGAGGACAAGCTACATCAGGTGAGCTCCAGCTAGTATGTGCTGGGCTATATGTGATGAGGACAAGCTATATCAGGTGAGCTCCAGCTAGTATGTGCTGGGCTATATATGTTGAAGACTAGCTATATCAGGTGAGCTCCAGATAATATGTGCTGGGCTATATGTAATGAGGACTAGCTATATCAGATGAGCTCCAGCTAGTATGTGCTGGGCTATGTGCTGGGCTTTATGTGATGAGGTCTAGCTATATCAGGTGAGCTCTAGATACTATGTGCTGGGCTATATGTGATGAGGACAAGCTACATCAGGTGAGCTCCAGATGATATGTGCTGGGCTATATTTAATGAGGACTAGCTATATCAGGTGAGCTCCAGCTAGTATGTGCTGGGCTATATGTGATGAGGACTAGCTATATCAGGTGTGCTCCAGATGATATGTGCTGGGCTATATGTAATGAGGACTAGCTATATCAGGTGAGCTCCAGCTAGTATGTGCTGGGCTATATATGTTGAAGACTAGCTATATCAGGTGAGCTCCAGATGATATGTGCTGGGCTATATGTAATGAGGACTAGCTATATCAGGTGAGCTCCAGCTAGTATGTGCTGGGCTATGTGCTGGGCTTTATGTGAGGAGGTCTAGCTATATCAGGTGAGCTCTAGATACTATGTGCTGGGGTATATGTGATGAGGACAAGCTACATCAGGTGAGCTCCAGATACTATGTGCTAGGCTATATGTGATGAGGACTAGCTATATCAGATGAGCTCTAGATACTATATGCTGGGCTATATATGTTGAAGACTAGCTATATCAGGTGTGCTCCAGATGATATGTGCTGGGCTTTATGTGATGAGGACTAGCTATATTAGGTGAGCTCCAGATAGTATGTGCTGGACTATATGTGATGAGGACTAGCTATATCAGGTGAGCTCCAGATAATATATACTGGGCTATATGTAATGAGTACTAGCTATATCAGGTGTGCTCCAGATACTATGTGCTGGGCTTTATGTGATGAGGACTAGCTATATCAGGTGAGCTCCAGATACTATGTTCTGGGCTATATGTGATGAGGACTAGCTATATCAGGTGAGCTCTAGATACCATGTGCTGGGCTATATGTGATGAGGACTAGCTATATCAGGTGAGCTCTAGATACTGTGTGCTGGGCTATATGTAATGAGGACTAGCTCAGATACTGTGTGCTGGGCTATATGTGATGAGGACTAGCTCAGATACTGTGTGCTGGGCTATATGTGATGAGGACAAGCTATGATTCTCACTTGAAAACTGTATTTCAAATATATATTTAAACAATCTTTATTTGATGCTTGCCTCAGTACTTAAGAATCTAAATATTCATTTATGAACTAATAAAAAGCTGTACTAGTTATAACTTCTTGACGATGATACATTTTGAAAGTTTGCATCTTGAGTTTTTACTATGTTACGAGTTGCGACTATATTTCACAACTGCCATAGTTTGCTGAGAGCATTGTAAAAATAGATCCCCCTCCACATGTGGTTTGTTACAAAATATTTTCAAACATATACTGTAAACTATACAACTGTGAAGTCACAGTAAATTACTGGCTAGTTGCATTGTAGAACCGTATTAACAGTATCAGTAAAACATGATTAACAGCAAAACAGCAGCTGCGTACTGTATACTGCATACTAAACGTCCACCTGGAACACAAGAGAACTGATTTAGTTGTATTCATCTGTATTATTAACAACTGTAAAGTCAATCTCAGTAGCCAGTTATTGTATACTGTAAATGTGCCAATAAGACAAATAACACTGGTGTTTAATTTACCGTTAGAATCTTAAAGAAAGACTAAAATAAAAATATAAATAAAAAATGAAAATTTTTATCCAGTACTTTTTGCACTTTATATGCTCAGAATATCTGTGTATGTGTAAATGTAAATGTTTTATTACAGACAAATACTGGTGACAGTTCACAGTGCACTGATTCTCATCCTTTCTGTACATTCCATGAATTTTTTCTGCTTGGTTGTAAACTTTTCCCATCAACTTTACATATGAACAGTGGCGATACTCTAAGACTGCAGGGGAAGCTCAGCTCCCCCTAAAATGTCAAACATTTAATGGTCAAATATGTACAGTTGTGTAACATTTTATTGACTACAAATGCGTTAGAACACGTTCATCTCAAAGATGAGTTCGTTCAGAATCAGCTACTTATGGCAAATCGACAGACTCAATGTTGTTAACTTCTCATACGTTCCCATAGCGTTGCTGCATTTGCCCGTACATTCACGTCCATTCACTTCAACGGGACTACATGGAACGGTTTCTTTCATTGCTTTGCCACTCGCTGGTCAATGGATAAATGCCACGATTTTGTCCCGCATCTGGACGCCAAGCTTCTGCAAGATGACTGGAGGATCAATCGAAGGGCTGAATCGCATTTGATTGAGATCTACACCGTCACTTAATCACTAGGAGCTTCAGCCCCATCATGGATTTTGCGAGTGAAGTCGAAACACAAACTGCAACCCATTTCCTGGTGTTTACTTGGTGAACTTGACCATTTCAATTGTTCATTGTGCAAATAAAATACACTCATAGTGTTTCCTTGTTTCAGTTTAACATAATTTAAAAATGTCCTTGTTCAGGTTTAATATTGTTTCGTTTTTTCAATCAATCATTCATACTGTTGGCTAGGTCAGAGTGAACTAGCCAGAAAGCAAGGTATACATGATGGCAGACAATGCTAATATTGTCAACCTGATTTTGGCAAAGCCATTTGATAGTCTTCCTTACGAGAAATGTAGAAGCATGTATACAAATATGTTATAAAAATAAATAAATAAATAAAATATGTATAAATATGTTTAAATATTGTTAAGTGTTTCAGTGGTCTCTTGGACATAGTGTAAGTGTATAAAGGACCAACTAGGCCAGGGCTATTTAATTAAAATTCAGTAAGGTCCTGTATCCTGAAGTAGCCTAGTATCAGCACTTTATGTCATCAGCAACTAAAAGAAAAACAAATTACACATACTGTTCAGTATATTTCAACAATATTTACTGTTTAAATGCTGAACTGAATTAATTATTTATAAAACTTTTTTTAGAGCACGCTGTCTGAACAAGCCTTTTTCTGACTCGTTTTATTCTCCGACTGCTGCTTCTTGCTCCGTACCTCGTCTGTGTGTGCGCCACACCGCAAATCTGCACAGATCTGATCTGCACAGGCTGAGGAGCGCATTCGGTGGTCTTCCAACGCACTTGATTGGTCTGTGGGTTTAGACAAAATAAACGCAGGTTAAATCGTTCTCAATAATCAGTTTGGGTCCACATTGGACAATGTCTGGGTCCGGACCCGGTCCTCGGTCTGCCTATTAGTGACCTCTGAACTAAGCAAACTCATTTACTACAGTGCCTCCTTGAAGCAGACCAGTCCTGAATCTCTTGTAAGTCAATAAATAGAGAGAAGCTAGTCGATTATTGGCAGCTAAACAGTGACAGCATAATGCTGGTTTGTTTCGGGGGACCCCCAAAAATGTAAATTTATAATCATTCAGGGGGTCTAAGCAGTTAATTAACACGTCCTGGACCACCTAGCATCCCCTGCATTTCGCACCTAGCATTCAGTGTCATGCAGTTCAGTTTGAAATGTGTGAATACAGAATGAGACCCCTTTAAGGAATTTCAGACACCGAACTTGTCTGGCCTGGTCCACTACAGTTGAGATAAATTTGGCTTTTTCGCCAGACTATGTCTTTAATGCTCAGAGGCAGACGGCAAAAACACAAGAAGATAAAAAAGAGCGCACAGAGGGAGTTGAAGAAAATGCCAGAAGGGCAGTGGGGGCTGAGGTGGTATACTCTGCTCCTCCGTTAAAGCGTTTATTGAGAAGTTCTACTCCAGCCTTGCATGCAGCTCTGAACAGACAGATATTGATCAGAGTTATCAGCCAGCAGCGCTGTTTACAATACAGGCAATAGAGGAGCATAGAAAGGTTCAGGAGAGCGAATGAAGATTTTACGCAGAGAGAGAGAGAGAGAGTGAGAGAGAGAGAGAGAGAGAGAGAGAGAGAGAGAGAGAGAGAGAGAGAGAGAGAGAGACAGAGAGAGAGAGAGAGAGAGAGAGAGAGAGAGCAGCAAGGAGACAAACAAACTCCATTCCCACAGGAGCCCCACAGGCACTACAGTGCTCCGACTGTCAGACTGAATAAAAACCTGAGCGTGTGTCTCGGTGTGTTTACTCGTGAGGATAAAAAAAGTGCTTGCACTTACTTTTGCCTAAAGGGAAATTCCACCAATATTTCAAAATTTCTATGTATAACATGTTAACTAAGTCACTGCAGAGTGGTTTCCTTTCTAGAGAGACTTACCAGTCAGACTTGTTCGCAGTGGTGGTAATAAGAACCAAACATCCATAAATCCGAATAATTAATTGTGTTAGTTTGAAATACTGTTATTTTCAAATTGCAGGAATTGCAATTTTACTGATGTCCTATATTATTCAGTTTGATTTCAACAAGGCTTAAGTAGGTAACTTAATAAAGCATCAATCCACCCCAAAAAATGGATATGCTCATCTTCATGATGAAAAAAGGGCCTGGACATGAATTTATGGAACATAATTCCATTTAAACCACAATTGCATTATTTTATATTTTCCCAAATCGTTCAGCGCTACCTCTACAAGCTCCCTGACAGAGAGTTATTTCGTGCCATGGTTTTGAACATGTTGTCTTTGACGTTGTTTTACCATAATTACATGACAAAGATTAGACTTTAAACATGGTATCGGTATAGAATAAGGTCCATGTCAGTGTTAACCCGGCATATAAAGAATGTTAGAGATGTACATGCAGAGAGCATGTAAGAAAAAAAAAATTATTTATGTTGTTTACAATTTTACCATCATCAACATTCTAATATAAAACATCCCATATAAAAGGCCATGTATGGTAACCCCTGGTTCCCATCACCACCACTGTAAAAAACATCTGAATCATTTCACATCAAGTTACTCTGAATCACTCTGTTATATGTTTTTGTTTATATTACACCCATTTCTATTCCACATGCTTATGTGATTTCTGTATTACATGTACTGTAGCCCATAAACATGCAGCCAAACTCGAACCTTAATTTAGTCCATGTTGATACAGGACAGTTTTAGGTTTTCTGGGGACATTATTATATTTAAGAAGCTATTTTTCCAGACCAGAAGCTTTTATTTGCTCAGCAAAACGCTTTTTTTTTTAAATATTTGAATAGTACAGTAGGTAGTGCTTTTACATGTCCGTGTGTTTATTTAACCCTTTCCAAGCTTTTCCTTGTGGAAACAACCCAGTATTATTACAGTTATCATCTTATACCATCTTTGACTGCTACTAAACTAAATACATTTATACAATGTCTGGGGCATCCAGGAGAAACCTGGAACTAAACTTTATTCGTCAAACTGGGGCTCAAGATATGATCTACTTTTTTCACAATAAGATATTTATGTTTGTATTGTATGTATGATTATTTATTGTTCAAAAGATATTTGGTGTTTTTGGTGGTGAAAATACACTTATTGCTAAGATAAAGGCTTTTAAACCAAGAGCTTGATTTTGGCACAGTAGTATCAAACCGTGTCAGAAATCACATAATCAAGTGTGATTACAACTCCACATGGTTTGAGGCAAGCATGTGTTGATTAAGGACTTTAGTTATCGCAGTGTTAATTAGTGGAATATAAACTTCCATCACTTGCTAGCAACATTAGTCTTGGCTGATTGACCACATTTGGAGAGATACATTGTTTGAATGCCTTTAATCCTTGTATTTTAGGGATCAAAAAATGATCCGCCACGTGTTTAACAGCAGAGAAACTAAACCTCTACTTTACACTCTCAGAAGAAATGGGTACTATATGGGTACATTTTTAATTTATTGAGGTACAAACTGTGTAAATGTTCCCTTAAAGGTACATACATCTGTCCCATACATACCTTTACCTTCTCATAACCACCTTTTTTAAAACCAGAACAATAAAGGAATAACATTTATAGAGACAAGATATGGTCTAGAGGGTCAACACAACTTTATAAGTATAATTATTTTTCCTAACTTAAAGCACTGAGATGTAGCCTTGAGGGTACAACACCACAGATAAGAGGGGGACCAGCCCACTGACTCTTTTATATCTTTTATTCTGACAGTATAGTAAAACAAAAAATAGCAGGTGTGTTAAAAAATGAAGAATAACTAATAAAAACTAGTGGTGTCTGCTGATTAACCCTTTAAAGCCTGAACCATAAAATCTCCCGAAAATGTAAATTCTTTGAAAATAGAGTGTTAATCAGGGGTGATTGTAGGCTTAGAGGTTTAGGCGGCTGAGCACCCAAATGAGAACAGTTTATAAAAAACAAGTAATTTCGGACTATCAGTCATTTCATCTATAGCAGCTATAACTTCTCTCACTCATTTTTTAACAGTAAACAGACCCCAGCATTAGCCTGCTAAATAAAAAAAAATCACTCCTAACTAACAATAACAGAATAAAGAGTGCATCCAAAATATAGACTGCTGATAATGACAGCTATGTGTTGGTTCTGAGTGTTAAAGTACAAAAATATTCCTTTGCAAAACTTACTAGACACACGACACCAGTCAAATAAAGCTCTGTCCCACCATGTGTGTATAGATGCTGCACTGGGGGGCTGCTGTATTTTCGTTGTTAAAATAATTGGTTTAAACATATACTCTCTATGGTTTAAACATATACTCTCTATGGTTTAAACATATACTCTCTATGGTTTAACATTTCCAGCTTTTAAGCTTTAAGCTTAAGCACGCCCCTGGTGTTAATAACAAACAATTGTCCTCGTTTACATGCTGTCAGTCCCATGTGCTTCTGCTTTGGTCATGTGCTCCTCTTGTCTCTGCCCCTCACCTGCTCTTGATCTGTGGTCCCTCCTGTTCCAGCTGTTCAGTGTTTCCTGTTTTGCTATATGCCCCCTGTTTTCCATTTGTAGTCGTCCAACATGCTGTTGATTTGCTGATTGTTTGCTGTCTACCTCATTTCAATAATATATGTAGTTTAAATGTTTATTGTATTTGACCTTTTTCCCTAGCTTTGTTATTGGGCTTGTTTATTCTTGTTTGTTTTTTAGTAGTTTTTTTTTTTTTTCGTTTGTCTGTAAGTAGTTCTGTTTTTTACTATGGACATCATTAAACCTCATCTGTGTATATATCTGCCTCCCCAGTCTCCTCAGGCGTTACAACAAGAACAACAACAATAATAATAATAATAATAATAATAATAATAATAATAATAATAATAATAATAATAATAATAATGATAATAATAATAATAATGAAATACTATTACTTCTATTAATCATGATAATAATGTAAATTTAAATTAAATAACACTTTGCATATATGAGTTTGGTTTGGTAGCATATTTGGTACATCTGGAATGTTTTTTGCATTTTTTTTATAATTTATGCTCTGAAATTATTTTAAATGTTTAGTAATTTCTTACTTAAAAAAAGAGCATCTTTCCATATTCTACAACAGTGTTTTACACATTCCTGTATCTACTACAATCTTTGCTTCTCCATTAAAAATTAGAGCAAAGTGTGTTGAACAAAGTTCAGGTGTACATCAGGTTTTAAAGAAAACAATTATTAATAATTAACAACAGTGACGATTTACAGCTCTCGAAAACTTGTGTATCAAATATAATTCACTTGGCGTTAAAGGGTTAAATGCAGTCTTTTTGCAACGTGAAGCTGAAAAGATATTTACAGACTCAGAAAGACTTAGATATTTACAAAGTTTGTGATAAATGATGGGTTGCTTTTTTCTTTGAAATAGATTTTAGGGTTTAAAGTTTAATTAAGCTGCTTCCATAATTTGAGCATTTTATGAAAACACTAAGGTGATCATCATTCTCCCTCTCTCCTGCAGGCTGCGTTCCGTACAGACCTGAGCGCTCTGCTGGATCAGGTGGGAACAGGGAAGGAGTCTCTGAGCTTTATGAAGCGGCGGATCCGCAGGCTGGCTGCTCAGTGGGCCACTGCCGCCCACAGACTGGACGACAAACTGCGCAGACGCTGGAGGGAGCAGAAGAAGGTGATATAGGGGTCTCACCGAATCTTTCTTTTACAATATTCCTAACAGTGGAAGGAGGTGTCTAGTTCTCAGTGTGCATAGGACGTTCTTTAAAGCATTCATATAATAATATTATTGAGTTTATAAATAGAAATTTTATTAAATAAGTAGAAAAGCTGGCTCAAACCTAATGTTTAATTTCTAAACTCTTTAACATAACTTCAGTTTTTAACCCTTCAAGCCATCTGTGGTAGTGCAGGCTGAAGTCCAGCTGCTATCATAGAATCGGTGACTATAGCATTCTTCCTTAAACGCGATTTTTTAAAAATGTATTTCAAAGCGATATTTTCAGCAGCTGCTGCAGACTATGCTGGACAGACACTTGTGAGAGGACTATGAATAAATCAACAAGCAGCAAACTAATAAAAGCAGCAGCTTGGTGAAGCTCCAGTTCCTCTCGAGAGCCACTGTAACAAGAATCCACCAGCTGAACTATTTACTGTCTACATATTATACCCTGATCAGCCTAATCAGTCTTGTATCTACAATCACTGACCATGTTATCAGCTCCTCCTTCTATACAGGAGCACTTTGTAGTTCTACAATTACAGACTGTAGTTCATATGTTCTTCTGTATACTTTGTTACTCTGTTCTTTAGGAATCAGGACCCACATAGAACCACCACAAAGCAGGTGTTATTAGGGATGTGGATCATTCCCAGCACTGCAGTGACAAGGTGGTGGTGTGTTATTGTGTGTTGTGCTGGTGTGAGTGGATCAGACACAGTGTCACTGCTGGACTGAGAATAGTGCACCAACCAAAACTATCCAGGCAGTAACGGTGACCACTGATAAGGGATGACCAACACAGACTGAGCTATTGTCTCTGACTTTATGCCTACAAGGTGGACCAGCAATGAGCGTCTAATAATAATAATAAAAATAATAACGCAATACTATTACTTCTATTAATCATAATAATAATATACATTTAAATTAAATAACACTTTGCATATATGAGTTTTGTTCGTAGCATATTTGGTACATCTGGAATGTTTTTGAAGTTTTTTTAATAACAAGCTATTGTCTCTGACTTTATGCCTACAAGGTGGACCAGGAACGAGTGTGTAATAGAGTGAACAGTAAACGGACACAGTGCTACCTCTGGCAGCACTGCAGTGGCTTTGTTTCCCCATATGACCCTGTATACTTTGGGCTTTAGAACTTGTCCACATGCATAAAAAGCTACAAGCTAAGGTAAAAATTAGGGAATTCTATGGATCTGAACTTTTAAGCCATACCTCATTAGGACCTGCAGGAATGCTTGTGGAGCCCAGTGTTTAAAATGGTCTTTCATTGGTGCTTTCATGGAGTTATAGGATATGGGCATCTCATGCCTGTTGCAGGACTCCACTCGCCTTCTCTATTTTCTCTCTGTCCAACCCATATAAGAGCTTTTTTTCTGCTATCTCTGCTATAAGGCTTGCTCACGCTCTGGAGCATTCTTGACCTACGCCATGAGGATCATCTCTATCTTGGACCACAGGAACTAATCTCAGCATCTCTACCAGAATGGCTGATTCTGTTGCAGCACTCTAAGCACCTGTTTGCCTCTTCTGGAGGCCGCTTAGCACTGTATCTCCACTGTGGGGCTTTATCTCTCCCAGAGGATTAAGGTTAAGGGGCACTCTTCTCTGACCATATACAGCAATCTGGGATACAAAGAATGATCTGCTACCGAGTGGGATACAAAGAATGATCTGCTTCCGAGTGGGATACGATACAAAGAATGATCTGCTTCCGAGTGGGATACGATACAAAGAATGATCTGCTTCCGAGTTCACGTTTCGTCATGCCTCTAAACCGCCCCAGCGCATTCTTTTCTAAATAAGTTAACAAGGCCAAAAATTGCCCTTTTGGCTGATTTATCTTCCCATCTTTGTTCCCGAACGGGGAAAATGGATTTTTTATCTCCTAACTTTATGTGCTATCTCAACACCAGCTGTTTCGGGTTCCTTTCTTTTCGCGCCGTCCGGAGTTCTTTATCATCCGTAATTAAGGCGAGGCTGGGAGTCAGAAGCTATTTGCCGTCTGCCGCAGATAAAGGTTCAGAGTAGAATGCTCTGGAATGGGAACAGAGGGTGTAATTGCAAATCAGATTTCAGCAGCAGATAGTGCCCGGGTTTTTGGATATGAGCGCGCGAGTCGCGAAGCCGTGTTACATTGCTGGTGAGCGGCAGTTGTTCAGATTGGCTGTAGGGGCCTAGCATGATCCACGTTAGAGCTGGACACGCGCCTGCCTGAGGAGGTGCCGGGATAGCACGGATATTTATGGATCTGTCGGGGGTCGTTAACGATGTCTAGCGTTTATTGAAGGCGTTCAGGCTTCGTCGCACTCCATTTCCCAGCATTCCTCACCACCAGGAAGGTCTTTTTTTGGTGTGTACAGAGTTATGATCATGAAATGTATGAGCAAAAGCGATTAATCAAAGGCTGTTAGCATCAGGTGAGCTGGCTTCAGGCTGGCCTGCGTTCCAGCACTTTGACTTTGGCAGTTTCTGGAGGCAGTGGAGGAGGAGGAGGAGGAGGTCTTGTCTGCAATGGACTATTCGTCCTCATTAGACGTGCCCGTGGAGACAGACACATGCACACTCCCCCTGGTTCCCCATAGCCTCTGTTTGTCGCCGCGTCCAGCTGGTCAGAGACTAACTCTACGCGCATCATTAGCTGCTATTGCAGGCTGCACATGGTTTTTCTTCTAGCCTTCATGCTGAGGCCACAGCGGAGACTTTCATACACAGAGGCAACGCTGCGCTTCCTTGTAACTAATAGTATTATGTTAAGATAAAAATAGCTTGCGTAACTCTGTGGTGAGAAGGAATACTAAGAAAATATATTGAGTATTGAAAGCATACATGGGTATAATAATGATTCTCCAGTGTAAATGTAAAATAACACTGAAACCTTAGTATACAAGAGTTATACTTGTTTTGCCATACATTCAGTTTACATTATTATTAAGTATCATTGTTATTACTATTAACAATTAACAATTATCTTCTAATTCATTGATTAGGAACATTTGACCAAGCAGCTAGTTGCACATATTTTCTGATTGTTTCAATGTAAAACAACAAAAACATGTAAAAAAAAAAAGCCACAAGCCACATACACCTTCATAAAATATCTCTCCTTCTGCAAATTCTAATGGGTAATGAGACAGAGGAGGCGGATATATACGCAAATGTCTTTTATTAAAATCCATGATGTTGGACAGATAGATGAAAAAAAAAACCTGAAACGTCAGAGCAGAAACAAAACACGTAGACTAATAACGGGTAACGGAGCAGATGGGTAACATCAATCCACGACAAGGACAATGTGAAAACAGAGGGAATATATACACAGACTAACAAGAGGGAACGAGTAACACCTGGGAACAATAGGCCACAGATAAGGAACAGGTGAGGGGCGGAGACAAGAGCACATGACAAAACATAAACAGAACCACATGACTGACACATCACAAAAACATTAGCACATGGCTAGGACAGGGGATCAACAATCACTAGAACAGAGCAGGTATGACACAAATTAGAAATAATTCCACAACAGGCAATATAAAATGAAGGCCCTAGGAAAACAAAAAAAACCATGAAATTGTCATGCTAATAACACATTTTTTTTTGCTCCCTCTCCATTTATGCAAATGAACTGAGTGGCGTCCAGTTAGATGTGTGGCATTGTATTCGGTTGCGCCACGCCCACATTTTAACACAATTTTAGGAGGTTTGGGGCTCAGAAATGGCCGACGACTCAGACTTTTCCTCTCTGTCCCTCAGCTAGCATGTGCTTTAGTGATGTGTCTCTAAAGTGGTCAGCTGTGTGCAAGAAAAGCCTGGTTCATATATATATATATATATATATATATATATATATATATATATATATATATATATATATATATATATATATATATATATATATATATATATATTCATGCATCTATTTATCAGTAGGCACAGCTCACATTGTAATTAAAAATGAGATATTTTGGGAACAAAGCTATGGAAAAATCTCAAGATGCCCACTTTGAAATGGCCTCTGTGTACAGCTCTGTAGTTGCCAGAAAGAAGCTGGAACCAGGCCGTCATAGCTGGCGTTTCCAGGAAAATCAATGTAGTTAAAGGTCAGATGTTTTGTTCAAAATGCACCTCAGGCTAAATAAATGTGCTGCCACACAGGACCGGCCTACTGAAAACACTGCAGCTCAGGGTAAGATGGTGGTCATCTACAATAAAACTTGTGACATTATTATTTCATCACACCGTTTATCGGATGTCTCTTGCAGAGTTCAGGTCAGGAATATCACTCAAATATAAGTGGGTTTTTATGGTTTTGTGAAAAATATTTTGCTCTTTCATTGTGCATATGGCCTTTAGAATATATAAATATATATAACATTGTCTTGTTAAAGGCACAGTGTAAGATGTTTAATCTGAAAGGCACTATAATGTGCAAAACTATGCTGTAATTAGTGTGTAATTAGTGTAAAATTACCTGTACCTACAGTTTGTTGTTTTTCATTAGCTTAGAATGAGTCATATCTACATAGGAGCGGCTCATCTTCCAATAAAGGCTGCATCATTTCTGCTGTAACTTAGAACGGACAAACCACACACTGACTGTAGAAAATGAATTTGGTGGTCCCGCAGCACCAGCTGGAAGACATAAAAAAAGAAGAATGGTTGGTGAAATGTCCTACTGTGGCATAGATTTATCCGTGGCTTCATACATAACTCACCATATCAAAAACACTATCAGCATTAGGATGCAGCAAGCTTCTTATGCTACTGACTCTTTTCAAATTTTACAGTTGTACCTTAAATGATGCAACCGTTATTACAGCCAGACTGTAACCAAAGCACCATTTTACCTTAAATGGGAAAATTCGACTAAGACGTTAGTGATTGTCTGTATTGGGATATTTTGTATGAATTGGATTTTCAGCAAGATGTAGTGCTTATAAAGCTGCCAGAACTGAATTAACATTTAAAACACAATAAAACATTTGAAACATTGATTTACTATGCTTTTCTAATGATATAGTAAAATGATCATTTTCTGTTGTGACAAGTTTGAAAACCCAATCCATCCATCCAGTATCTGGAGTATCTGGGGCTGGAGCCAATCCCAGCATCATCGGGCGAAGGCGGGTGCACCATGGACAGGTCGCCAGTGCATCGCATGGCCAACACACACTCACGCACACCTACAGGCAATTTAGCGTGACCCATCAACCTAACATGCATAAAACTCACTCAAGCACAGATTCGGTTTGAAAACAAAAATAGTATAAAATATATGGTTTAACCCTAAGAAAATCAAGAAAATGTGAAGGAAAGTAAATGCTTGAAATCAAAGAAACAAAAACATGCAAATGAAAAAAAGAACAGCAAAAAACATGATGGTCACAGTAGCTGGAGCTGTAGAGGGGCTATAGACAGATCTGTCTGTAGAAATAGCTATCTGTAGATAGAGCTGCCTGTAGACAGAGCAATCTGTAGACACAGCTGTATATAGACAGAACTGTCTGTAAAAAAGGGCTGTCTGTAGGTAGAGCTGCCTGTAGGTAGAGCTGCCTGTAGATATAGTTGTCTGCAAATAGAGTTATCTGTAGACAGACCTGTCTATAGATAGAGCTGTCTGTAGGTAGAGCTGCCTGTAGATAGAGTTGTCTGCAAACAGAGTTCTCTGTAGACAGTCCTGTCTATAGATAGAGCTGTCTGTAGGTAGAGCTGCCTGTAGATAGAGTTGTCTGCAAATAGAGTTCTCTGTAGACAGACCTGTCTATAGATAGAGCTGTCTGTAGGCAGAGCTGCCTGTAGATAGAGTTGTCTGCAAATAAAGTTATCTGTAGACAGACCTGTAGATAGAGTTGTATGTAGTCAGATATGTTCTACGTAGCATGGATAGAGAACTTTAGTACAGTGTGAGTACAGCTGAAACAAAACTTACTCTTCTACTCAACAGAGCTAATAGCAAATATACCATTGAAGCATAACTAATAGCTAATACTTCTCATTTAAAATCATTAAAATTATTTATTGTTTTTATGGTACATTGCACTTATTTACACAATCAACTAACAGTTTTTTGCTATGTATCAGAATTAAGTCAGCAAGTACTAAAAGATATGTAAAATATAAAATGATGTGATGCTTTCCTAATGTTTACTAACAAGGCCTTGAAGAAGTATCTTTTTGTAGGGATGCTGCACTTCAGCAGTACACTATGGAGCCGGACTTATTTATGTGTGACACTTTGACCTGGCTCTTGTTTAAAGGGTTAGTAATGTATTCTTGCTGTTAAAGATAAGGATAGGCTGATCTACTGATGTTTCTGAACCTGAAGAAGTCAATACCTGGCAATGGGTTTCTGACTAGAGGCGAAGCATATCACTGATGAACAAAAATAACATCCTAATTAACCAGCGTACCCCATTCTACCAGCTAAATCTACAGAGATGTACAGTATAATAAGATTGAACGTCTGAATATATAATAAGATTTGAATATACAATGAGTTGTTTCTCTCCCAGAAAGCACCATTAAATGTAGATCCACAGGGATAATATTTCCTACTGAAATATAATCCTTCCCCTAAATAATGGAAACGTATGCTGATTTGCCACGATTTTATTAAATCAGCTGCTTTGATTTTAAAGCCACACTTAGCTCAAGATTATCTGTGCTTCTCAGGCTCCCTGCCACCGCCAATTAGCATTAGTTAGCAGGAGTGCAGTATTAGCTCAGTCACTGTCTGTTAGCTATGATCTACTTTCCATGCCTGTATCGGTTAGCTGTAATCTATTCTCTTAGTCAATATGAAGTCAAAAAGACTATTATACTGAGCTGGTGGCTTCAAAGTGAATCAACAGTGAGTCCTAGTTAGCATATACATCAGCAAAATTTTTTTGAGAAGGTTGCAAATGAGTTTTTCATCGAGGTGAGTGGACATGCATACTGATATGACCACCAACAGCCTGATTTAAAGCTTTCACAGAAGGACAGTGTACTGTTAGTCCCCAGCGGTACTTCATTGGAGGTCATTTTGACCCAGCTAATGTATAATCAGAGATTTAGCATTGGTTCCTGTATGGCTAAGAAGGCGATGCTAGCCACTGGGAGTGCTTTGGGCCATCTGTGGGCACCAGCTGGGGGTTGGAGGGGTCATTTCAGCCCTGACGTGGCACATCTCTCTGGAGGACACACCAGCTGCTGCTGGATGCTCACCGCTAGCACCCTTTAGCCCGAACCGCTAGCATGCTGCCCTCTGGCCCTTAGCTGCTTAGCATTCCGCTTGTGTTAGCAACGTGCTATGCTGCCGCGTGGATCTTGGGCTATGACAGGCAATCATAAAGACCTTTCTGCCACAAGTCCCACCGTCTCTCCACCAGACACAATTCAACCTAACTGTCAGAAGAAGCCAAGGTCAGGTACGGGCAGCGTTAGCGGTGTGCATCGTGCTGGATCCTGATCGGCTGGCGGGGTGCTAGTGGCGCTAGCGATGACTTATCTTTCGCAGACAGTGTCCTTACATTTGCTGGCCCAGAATCAGCTTTTCCTTTCCAAGTCATATGGACAGAAGAGGCCTAGTACAAGATGCCTCATACTTAGACTTGAACCGGTTGCGGGGTCCTCACTGCAGGTTTGTTTTAATTATTTAAATCTGTTGATTTTAAATATGTCAATTAGTTATTTCTCATGCTCTTTGAATAATAATAATAATAATAATAATAATAATAATAATATATACATCTTTCTTGTAAGTCTTGGTACCTCTCTGTGGTTCTTCTTCACAGCCTTAGAGCATTCTTCCATGTCTTGTGCTGCATCCAAAATCACCTACTTTCATACTACACAGTATGCCAAAACAGTAGGTACAATATTACAATAATATACATACAATAGTCATCAAGCTGTATTCGAAAGGTCTCTCTCAGTGGTTCCTCCTCACAATATTAAGACATTCTCATTTTGAGGCTTTGTTCCTCGTACTGGTTCTTCTTCACAGTCTTAGGAAGTTCTTTCTTTTGAGCCTTGGTTCCTCCCAGTTGTATTTTTTTTTAACAGTCTAAGGAAGTTCTTTCTTTTGAGCCTTGGTTATTCCCAGTTGTTTTTTTTCTCACAGTCTTAGGAGGTTCTTTCTTTTGAGTTTTGATTCCTCTCAGTGTTTTTTCTCAAAGTCTTAGGAATTTCTTTCTTTTGAGTTTTGATTCCTCTCAGTGTTTTTTCTCAAAGTCTTAGGAATTTCTTTCTTTTGAGTTTTGGTTCCTCTCAGTGGTTCCTCCTCACAATATTAAGACATTCTTTCATTTTGAGGATTTGTGCCTTGTACTGGTTCTTCTTCACAGTCTTAGGAAATTCTTTCTTTTGAGCCTTGGTTCCTCCCAGTAGTTTTTTTCTCACAGTCTGAGGATGTCTTTCTTTTGAGTTTTGGTTCCTCTCAGTGTTTCTTCTCACAGACTTAGGAAGTTCTTTCTTTTGAGTTTTGGTAACTCTTAGAGACCCTTCCTCACAGTCTTAGGAAGTTCTTCTTTTTATGTCTTGGTTCCTCTTGGATTTTCTTCTTCATGCTTATAGTAAGATTGCCTTTTGGTGATTGGTCCCTCTCTGTGGTTCCTTGTGAGTCCTTATTCCTCTTAGTGCTTCTTCCTCATGGTCATAAGGAGCTTTTTCTTTTGAACTCTCGCTTTCTCTCAGTTGAATTTCCACATGCTCGTGCGAAGTTTCACATTTTGAATGTTGGTTCCTCTCAATAGTTTAGCAGGCTCGGGACTTTTTATGACTTTGTGTCAAGAGTAATAAAGTCACATGCCGCTCCCACAATACGAAAACAATGTACCAACAGGTTTAATAATTCATGTGTGAGCGGCTTCCAGGCTACAGTAAAGTCCTGCATAATCCCATGTGTCACCTCGCGAAAATCCGTGAGTTGTGTAAATCAGCAGTTCGCACAATCCTTTATACTTGTTCATAAACAAAAGTCTAACCTGCTTTCTTCCTCTGCCTGCATGCCTATAGCACTAATCTCCCCTGGGCCCTGCCGTGGCAAAGCCATCTGAACGATGATTCAGAAATGGAAAACCTGTGTTTGACAACACAAGAGGATTGCGGTGGAGCATGCAGCGTTCTTTTCATTGTGGGCTCTACAGTCATGCCGTTGTTCCATAATATACCCAGAAATAGCACTGTGTTCATTTGCAAACACCTGACGTTTACAGTCAAGGAAGAGAAAATCTCTAGCTCCTTTTTTATGCCACTATTGGCACGCCAGCCAAGCTAAGGCTGTATGATATGAGTGTTGTAGTATTGCTACTTATACTAAAGTTTTCAGGTGACAATACAGTCACTGCTGTTATTCAAGACTCATACAAGGCCTTATGGAGAAGTCACAACCCATCCACACACCACCCCCACCAGCACTCACTACTGTCCTTGACCGGACTGACTGTGGGGTTCATAATAACAACAGTCACCAGGGATCTGAAGACAGCCAACATCAACTCCATTGCAAAGAAAGCAAAGCACTGGATGTACTTCCTGCACCACTTACAGCCTCAAAAACGTCTTGCCTGCCATCAGATCTACAGAAAAGACCTTGATCTAAACGCCTCCGGAACCCCAGAAAACAATGTTTCAGCACCATCAATCACAACCGGCTTCTTTCTTATACAGATGCTTCAGTATAATGAGGGTTAAAACAACCAGACTCCAAATGTCATTATCCACATAAACAGTTGACAGTTTTTGTACACAAGCCTTCTTATTCTACTCTGTATTGCTACTTACTATCCAGCTGCTGTAATCAGCACTTTAAATGATTTGTTTTTAGATAAATGTATATGTTCCTGTTAAAATGCAGGGGGGTATGCTATCACACCTCTATGCTGACTAATTGGTGATCAAGGGCCAGGAATACTCAGCGAGGCCTGGGATTTAAACTTATACACTTCCAGTTACTGGCTTATCTTTTCTTATCACTACTGGCAACCCCACTGTGTAGTAAGGGTCGCACAATCTAGTCAACCAATTAGATTTACTCATAATGCTTTAAGCTTGAGGTCAAGATCTCTCTGATCATGTTATTAGGACAATAACAACATGGACGCCTCACGGAAGACAAAATGTGAGGAGTCAACATAATATATGTATCTTGTGTCTTGGCTCCTGGGAGCTTACGAAGAGATTCAGGGTTTGTTGGAAGTTGCACATCATGCTATACTGGCCTGTGAAGCCTGGTTTAATTCTAATTTCTTAGTTCTAACATTTCTCTGTTGATCTACAGAGCTTCAAATGTTAGATATTGTACGTCATTATCTCTGATTTCCCTAAACCTACAATAAGTCATGTGTGTTTGGAGTAGAATCTAATGTTTCTCTTAATTTTGCAGAGTTATGGCTCTATACATTTTTCTAGCATTCCAGCCCTCCACCATGGACAAGCGTCTGGGCAAGGCCGCCTAGGGTGGATGCAATTGTACAAGATTCTGAGGGCCATATCCCTGAAGGCTATTAAAGAGATCCAGGGCTCATTGAAAAGGTCACTTCATGCTCTTTGTTGCCTGTTGCGAAGCATTCCCTTCTCTTTTGGTTTTATTCATGACATCGTTAGCGATTAGTTGGCATCAACTTTTAAAAAGTTGTTTTAGCAATACTGTATGTTTAAAGCGGATCCTGATCCTGTATTTGCAATGCACAAAAATATTTGCTGCCCACACAAAATTCTTTTTCGGCTGCCTGACCCCTGTTGTTTTTCAGTTTGCTTAAATCAGAATTTGCCAGCCATCGTTGAGCCGGTCGAATGCGCATAACTTAAACAAACCCTGACTTCCTGAGTTTAAACTGTTCTTTTTTCCGTGCAAGCTGTGATTGTAATACTGGCACATTACTGAGTTTCTGTTGTTTGCTGGCTCGGCAACTGCTCACTTTTTACCATCTGTCACATGCTGGATGTAGCATTCACAGTCGATTTATCCTTTATTATTCTGCAGAAACTCTGTGGAGTTTATTCAATTAACAAGACATTGAATCCACACCAGTAAACACGCTCGAAAGCGATTCAGGAGCTTCTGCCGTTTCTCCTCGGCGTGTGCTTACAGCAGAGGGGGGGGAAGGTCAGATTTATTTGTTTCTCTATGCGAGAGAACGCACTGACGAATGATAAATAAATATATAATGGCAACCTCTGGATGACTGCGTCTGTGAGGGGATGAAGCTGAATACAAAGAACTGAATCAACCAAACAGAAAATGTTTGTACTCACTAATATGTAAATATAGTTTTTTACTCTCTCTTGTCTTTGTCTCTGTTTCTCCTTCTCTGTCTCTATTTCTCTCTCTCTCCCTCTCTGTTTTCTCTTTGAGGATCTGTCTTCCCTGAAGGGACTTCTGATGCCCCTTGCCTGGATGACTGGTGGCTGGGCATTAGCCAATGTGAAAGCTTTTACACTCAATTGCACAAGATGCCCCAACACATAATACATAGTAAAAATATGAGAATAAATACAAAATCTGAATAATAATAAACCTTCAAAAAAACCTTCCCTGTGGAGCAGAACAATTTTAGCCCCAAAAGGCCTGCAGGGATCTTTAGTGGTTGAGGTTTTGTCATTGACAGATGCATTAGATTCTTATGACTTTAGTGGAACTGATGAGTGCTGAAGAGATTTGCCAAAACTTGCCAAAACCTGTGGTAATCAGCGTATTTGTATCCAGTAGCCAACTTGAATGTTTGAATTGTATTGAATTGAATTGAATATCCTACCATTGTATCTGAAGGAACGCAGCTTATAGTGCCCCCTACGTGCCTCTATAAAAAATGGCTTTTGGTATTTTGCTCAAGTGCAATTACAGTTACAAAGTATTTACATGAGACTGTCATACATGCCACATGTCGTTATTTTCAGGAGACCCTGGGCTACACAGACATGCCATTATTTAACATGTAGATGCAATATGAATTTTTAAAACCTTCATGAATTTGACTGATTTTTGATCAAAAACTTACCTTCAAAATTCCTAACATTATTGCTTATGCAGGCCTTGAAAACAAGTGTCAGCTCAAATACCTTTACAGAAATTTGTGTTTGTTGTGTTAGTGGTCTGAAAACGCAGTTATTTTGATAGGGGTTCTTTTTTTCGCTTGAATACAAAAATATATGTTTATCATCAGACATGTTTCTTATTGATTTTCTGTCATCTTGAAATCACGCTGAGTGCTAAAACTCTGATATAGAGCAAGACAGACTTTATTTTTGAAACAGAAAGCTAATATAATTTGTTTGGTATTTGGAGCTGGATTGTTGGCTGTTGCGTGATTAGAAGTGGGTGAAATCACATTGGTCAGTGAGAGGAGGGCCAGCAGAGTTTTGATATATTATATATATGAATATATTATGTTGATGTTTTTAACCCTGTGTTATAAAATGAAGGCTAAAAGCAGAGAACTAATTTCAAGATTTTCATCAAAGCTTGATGATATCATGCTTCAGGTTCTTAGGATACTAGGGCTGCACGATACTGAAAAAATTGACATAGCAGGATTGTTTTTTGCTTTGATATACAGTATATTGCGATATTAAGCAATGCAGGACTTTTCACCAGATTTGACCAAAAGTCACGAGAAGTAAATGATCCATCATAATTATTTACTTCAACTTACAATATATATATATATATATATATATATATATATATATATATATATATATATATATATATATATATATATATATATATATATATATATTTTTTTTTTTTTTTTTTTTTTTGTTTTTTTTTTTTTTTTGTTATCTTTATCTATTGGTGAATGGAAGAACAGCAAAGTAAAAATGTCATTGTACAGTGTAGCTGTCTGTTTCTGCTGTGCATATGACAATAAAACTCTTGAATCTCTTGAATAATAATAATGCATGTTTCTTACCCTAGATGATGCTCTGGGAAAAATGCTGTTTGCAAACAGTGACTTTTCAGTTGGAAATCCTAATTAATGTAATGGACAGTAAGACTTATGTAAGGTTCCGCTGTCCGGCTGGTCCACATGTCTGTTGTAGCTGCATAATAGTCCACTTGCGACAGCTCGGTTTCAACGTGTGCCTTGCACCTCTTGTATGACTCTGGGAGGCAATTTACAAATGAAAAAATACGCTTGTGACGGCGCTACATGCTGCTTATTAAGTAACCAGATCATGTTTTTAAAGCCCTCTTTGGTAGCTGTGTTAACTGGTATGTCTTTTGCGAGGTGAAAAGTTATTGCAACAGTGATTTCTTGATGTTGTTTTGAAACTTTCCCATACGGTGAGATGCTGGCAAAGGCATCTAAACAGTTTTCTACTTTCAATAGCATCTAGATCTGGCGTCGCACTCGTCATACAGAGCTTTGTGGTGGCGCTTTTAATGGTCAAACAAATTAATTGCAATGACGACGCTGAAACGATATATCGTGCAGCCCTTATTAATACACAACATTTTTGTAATTGTCACAGTTAACAATTTTTATATATTTACAGTATATTTCATTTAAAACAAAGACAATCTAAGCAACAAAACAATTTTTAAATGATCATTTCATTTATTAAGAAAAAATACAACATGCAATACCAGCTGGCCCTGTGCGATAAAAAAAGCTACCTACATAATTAACCAATATGTGGTAGTTCTATGAAAAAGTATGGGGTGGCGAAGGCATGATGGATAGTATCAACAATGTGAATGTTAGAGCATGAAGTTGGAGGGACAGGGTGGTACGGGGATAGAGAAAGGTCTTAAAGTTGTTCCCCTGATTGCCAACAGCCAAGTAACTCTCTGCAAGGGGCTACAGAAAGGATGTGCTCATGATATAAAAGTGTGAGGGTGTGAGCTCATCACTTAAAAGAGGCAAATAACATGGCAGAAATTTTGGGGTGTCATCTGGGGTGGCCAATCAAATTTCAGGGGAAGCACTAGCCTACCTGCCCACCCTTTTAAAACCATGCATGTTGCCCTGGAAGACCTGCCATAATTGATGGAATCATGAATTTTGCTGTCTGCCTGAAAATCATGGAGACATTCTAGTCATCAGTCCAGTCACATTACCCAGCAAGACAACGATCCAAAGCACGTCTGCGCGTCCACCTGTAAATGACTAAAAGGAACATATAAAGATTTTAGAGTGGTCTAGTCAAAATCTTGCCTTGATCCCCGTTGAGATGCTGTGGTAGGACCTTAAATGGGTAGTTCATATTCGAAAGCTTTCCAGGCTGGCTGAATGAAAGCAGTCCTGAAAAGAAGAGTGGGCCAGAATTCATCCACAGTGATGTGGAAAACTTGTCTGCCTTTACAGGTCAAAGGTGACACATGTTATTAAGTTGGGCGTCGGCTACTTTTTTACTTGGGTGATGAAGGTGTTGCATAACTTTTTGCTTGAATGTCAAAGCCACAAAACACACTTCCAGATATGGCTTGAGTTCTAAAGGTTAACCACAACACAAATGAGACATCCTTTGCACAGTCATGCACATGTTGAAGCAATGCATAAGAAACCCTGAACTTCAGAAATGATAACAGAGAAACGACTTAACATTGAAATGTTGTGGGTTCTGTCGTCCATTTGGCAAACAAGCTGAAAATGTAAGATATAAGTGAGCAGAACATTCGCACAGTGTGATTAAAGTAGGTTTTTTAAAAAATATATATAAAGCCATAAGTCATATCAGTAACTTTCAGCTTCATGGGTAAAAGTTTCAGCTTGTGGTGGAGAGTGGTAAGTGTTGACTCAGGAGGAAACCAAAATCTGTTTTGAATAATTTAATCCATCATATATCAATATCAATATAATATCAATATCTACACCACAATAGACAGCAAAAAGTAATAGGAGTGTTGTTTTTTGCCAAAAGGTACAGTAAAACAAATGCAAACCAAACTCTACTCGACTTTTTCTTAGAAGCAAAGAAGAAAAGATTGAAATTCTATATGCACTGAAAAACTGCTGCATTGTGTTCACTTGAGTTCATGAATAAAATATGAATATATTACATCCACACAGTTTTGGAAGTTTTACTTCCAGCAGTACTTGTGTTGATCTCATATATTTTATTCATGTTGACGTTAAATCAAGTAAATTCAATAAATAAGCCATTTTAAATATATAATGTATATAATATGTTCAAATTTTCGGAGCGATAATTCAATTATTCCACTGCATGTAGCCCAGTCATTTATCATCGACGCAGGCCTGTTATAAACACTCTTTTCAGACTGCTTGTCTCTGCTGGACACAATCTTTGTTGCACGTTCAGAATATTAACAAAATAGTAGATGATAGAAACAAACAATGAGTTTCAGTTATCACTCTTATGTAATTATGACTAAATGATTAAAATGAAATAAATGATGGAATTGCATATCTCAGTTCCAGAGCCCTGAAATCTACAGAGCTAGCTCGTAATCTTGGTGTACTAATGGACTCTGATCTCAGTTTTAGAAGTCATATTAAAGCCGTTACCAAATCAGCATTCTATCATCATAAAAACATTAAGAGGATTAGGGATTTAGACCTAGAGAAACTCATCCATGCCTTTGTTTCCAGCAGGATCGATTACTGTAATGCTCTCCTAACTGGACTTCCAAAAAAAGACAATCAAACAGCTTCAGCTAATTCAGAATGCAGCCACCAGAGTTCTCACTTGGAGCAAAAGAAGGGAACACATCCCACCATTCTTAAATCTTACACTGGATACCAGTCTGTTACAGAATAGACTTCAAGGTCCTGTTACTGCTCTATAAATGGCTAAATGGTATAGGACCAGCATATCTGTGTGATCTAGTACAGCGATATGAGCCGAGCAGAACTCTTAGATCGTTACAAAGTAGTCAGCTAGTCCTTCCTAAGGTAAAGACTAAGCACGGGGAAGCAGTGTTTGGTTACTATGCTGCTGTTAAATGGAATCAGTTGAGCGAGAGTATTAGAAGAGCCCCAACACTGGACACCTTTAAATCCAGACTGAAAACATTCCTGTTTGAGCAGCTCAGTTTAAAACTCTTACTCTTACTGAACTGTTAGTTATTAATTTTAAACCTCTTTCTTCATTTTTTATGTTTCATTTTCTTTTTTGTAAATATTTTCTGAGCACACAGTCCAACAGCACTTTTAAACCTTATTCTTATTTCCTACTTCTAGCTTGCTATAACCATCTGAGTGTTTTACATTCAAGAAAAAACGTAGCCTCAGCGTATTTATTTCTTTTAACTGATTTATTTTAGTGCTTTGTTTCTTATTTCTTTATTTATGTAAAGCACTTTGAGTTGCCACTGTGTATGAAAAGTGCTATACAAATAAACTTGCCTTGCCTAGTATGTACTTTTGTTTATTAGTTAATACATTTATTAGTATCTTCTATAAATTATTTCCTATCTATCATAAGTTATTTAGTGTGTACTATTAATTATTCAGTTACTGCTATGAATTATTTTGTGTCTAGTATGGATTATTCAGGAAGTAATAAGAATTATTCAGTATCTATTATAAAGTTTTCATTTTGAATTAATGAGTATTGGCTATACATTATATTAGTCAGCATCCAGTATCAATTATTTCCTATAAACTATGTTATTCAGTATGTACCATGAATTATTGAGTACTATAAATTATTCAATATATCCTATAAAGTATTTAGTAATTGCTATGAATTATTTTGTACTTACTGTGAATTATTTCTTATTGACTATGGATCATGCAATATTTCTCCTGTAATATTTTTAGTAATTTTTTTTTGACAATTCTGTTTGAACTATATATATATATATATATATATATATATATATATATATATATATATATATATATATATATATTTTATTATCTTTTATTATTTAACTACAGTGAACTTTTCTATGCTTATACTATGACTAGTATAGTATATCTTCAAAATAGTAACTTTACAAGAGAGAACAATAACATTCTTTTCTTCCAGTGTAAGTTAATGTAAAGGGTTTAGATCATTTGTATTGGTCATAAAACTTTCACAGTATATAAAGAACAGATGCTGTATTTAAAGTATATAGACATATGAAAATAAACTGATGTGTTTTGTGTACAGATTTTGGTGCATGTGGGCTTCCTGACGGAGGAGTCCGGAGACGTGTTCAGTCCCAAAGTCCTAAAGGGGGGTCCTCTGGGGGAGATGGTGCAGTGGGCGGATATACTGACTGCGCTTTACGTTCTGGGACACAACCTCAAAATCTCCATCTCAGTCAAAGAGCTGCAAGGGTGAGTTACCTTTCTGCACTTCAGTGTCCAGCAGGTCAACACACTGTGACCAAAATGCTCCTAAGTTGTTCTTCATTCTCCACTTTCTCTTTTCCACTTGCGCTCTTTGTTCTTACTGCTGTGGGAGATTTATTGGGTTTAAAGGAGTTTGGCTAAAGGGAAGGTACATGCAGGATGTGCACCTGTTATAAATATTCTCTGCTCTTACTTTATAATATGCACACCTTCAGTTTGTAATGAACACTTTCAAAACAGTCAAAGCGACTGACTGGGTGTTATAAACTTGTGTGGATGTTCCTTGTGCCAGCACTCAATAGACAGATAGATAGATTTGGTGCGGTTCAATTGCTACTATGGTTGTGACTAATGATATCATTAGTGCCTTGGACAGAAAACAGCATTGCCCTGCTTTATTGTGGATTTATCGATGGTACTTGCTTCAGTAGATCATGAATTGCTTCTAAACAAATGTTTGGATTTTGGTTTTAGTCATAAGGCTGTTAAATAGTTTACAAGTTATTTCATAAACTTAGTGCGTTTATGCCACAAATCTGACTTTCTCGATAGAACTAAAGGTGTCCCTCAGAGTTCCATTCTGGGACCTGTTCTGTTTTCTGTTTTATAATTGGATTGGTTGAGGTCTATCAAGCAATATACATCTTCCACACTCATGACACTGCTTTTTTTACTGCTGTAGTATGGGCGGTACAAAAGCTTCACACTGCATTACAGTTATTACATCCTGCTCTGCTTAGTTTAAAATGGGTTTTTAAATGCTCAGAAAAACAAAATTAATACAGTTGCTTGATGATAGCAGCATTTCAATTTATGCTGAGAAATAATTTGTGGAAGCTATTTTCCTGCCTGTGATTGATTATGATGATATATTGTATATGCATGCAGCCTCTTTAACTTTATGGAGCCATGATTCAGTGTGCCATGCATCAATACATTTTATTTCACATACAAAGTCTCTTACCATTGCATTGTTTATAATTTGGTGGGTTGGACATCATTTATCACTCGCAGACAACTGCAATGGTATATTTTGTCTTTATGGCAATACAGAGTAGACGTCCAGCTCAGATTTTGTACCATTCTTTGTCTATGTGTGTTTTTATTATACACCCTGGACATGGAATAATCTGCAGAAAGATGTAAAACTGGACATTATTAAAATTGTGAAAAAAGGCATTTAGTATAATGTAGTGAATGAGACATCTGCTTGCTTTTAACTATATGAGCTGTTTTGTTTATCATGTTGTATATGCCATATTTTATTATGTTGTCAGGCTGTACAGCTGCTATCATGGCCAGGTGTCTTTTGTAAAACAGACGATTTGATTGGCTGTTAAAAATAAGAAAAATGATAGATAGATAGATAGATAGATAGATAGATACATTATGTCACAGTTATTGAGTTAATCATCATAGCACCAGTTCTAAATGCTAAAGGAGATAACATACAGTTAATTACCAGCCAATACAGTTAACAATAACCAATCTATTCCAAGCCCTCCAATGACCACCAAGCAACTGCTGCTATCCACCTCTGTCAAGCTTTTTTTAATTTGTGAATTTTACAATTACGTTACAATTTACGTTAGTAAGAGTGATGGTTGTTGTAATACAAGTGGCCTGAACTTGTAGTGGAGCATTGCCCCAGTGGTTTGGGTGAAATGACTTGAAATGAGCTTCTCCCTATTAGCCATGCCCTGATATTCTATACAAGATTCACTCATTTATTTTTTAATTTAAAGATTTTGGTCTCTCTTTTGATCTCTCGTCTTTCTGGATGAACCTTTCTGTTGTTTATGTCTCAAAAAATGTCTCAAAGCAAGAGAGAAAAAGATCTGAATATGTTCATTTGAAGTTATATTCAAATGAACTGGTTCTCCTGCTCTGTATGTACAGGAAACTACAGAGCATCTCTCAGCCCCCTGCTCAACTTCCTGGTCAGGGTAACACAACCCCGACCTGGCCGTGTCTCAGATGATTGTCATGTTTTCCAACACAGGATCCTCTCTGACAGAAGGTCAATGAGTTCTTGCTCTGTCAGAGTCTCGCTCTACACCTGAGATATCTAAAATTAAGAATGGTTATCAACATATGCATAGCAAAACACTCCCTACCATGCATGAGTTCCCGCAGCCGTGGTACCTGCTGGTGTTGGTGTTTCATGCTGGGAACTCTTTTTAGCATGTGGTCAATTTAGATTGGTCAGTGGGAGGCAAAATCTGTCTGAAGGAAGACAGTCTGAAGGAATTCTTTATACAAACCCAAGGCATTAACTGAGAAAGTAATCAGCTAAGTATATACGAAATCACCATTAATAAGGTCATTTCTACATTACTTAATTCCTTAATTTACACTTAATAATATATTTTTTTACACTTATCCAGTGTTTAAAGATCTTTTTTAATTTGTTTTTTTAAAAGGTTTTAG
Source organism: Megaleporinus macrocephalus (assembly GCA_021613375.1). NCBI lineage: Eukaryota > Metazoa > Chordata > Actinopteri > Characiformes > Anostomidae > Megaleporinus > Megaleporinus macrocephalus. The sequence goes on along the minus strand of CM038704.1, from coordinate 37,006,912 downwards.
ATTTGTCGTGAGTTAATCCATATTTATGAATTATATATATATATATATAAATATATATATATATATATATATATATATATATATATATATATATATATATATATATATATATATATATATTTTTTTTTTTTTTTTTTTTATATATAAAAACACTCCCACATATTCATGTCACCACCAAAACACAAAGAGTTTTAGTATGGGGGAAATGTAACCCTACATTTAAGAGCAGGAGTTGCATCACAGTCCCACATGGCCCCATGGTGAGCAGTTGAGTTTGATTGTTTTTCAGTAAATGTGCCCCCAAGTCTGAAAATGTATGTATACCTTAAAGAACTGTCACTACAGAAACTGATAGGAAAGAAATATTAATGTAAACGCTTTGGTGGTAAATAATAAGAAGATGATGTTAACATAAACCAAAATAAGATAATCATCTAAGCACAAAGGCTGTGATTAGACTACTGAACCTGAAACACTTTAGAAACTGAACTGTGGAATGGGAGCAGTTTTAAGGCAGCCTTATAACCATAGGCAGAACAGCAGGGGGACGTACCACCACAGCACTCTACTTACATTAAACTTGATATGGATTTTGGTTAATTTTTTATATTTTTTATATTTTTTTTACTGGACATACATATCAGTGCAATTTTAATTGATCAGTCTTTGGTATTGATCAGTTAACCAAAATATTATAGATTTATACTATATATACTATATATTTTTGTCCATTTTGTGTAAACAGAGCACCAACTTTTAGATTCAAACCTGTAGCATGATGAGTGGTACTGTTTGGTTCTGAAGCTGCTCATTAAGCTAATGTTAAGACAGCCTATAAGGCTGCAGATCCAAACAACTGAAGCTCAAATGCACTCTTTTTTATTTTATTCTGTTTTTTGAATAGTCTACACTTGTGTTTGTGCTTTAGTTAGCCAGAATGTTCTGTGGTGGGCAGAGCTGTTAGCATGCTAGAAACACTAGCAGCACTCTTTACTAATTGTTAGACAAATGGCTTAACATTTCATAAAGGATGGCTTGAAAATTGTGCACTGTGTTTAGTTATTTATTATAAAGCTTATTACTGCTTTTATTAGCACTAGACTGTACAGCGTTAAACAGAGTTATCAGTGACCAGCAGCTTAGCTTGTGTTCTTTTTCTTTACACCAATACAGTCATATAACATATATCCTACTAAACTGCCAGGAACATGTGAAGGTATGAAAAACACATATACTGCCATTTTTATATATATATATATATATATATATATATATATATATACATATATATATATATATATATATATATATATATATATATATATATATATATAGCTATGAATGTCAGTTTAATTAAGTTGGCCATTTAATAGACACATGAAAATGCAAATTACCTTCTGATGTTAATAAACCCATATATGTTCTCTTAAGCCCACATGCTGCTCAGCTTACCAATAAGGATTGCATGATGTAAACTTGCTAATTAAACACAACAATGAACAGCGTCTACATTTTGTTTCTGTCGTGTTTTTCTTATTATCAGTATTCCACCCCTTCCCACTGTGGAGCTTAATACTTAATAGAGTTCAGATTTGGCCTTCAGGTAGAGGTTGGTGCAGGAGCACACCCAAAGAGGCAGTCTACACAACAAAAGAGGCCTTTCTGAAATTGCCTCTCTCTCTCTCTTTTTTTTTTTTTGCTGACTACAGTGCAGAAGTAGACGGGCTTGGACTCACGCCAGCCCTTTTGTTTTGATCTTTCTTTGAGAAGAACTTTATGCCTTAGCGCCCTTTCAGAGCGCCGCTCCTTGTTGTGTTGGTGATGATCAGAAGGAGATGGATGGTAGCCTGATTCCACTGAGCGCAAACTATGTGCTCGCACGCTTTCCAGAGCTGCCGCGTTGGCTCCGGTCCCGAACGGCATGCGGCGTGAAAACGTGACAGGACGAATCTGTATTTCAGTCGTTTAAACCATGCTTATTTAGCAACACATCGATTGCCATTGATTGGGAGGGGTTTGGTATGCCTTTGTTGTTGCCTCTGTGTCATCTTTTTTCCCCGCGAGTCAGCAGCGCTTTATATTCTGCTAACTGATGCAGGCCCCAGTCTAGCGCCCATAAATCTGTCTGCTCCAGGCGGCTAACGGCAGCTTGCGCGCTCCGTTTGGCCATCAAAGCAGGACCAATACGCTGTAAATCAGATTGAGCAGTCACACAGCATCTAGAAGAAGCTCCAGAGAGTCCAGTTGCTGGGAGTTAGCCCTTGCGATGTGTTTGGGTACTCTTTAATAGCTCTTTTTTCGTTTTATACTGATAATTTATGACTTTTCCTATTCTTATGAGGATTTATTATAAACAACTTATAAAAATATATGTTTTCCATGATGTGCTACTAAATGTGTTCACAGCAGTAACTTTAAAGTCACCTCTGTGGTTCTACACTTGTCCATTTTCAGCTCCACTTACCGTATAGGAGCACTTTATAGTTCTATAGTTACAGACTGTGGTTCATCTATTTCTCAGTATACTTTGTTACCCTGTTCTTCAGTGGCCAGGACCACCACAGGACCACCACAGAGCACGTATTATATGGTTGGTGGATCATTCTTAGCACTGCAGTGACACTGATGTGGTTTTAGTGTGTTAGTGTAAGCTGTGCTGCTGGAGATTTTAAATACTGTGTCCGCTCACTGTCCACTGTCCATTCGTGCCTTGTTGGTCCAACTTGAAGATGTAAAGTCAGAGACAATAGCTCATCTGATGCTTTGTGTTGGTCATCATCTTCATCAGTGGACACAGGGCACAGGGCTGGTGACCATTGGCACTTCACATTTAATCCATGTCCAGAAAACTGGCCCTGTGTGACTAAAAACACATGATCATCATGCAAATAGGTTTTAATTAGACAATTAAAAATGATATTTTTGATATATTTTATATTTAACATCACGTTCACTTTGCTTTGAAATAGCATGGGCCCTGTTTAGCACTAGCATCTGTTAGCGGGGGCGCTAGCTAGAACATATGAAATGAATCATTGTGGGTGGGTGGCCAACCGGCAGGCGAGCACCAGCATCGCTCACGGCTAAGTGGAGTGGCGTCCACCGGCTTTGCTTTATGGGGGCTGATATGGAGGTGTACAGGAAGTTGATGGCATTAGTTATTCATGGCGTGGTATAGCCGCTGACAAGCCTATTCTCTGGAGACGAATAGCAGCCTTGTGCAAGCCCTCGGATGGAGTTATGGAGAGTTATGGCTATATATCAGCACACAAGAGCTAAAGCCAGACAGCCTTCACACATTTTGGGCTAAGTTGGGCTAGCGAGGAGAAGGCAAGAACACAGAGATTGAATATTTGTGGTGTCTTGCAGGTTTCCGGAGCTTTTTATTTGATGCTGCACAGAAGTTGTTGCAACTCCATCAGCATTAATATTCACAGTAGGAAAAGTAAAACCTCTAGAGACTCAAATGTATACTTTGTCAGTCGTTATTAGTGCCTAAATGCTTAACTTTCATTGACAAACAATTGAAGCCGGTTTCCTCCCACAGTCCAAAGATTGTGTTAGGTTAATCGGTCACTCTAAATTGCCCGTAGGTGTGAGTGTGTGTGTGTGTGTGTGTTGGCCATGCGACGGACTGATGACCTCTTCAAGGCTGGGATTGGCTTCAGGCACCATCCTAGGACCCCAGCAAGCAGGATAAAGCAGAAGATAATGGATGGATGGATCCTTTTGGTCTCAAATACTATTATTATATTAATATTATATTATTATTATTATATTATAATAATAATATTATTATATTATTATTATATTAATAAGGTAATTATATTATTAATAGGCTAATTATTAGTACCTTATTATTACCTTGTTCTTACTCTGCAAAACATAATAACTGCACTGATATGCTTGTATAATCCTTAAGTTAAGAAAAATCTACTTTACATCAGTTCACACCAGTTGAAGAGTCTAGTGCCCAAATTGCTTCCCAGTATTATTAGTGGTTATGTTGGTTTCTATTAACTTTTATTTTTCTAAATGATAAAAACAGTTATTTTTTTAATATCTTGTTTTTTGCATCGACAGCTATTATTAAGAAGTGAGTTCGACATTGAGGGGGACAGTTTTGCTTGTCAGACTCTTTTCTGAGATAATAGCCTTTGATGAAATAAATAACATATTGCATAAGAGTATTTATAAATGTTAAGTTAATGAAGTTAATTGACAGGAACGGGTCCTGTGATGATTTACTTTCTATCTTTCTTTCTTTCTTTATTTGGTTGCATTATGCAGAAATGACATGCAAATGAAACAAGCCCCCTACATGAGGGTCAATACATGGAGCACTGCATAACTTGCTGCTAATGTCTACAAAACCTGGAAATGGCATAGTGGCTAGTGCTGTAACCATACAGCAAGAAGGCCTGGGTTGAATCCCCCCAGTCTGTTCTCCCATCTCTGTGTGGGTTTCCTCCCACAGTCTGAACACATGCAGTCTGTGGCTGTGTCCAGAAACTGTCCTCACCCTTCTTAAAGCAGATATTAAGCACATGGGATAGTCAATCCCTTTCAGTGTCGATAAATATGATGAAATAAGATTTTGACTCCATGACTTCTATGTGATTTTACACCAAAAATATACTGCATATGATTGTATAAATCCAAATAAAACACAGAATAAGCGTTATAGCTGGATTGCTCTGTGTTTGTTTGTCCCCTCTGGACATGTCTGCAGTGATGTCATGCTCAAATCTGTTAAAACCTTCCCGGGTAGTGAACACTGTTGTGTCCTCCACGTGAAGCCACTGCTGCTGGTATTTTAAGCGGCTTCTTTCATCTCCTCTGCTATACGGTCGTCTGGCAAGATGGCGTCACAAAACCAGTTTCTGGGTCACAGAGGAGAGGAGGAGGATCAGGAGGAGAAGGCAGTAATTTCAGAGTTTCTACATGCAGCCTTTGTGTCTTTTTAGTTTGGCCCCTTTTAACCAAGGGTGTAGAATTAGCATGGATGGAAGTGACGTGTCCCCACCAATATGCAGCGTTTATTGAATCTTCCCACCAATAATTTGATCCCCTCCTGATCTGTCAATGTCTCATTAACCTAGAGGTCCAGAAAGGGTTAAATCATGTTCTCTACTGAAGTCTATATGGCCAGTGTGTTTGGCTGTGCCGCTCCTTGCTGTCATCTGAGACTCTGTAGCTATGTTTGGTTGTTAGCAGCGCCAAAGCTGGAAGGAAAACTTAAAAGTCATAAGAGAGACTTACTGTGCAAGACTGAAAACAAGGGTGGCACATGTGTGTCAAAAGTAAGTGAGGATGGCAGCGAAAAAGAAGGAGGACATAAGGAACTATTTTTTAAAGAAACGTGGAAGTCACTTAAAGTCAATTTCTGTAATGAAATGAGTCCATCATAATATCGTTAATGGTGATGTCAGGCTTTGCCGCATAGCATACGGCAGGCTAAAATAATCTGTAGTTATGAATAACAAACAGTGTTCTCTTAATGCTACTGTATAAGATGTCCGTTGCACTATGGCTGAAGTAATGTTGATAAGTCTTTAGATTTAAACTCACTGTTTACTGGTTTGAAACTGGCTGAAACAAGCCTGCCTTGTAGTTTAATTGAGACATTAAGAAAGTTTTAATTGTTTTCTGGAATTGTTACTTTGGTTTTGTGGACAATAGCAGCAAGTTTTGCAGTGCTCCATGTATTAACCCTGATGCAGGAGACTTGTTTCATTTGCACTGTGGCCGAAGCAAAGTTAATAAGTCTTTAGATGTGAACTCACTGCTAATTGGTTGTTCAACACTACCTGGATGAAGATATGCCTTGTACTTTCATTGACACACTGAGAGAATTTTTTTCTGTGATTGTTACTTTGTTGGTTTTGTGGAGATTATGCAGCTCCATCTACTTTTACTACTGCTGTTTTATGATACCTGTAGTAACGAATCAGCAGACTCAAGGGTGTTATTTCGATCCATACGCAAGGCTTTATTAACACAACAGGGAAAAATGGAAACAAAGGCGCAGAGCCAGGCAGTCTGGCGTGGAAGTCCCGGGAGACCCCTCAAGCGATACGGGTAATGCCTGGATCTTGGTCCTGTCTGGACAGTGGAACAAAAGAGGCAAGTCCTTTGCGGGGCTCCTGAGCATGCCAGGAGAGGATCCCTGCGGGCCGTCACCACTCTCTCCGTACCCAGACAGAGCGTAAGAACACTTTTATCCTTTCGGTAAAGTTCAAAGTCAACTAAGGACCAGCGGATGCCGGGTAGGAAGCTCGTTGCCAAGCACAAACGCAAACAAGAAAGACAGAAGGCCTGACCAACCTCACCTCGTAGAGGCCTGTGGGGGATAGACGCCAGGGGTGAGTTCACAGGATGGAAGACTGATGTTTAGGCTGATCGGCAAGTCCAGCAGCCTCGAGGACTCCAGGGGGGCGGCAGGTCCCCGCTGTGGAGAAAAGGCGTTACATTCATTTAACATTATATTATTCTTGAATTAAATGATGAACTGTTATTCAGAAAATCAGACAATGGGACAGGGGGGTAGATTCATAGGTCTCCACCAATGCCAAGAGCAAACCCTTGGTTTTACATATAAACACCCATATTCAAATTCAGAACACCAACCAACTAAACCACAGCCCACTGGTTCTTGGCACGCGAAGTAATCCCTGCCGCAGGTTGCTGCTGGTGGGCACTCATTGTTATAATGGTATAATTGAGAATTCTGCACCTGAACATTCTTTTCTCAATGCACATCAGAGCTGTACTGTCTGTTGTAATAGTTTAACCAGCGGTACTGTAAGAACAACAGAGCAGTAGTACACTGCACAGGTGTGTGATGATCATCATTGGCACATTCAAATGGATAAATCAATCACACAGAAGCAGATATCATGAAAGCTTTATTATTGTTGCCTAATTGTTATTCACATTGATGTTAAGCATCTCTATTGCCCCATTTCCAAAAAGATATCCAACAAACAAACACCAGAGTGTAATGTTGTGTACCGGGCTGTTGCGGTGTATAATTAAATGAAAAAGATACAACATCACTGTCAGGCTGCAGCAAGATCGGACACAGGCGCAACCTTTTTAAGTAAACTGTATTTTTAATAGAACAAAAATAAACGAAAGGCAAACTGACTAGAAACCAAAACACAAAGCACGACACGAAATACCATGAAACATACCAAGACATACCTAAACAATGACCAACGAAGATGAACTGCAAACACAGTGTATAAGACAAGACAGGGAATACAAAAGGCCTGTTCCCCAGTAAGGAAAGGTAGATTACTTTCTTCACACACACCCCACTGGTTAAAAGTCTGGAAACATTTGTTATATTACTCAATAATAACCTTTACAGTGTTCATTTGAAAAAAATTACAATCATTTCTTTATTTTCAAGAACAAATAGTAAATGACTAATAGTTATTATGTATTTGTACTAATTCCCTAACATAAAGCAGGTATTTTTCAGATATAAATTTTAATATAAGTTTAAAATATTGAATAATTAAAAATGTAAAAAATATTTGAAGCCACTCAGAAGTGAAAATCTATCAGCATATTACTGCAATACTTGAACTTACTTGAGGTAATGAAAGTAGTTTCTACCCACTTCTGCATATAGAACGGCATGAGTGGGGGTGTAGTGATATCACTGGAGGAACAGCAGGTGTGTAGATGCCTTGGTTTTGACACCAGTCACTGGGGAGCGTTTGAAAGAGATGCTCTTTGGAATGCAAACCCGTCCGGCCTGCCTCAAAGCCACCAGATGCCTGCAGAGCTTTTCGTTTGGGCTTTTAAAGTATGGCACACTCTCAGGCATACAAGGCACAAAAGAAGTGTGTAGGGGTTTGTATACATACTGCTCCATGCGGTGAAGACTAATCTGAACTTTGGAAGAACTCCTACTTGTTATTATTTTATATGTGCGGAGAACGATACGCTGATAGATGGAGGGTGAACGACTGCATATGCACCTCTGATTTGAATACGATACCTTATAGGGTTTCACTGCTGCTGGTGGTGTTGATGGGGGTTGTTGTTACATATTTCAAGCCCAGAAGTTGCTGTCAAGTGCAAATTTCTTTGACTCTTCTCTAAAGATTTCCTTTACAGTTCATCAGCTTTTTTAAGCCCCTTTGTTGTCTTCCCCCCCGTCTTCGAGGTTGCCAGAGCTCGGGAAGGAATATTGGCTTTTAGAGTGCTCGCCTGCCACGATATTAAAGCCGTTTGAACTGTCAGGGGAAGGTGTGTGTTCACTCTTTGATTTGGCCTCCGATGACGCTTCATTGATTTACTGTGGTTAACCTGCCATGGAAGTTTGTTGGTTTTTGATCTTTCACTGTCAGTAAAGTACACTGTCGACTCATCCAAAATGTTTCTTGGCTCCTCTATACTAAAAAGGAATGGAGGGGGTTGCTGGACATGCAAACTGAAAATTTTCTACATTAATTGGAGTTGCTTTCTCTGTTATATAGCCAAAGGTATGCGGACAACCTTCCTAATTACTGAGCTCAGGTGTTTTGGCTGCACCTATTTATATGCACACGCAGGGGTTTAAAACCAAGCACACAGCCATACAGTCTCCATAGACAAACACAGGCTGTAGAATAGAATGGGTTACACTGAAGAGCTCAGTGAGTTTAAACATGGCACCGTCATAGGAGTTTAACCGTGGCGCTGTCACCTGCTGTTATTGTGAAATGCAAGTATCTAGCAGCAACAACAGTTCAGCCACAAATATTATCTCAAAAAGTAGTGATGGCTGAATACTGAATACACTCATAAATGTATTCAGTAATGTTTTCCACTGCAGTACATAAAAGTATCATATTCAAAACACATTTGGAACATATTCAAAATAAACAATGTAATCATCCTGCCACCAGCTGTCTTGGCTATGGATGCATGGGATGCATGGTTACGTGGAGTGGTGAGCGCAGGTTACCACCACAGGTTACCCCGATATATGGTAAGGGAGACTTAAATTATGTAAATAGTTGGGACTGGTAGCTTAGGGCTATATATCCTTGTGGGAATATATTGTGCTGGACTATGGGACTGTTTAGTGGGGTAGTGCCACAGTGTAAAGTGCCTTCCATCACTGTGGAATGTGTAGCTGTTGATGACCTGCCTGCTATCCCAGCTCTTCCATATTCACTGCTGTTGTATTTACTAAAGAGCACTTATTTAAAACTTGAGTCCCGCGCCTGCTCTACTCTACACTGGTGTCAGAAGTGCTATTGCCCTCTAACAGACTGCAGGTAAATTCAGTGCAGAGAGCCATGAGTGCCAAGGACCATAATAGTGGATTAGCCCAGCAAAGACAAGCTTGACCACAAGGCTAGAGGCTGAAGTCAGTGCAGCAAGGCCTTAAGATGGGGGCAGAGGCTGAATGTGCCATGTGTGGCTGAAGGTCGGGGCTCAGGGGATAAGTGCAGCACTTTTGCGAATTAAAACATAAAGGGGTGGAATTAATGGCTTAAAGCTGTATGTATGTGCTCAAGGAACATTGTGCTGGACTGTGGGGCTGGTTGGTGTTGCAGTGCTCACGGCCACTATGGAATGTGTAACTGTTCATGACCTGCCTGCTATCCCAGCTATTTCATTTTTGCTGCTGCTGTATTTACTAAAAAGTACTTATTTAAAACTTGCGTCCCGCGCCTGCTCAACTCTACACTGGTGTCAGAAGTGCTATTGCCCTCTAACAGACTGCAGGTAAATTCAGTGCAGAGAGCCATGAGTGCCAAGGACCATAATAGTGGATTAGCCCAGCAAAGACAAGCTTGACCACAAGGCTAGAGGCTGAAGTCAGTGCAGCAAGGCCTTAAGATGGGGGCAGAGGCTGAATGTGCCATGTGTGGCTGAAGGTCGGGGCTCAGGGGATAAGTGCAGCACTTTTGCGAATTAAAACATAAAGGGGTGGAATTAATGGCTTAAAGCTGTATGTATGTGCTCAAGGGACATTGTGCTGGACTGTGGGGCTGGTTGGTGTTGCAGTGCTCACGGCCACTATGGAATGTGTAACTGTTCATGACCTGCCTGCTATCCCAGCTATTTCATTTTTGCTGCTGCTGTATTTACTAAAAAGTACTTATTTAAAACTTGCGTCCCGCGCCTGCTCTACTCTACACTGGTGTCAGAGGTGCCATTGCCCTCTAACAGACTGCAGGTAAATTCAGTGCAGAGAACCATGAGTGCCAAGGACCATAATACTGGAGCAGCGCAGCAAAGACAAGCTTGACTGCAAGCCTAGAGGCTGAAGTCAGTGCAGCAAGGCCTTCAGGTGGGGGGAGGCTGATTGTGCCATGTGTGGCTGAAGGTCAGGGCTCAGCGGACAAGTGCAGCACTTTTGCGAATTAAAAATATGGATTTAAAGATGTGGAATTAATGGCTTAAAGCTTTATGTATGTGCTCACGGGACATTGTGCTAGACTGAAGGGCTGGTTGGTGTTGCAGTGCCCACTGTCACTGTGGAAGGTGTGGCTGTTCATGACCTGACTGCTATCCTAGCTGTTCAGTAGCGCTGGGCAGTGGTCCCCACTGATGCTGTGTTTGACAAAGACCACTCTTTTGAATGCATGTTTCCTGCATGTTCCTCCTCTATGCAAATACTGCAATAATGGTATTGTACACGGAAATGAATCTGCTACTGGTTGCAGTTCTTTTCGCGTAGTTCTTCTGGTAATAAGCTTAAAAAAACGAAACGAATATGTGTACTAAAACAAATATGAAAATGAAAACACAACATTTACCCCACTCATTTGCTTGAACAAACTCCTCTAACCTTGTTTTCGGAGGGATTTTTGGCCTGTTCAGAAAATAGATGACCATTGATTTTTACAGGGTTTGTTGAAGCATGTAGAGCAAAAGGAGACTTTATTTGAAGATGTAATCGTTTGCTTGCTCACATCAATCCCTGTCGTCCTCTTTCTCTTTTGTATCAAGCATTTTGAAAACAAAATAAATAAACTAATAAACAAAATATGTAACACTGGATGCCAAGCTTCACTGGGCGTAAGCAAGAAGAAAACTAAAGTTCCCTGCTGAGGATTTATGCATCTATTCATATATGAGAACCTGTAGGCTTCGTTTATCTGCTTAAAACAACACTTCACTCAGGTCGTGGCCCAACACTGTGTTGAATTACGTGGTACAAATGACTGTACTGTATGTAGCACTAAATGTTCTCAGTGCTTTGTGACAACAGTGCCACTCCCACACTAATATAAGACAAGGGTGAGGAAAGTGTGAGGTTTTGTTGTTGTTTATCATGTTCACCAGGTCAGAGTAAGCTCATAATCAGAAATCGGTAGGAATAAGCCTGACGACGCAGTCTTATTCCATCTCACTGAGTTCAATTTGACTTCTTCGTTTTAATATCTCTCCGTTCTACTCCATTTTTTTTCTATTAGTGATAGCGCACAGATGGATTAGTGATCTTAATTGTTTTTGAATCTTCAAAGCAATGCTTATGTAAGGACAGCCTTATAGAGATCAGATGATGAACCCAAGGAGGCCGGCTGGCTGTAAGTGCGTTGGCTGTTTTGCTGCAGGTGGGAAAGTGAGTGCAGTGTGTGTTCACAGCAAAAGCAGAAGATGGGGGTGTTCTGAGACACGGCTATTTGTATTTGCATGTTGTCACCATTGTAATAGAATTATCTGAAATGGAACTTGTTTAGTCCAGCGAGATGTAGTTTCTTTTGATTTTGGACTGTTTCTGCGAATCTATCCATTACTTGGTGTTCAGAAAATATTCATACAAAAGAAAAAAAGGATGCTAAAAACAGAGTTACAATGTCTTGAGATCACAGTGACAATATGTATTTAACCATGTTTAATACTTAATCTGTCATTAGACATAAATTGGAAGTCGGCGTGGCTTATACTGGGTATTAACATGAACCTATTTATAAATGAACATAATTCAGCTAGCTATTGTTATTCGTTAGCTTGTAATTTCACATCAGCTAACAGGATGGGAGCTTCCCAAAATTCCCCCAGAAAAGCTAGAATTATCCCTGACATAATGGGAAATACACTGCCTGGACAGAAGTGTAGAAATCTCACCCCTTTCTGTGAATATTATTCCATCTCACTGAGTTGGTATTCAACACAGTGTTGGGCCACGACCTGAGTGAAGTGTTGTTTTAAGCAGATAAACGAAGCCTACAGGTTCTCATATATGAATAGATGCATACATCCTCAGCAGGGAAGCTTTGGTTTTCTCCTTGCTAACGCCCAATGAAGCTTGGCATCCAGTGTTTTATATTTATTTATTTGTTCATATAGATTAGATTAGAAATAGGACGATAGCGATTGATGTGAGCAAGCAAACGATTACATCTTCAAACAAAGTCACCTTTTGCTCTACATCAGAGATCACTAATAGGTGGGCCGCAGTCCGGGTCCGGACCCCAGGCACCGTGCAGTGTGGACTCGAACTGATAAACTATTGACAACTATTTAATTAAGACAGTGATTATTGGAGTGGTGTAACTTTTCTTGTCTTTATGGTATACAGGCTTTGTGGCGCAGTAACCTCACAGACCAATTGCGTGTGCTGTAAGATCACCAAAGGTGCTTCTCAGCCAATCAGATCTGTGCAGATTCTGGAGTGTGGCGCGCACACAGGCGAGGTACGAAGCGAGAAGCAGCAGTTGGAGAATAAAGCAAGTCATAATGTGCTCTAAAAACAGAAAAGTCATCAGTAAAAACTGATTGTTTCACCAGGAACGGTTCTGGAATGGACTTGCTCACCTAGTACTAGAGAATACCGCTCTGTAAAACCAACAGATGAAAATGTGAAGTAAGGTTAACCAAAAGACGCACGTTTAATTTACTTTCTCTATAAATAAACACTTGAAGATGCACTTTTTTCCAAAAGCATTTTGTTTTTTTAATGTAGCCCTTGTTCTTACCTGAAATGATGAGAAAACATTTATCTGAAGTTTTATCAATAATACATTCAGTTCAGCATTTTAAATAATAAATATAGTTGAAATATACTGAACGGTATGTGTGATGTGTTGGTCTTTTAGTTGCTGATGGTATAAGATGCTGATACTGGGCTACTTCAGTATACAAGATATGGCACTGAATCATAACACAAACTAGAAATAATGACGGTACAGACCTTGTCCTGAGGAAATTTCCTCTGACTGGACCTTACTGAACTCTAATTAAATATCCCTGCTCTACATGCTTCAACAAACCCTGTTATTAGTCAGTTAGTTGTTATTAGTTATCGTCTAATTCCACACTGCCTGGACAAAAAAACGTGTGCAGTCACAGCATTTATTTCCATCCAGATTTACACGTATTTTTCTGCTGTCTTGTATGGATGACAGAAGATTCTAACCACTCTGTATAGTCTGCTCCAGCATGTCCTAGAGACGTGGTTAAGGTCAGGACGGAGTGGTGGTCCTCCTCATGTCCGATAAATCTCAGAATTATCATCCTGGAATATGGCCATGCTGTTAGAAAAAAACAAAACAAATCTATTGCTGTGATAACCTGGTCATTCAGTATATTAACTCAGGTGGTCAGCTGAGTTCCTTCATAGTATCACATAATGTTGCTGAGCCAACTCCAGATCATAACACTGAATCCAAAGGCTATGCATGATGGGTGCATCACTTTGTGCACTTCCCTTCATACTCTGACACTCCCATTACTCTGGAATAGAGTTAGTCTAGACTCATCAGACCACATAACCTTCATCCATCAATCCAGAGTCCAGTCTTTACTCTCTGTAGCAAACTGAAGCCAATTAGTCTCTCTAACAAGTGGTTTTCTTACATCCACACAGCTGTTTAGTCCTGATCTTGTTCAGTTTTGGTCATATGGAAATGCTTTTACTTTCACTATTAAACATAGTCAATTTTTACCATTCAACTTCTCCAATCACAGGTTTTTCTGACTACACATCTTCTGTGAAGTTGCTGGTTCTCTAAGCTCTTTACAGGTGTTAATAATGCGTTGGACAGTCCTGAACCCAATTCCAGTCATTTCAGCTTCTCCTCAGTTGTTTTCTTTGCTTGATGCAGTAATAATTGGACTCTTTTGAAACACAGTAAGATCTGTTCCATGATTTCTTCTCAAACAGAAGTTTAAGAAATGAGAAGCTGCTCACTGTGTTATTTAAAAGAATTGTTGCCATCTGATAGCTGGTCAATGTCTTCCATTCAGTCATTGAAGTTGCCTCCTTCAGTCCCCTAAATCTACCCCTCTGTTCCGGAAGGTCCCATGCACACACAAGTTTAGGAACGAACTTGTTTTAGTAATGCTATCTCTGAACATAAAGTTTTATAACTGGTTCCCTCTAGACCTTCTCTTCTCTGTCTCTCTCTATCTTCTTGCTGTAGCCTCTATCTCTCATTATCGTTTTCTCCGTATGTCTTTTTCCCTCTCCGAAGTGACACTTCTACGGCCTCTTTAAGAGCCGCTTCGTGGCCGTCAAAAGCATTAAAACGCTTTAATGGCGCTCTCTCATGCCACATCAAGCTTCTGATTGGCTGTGGAAGTGGTAGCCCCCTCTAATTGGGCGCTGAGGGGCTGATTAAACGAAGCAGGAAAGAAATCACCTTGCGGCCTCTCTGCAGTGATGGCCTGTCACATGACCTGTCTACCCACAACACCACCCGTCACTTACGCAGCAGTGCATGCTGGGATGCTGTGGCCTTTCTACAACATGTTTAAGAAGGAAACTGTCAGGAGTGGCAGCCCGCATGGGCGGCTGTTTGGCATAGTGCGCATTGGCACATCGTTCAATGTAAACACTTTGCTCACAGTAAATGTATTTATAAACATGTTTATGCTAAAACACTGTGGCACTTAAGCTGCTGGGAGTTTTCTAAGCTCCAAACAGAAACCGCAAATGGCAGCACCCAGCTGAACAGGCATAGGGTCTACAGACAGCATGGTCTGAGCGTAGGTTGAATGTGTAAGTAAATGTAGGTATGGTGATATAAACGGGGTATACAGTTTAAACTTAGTCTATAGTTTCTCATTAGGTTGAATGTATAACTCACTCTAAATGTAGGTATTGTGATATAAACTTAGTCTAGAGTTTCTCATTAGGTTGAATGTATAATTAACTCTAAATGTAGGTATTGTGATATAAACTTAGTCTAGAGTTTCTCATTAGGTTGAATGTATAATTAACTCTAAATGTAGGTATTGTCATATAAACTTAGTCTAGAGTTTCTCATTAGGTTGAATGTATAACTAACTCTAAATGTAGGTACTGTGATATAAACTTAGTCTATAGTTTCTCATTAGGTTGAATGTATAACTCACTCTAAATGTAGGTATTGTTATATACACTGAGTCTACAGTTTCTCAATATGCTGAATGTACAGTGACATGCAAAGTTTGGGCACCCCAGGTCAGAATTACTGTTACACTGAACAGTTTAAAAAGTTAAAGATAAAATGATCTCCAAAAGGCATAAAGTTAAAGATGACACATTCCCTTTGAATTTTAAGTAAAAACATTGGCGAGTATCACAGCATATAAACCCTTTCTGTAGCCAACCTAGAGTCTTTCAATTCTTTTTTGAGGGATTTTCATCCATTCTTCCTTGCAAAAGTCTTCCAGTTCTGTAAGATTCATGGGTTGCCTTGCATTGCGGTGTTCTTTTGAGGTCTATTTACTGATTTTCAATGATGTTTAGATCATGGGTCTGTGATGGCCATGGTAAAACCTTCAGCTTGGGACTTTTATGGTAGTCTGTTGTGAATTTTTAAGGTGTGTTTAGGGTCATTATTCATTTGTAGAAGCTATCCTCTTTTTAGCTTCAGCTTTTTTACAGATGGTGTTATGTTTGCTTCCAGAATTTACTGGAATTTCAGTGAATCCATTCTTCCCTCAACGCGTGAAATGTTCCCCATGCCATTGGCTACAACACCACTCCAAAGCATGATTGATGCACACCCCCATGTTTAATGACTGGAGATGTGTTCTTTTCATGAAATTGTGTGCTTTTTTCTCCAAACATACCTTTAGAGTACTATTCGACCTCATCGATCCACAGGACTTGTTTCCAAAATGCACCAGGCTTGTTTAGGTGTTCTTTTGCAAACACCTGACTCTGAATTTTGCGGTGAGAATGCAGGAGATGTTTTCTTCTGTTGACTCTTCCCTGAAGGCCATATTTCTGCAGGTGTCACTGAACTGTAGAACAATGTACAACAACCCCAGAGTCTGCTAAACCTTCTTGAAGGTTCTTTTGCAGTCAAGCAATCCTACAAGCAGCTGTCTCTGAAACTTTTTCGTGGTCTTCCAGACCTTATTTTGACCTCCACTGTTCCTGTTAACTGCCATTTCTTAATTACATTGGCATTGGCAAATCTTCTTATAGCTTTCTCCTGCTTTGTGGGCCTCAACCATTTTCAGATTTCTAGGCAGCTGCTTAGAAAAACGCATAGCTGCTGTTTTTTGGGGCAAGGTTAGAGGAGCCTGGGTATTTATAAAGATATATAATTTGCACCACCTGGTTTTTCCTAACATTTTTTTTTCATCAATGTACTTTTTTTTAAATGACAAAATTGGAAAAACGGTCCAAGCAAAGTTTGGGCACCCTGCATGGTTAGTACCTAGTAGCACCCCCTTTGGGAATTATCACTGCTTGTATAACACACTCTAAAAGTAGGTATTGTGATATAAACTAAGTTGCGTTCTACAATTTCTTGTTGGGTTAAATGTATAACTTGCTCTAAATGTAGGTGTTGTGATATAAACAGAGTATTGTTGAACGAATATCTCTTCTGGGGTGCTCACTCCTGTGAAAATGACAGATGCCTTTACATAAGGAGAGGAGTACACTCCAGCGTTGTATGGTACAGTCGGTGTAAAAAATATGCCTGGCGTCATAATTAACTCTTAAACCGACAGCCATGAATAGATGAGTTTATTAAACAGAGGGGAAAGTACCATGGGGCGCCATACGGCATCCGCTCCCAGGGCAAATTAAATCTTTTTGGCTTGTGCTGAACAGGCTCTCTGCCTTCTGTGGATAATAGAATTGCATCATGAAAATAAGCCGCGATTTGAAGTCAATTAGATTCCCCAGAGCCCAAGAAATATAGCCGCTCTCACAGAGCAGACAGCCAGGTGATGTATCTGTTATATTCACAGACTTGCAAAGCAGCCCCAGAGCTGTAGAGCGGGACTGAGGCTGAGAGACGGAGGAATATTCTTACATACAGAGAAATTACACTGACTGTAACAACTACACAGCTGATAGTCAGACTTTCTCCCGTTCTCAGGGGATGATGAGCTTATTTAACTTCCAGTATGTACCTGTAACCGAACAAACGCTCACATTCCTGAGGAAGATATTCAGTTTCTCTCTCTCTCTCTCTCTCTCTCTCATGATCTATCTCTAATTCTCCTCCATCTCTTATACTCGTTTTCTCCACTCTTTCGTTTTTCTCACTTTTCTCCCACTCCACACACCTTTTCTCTTCCTCACTCTGTCCCCACACTGTCCCTCTCTTCTATTCTCTTTTCTTTCTTTTTCACTTCTCTTTTCTTTCTCTCCATTGTCTTTATCTCTTCATCCCTTCTCTCTTTCTGTCTGTGTTCTCTCTTGTACTGTTTCTTTCTCTCCCTTGTCTCCCTTTTACTCTCTTCTTTCTTTATCTTCTCTTTCCTTAGTTTTTTGTTTTGTTTTACTATCTAGCTTTTCTTTCTTCTCTCTATTTCTTTCTTTCCATTCCACCTGTCTTATTTTTTACACTCGCTCTCTCTCTTCTCTCTCATTTTTTTCTCATCTCTTTTACCCCGTTTTTCTCTCTTCTCTGTCTGTCAACTTCTTCTCTTCTCTCTCCTTTTTCTTTAATCATGTCATGCTCTCTTTGTTTTGCTTCTCTTTTCTCTCTCTCCTTTCTTTCTTTGTCACACCCTTCCTTCCTTCCTGTCTGTCATGCTTCATCTTCCTTTTTTTTCTCATTCCTTCTCATATCTTCATTTTCTTTTTTTTCTCTCTGTGAGAAGTTTTACTCATTTTACACACTTTTACTCTTTTTCTCTTATTCCTTCCTCCACAGTCACTCTTGATCCTCTCTTGTATTTTATCTTCCGTCTCCCTTTTGTTTCCTTGCTCTCTTCTCTTCTCCTTTCTCTTTCTTTTTTTCCAGTTTTTTTTTCTTTTCCCTCACTTTATCTTTCTTTCTTTCTTTCTCACACCTCTCTCTATCTTTCTCTATCCTATGAGACTTTAGCTCTTCAATTTGGAAAATGTTTTAAAAATTCTATTTTAAATCAAATAAAAAAATCCAGGACAATCATTCAACAGTGTGTCAGTGTTTAATGTGCAACAAAATGAAAAATTAAAAGGAGAATAATTATTGAAATAAATCTACAATGAAGCTTTATTTTAACTCAGAATGTCAGCTGTCATAAAGCCTACATAGAAGTTTAAGAACACTCGCAGAGGGTGCAGGAAAATCTAAAGATGCCAAAAAGACATTAAAAGAATTTTAGTGCGTGTGTGATTAGTATCTTGGACGCACTACGCCCGCCATCTTACCAACGTCCTGGGACGTGTCACGGAGGCTCAGCAGAGCGGACACAGGCGCAGAGCTTTTTTTTACTAAACCAACCAAAACGAAAAGGCAAACAGACAGGATACATCGAATAACACAGATACCTCAAGACAATGACTAACGACGACAGAGGGCAAATACAGGGTATATATACACGGACTAACAATAGGGAGGATCAATTGGGAACAGGTGTGCGAGGCGGGGCAAGGGCGGAGACAAGGAGCATGTGACAAAACAGACGCACGTGGATGCAGGACGTCAGACCACCACTGTGAAAGTCCCGCTATTCATTAAAAGCCCAATTTATTGACATCATTGTAGATGATTTTTGTGACACGGACCTACATGTCTACTTAAAATTGGCTTTCGATTCAGTAGGTCATCTTAGTAATGCTCACATATTACTCAATGACTACTGAGTGTTTGGACATACTAGCCACGTTCGCCTACTAATTTCACCTACTCAGTAGTAGAAAAGTAGGTGATTTCGGACACACCATTGGAGTCTTCTTTATGATATACCCTGGCCCATGTTTCGTAAAAACATTTCAAAATAGAAGTCCTTTGTTGTTGGTTGTGCCGCATGACATTTGAGAAAATAAGAATTTGTAAAGTTTCCTTTTTTGCCACACTGTATTTAATTCGTTTTTTAAAGATGAAAATCATGCCAATTCTGTTTCATTTAAAATGTATAGAACTAAATTACACTTTTGATAATCTGTCAGACGGTTGCACCACTTGACTTTAGATTTTTTCATTTACTGTAAATTGTTTTACAAAAAGAGGCTTTGCTGAGTAATTTAATATTTGTCTTGGCAAAATAATTAATATTGAAAATAAATAACAATATAAATTAGGGTTAGGTTATGTCTATGATGCATGTGCGTGTGGTTTTGGATTCATATCAGATCTCTGGAACATGTGATTCCATGTGGTTTATTTGTCCTTTGTTGGGCTGCATCTCTTCCCACCGTGTAGACCATATGAACATCATACTCCATATCCTCATGTCTGCATCATTACTATTACAACCAACATAGATATCCAAGCAAACGTGACCACGGTCCAACAGCGGGCTACCCATTTAGATCTGATCCCTTGAGAAACAAATCTGATTTGATCTGCTGTGTGAACACAGCAAGTCTTTTTTTCTGTAGAATCCAGTCATGTTACAGAACTCCTCACTTCTGATCAAGCCTTTCTCTCTGCGTTACATTAGGCCTGTCACACGTTTTCTCCCCGCGCATTCAAAGCCGTCCCCATTCTGTCTCCCTAATAAACAATGCATTTAGCTGCTTCATTCTCGATTAGTATTTTTAGCAGTGGGACGTTTTAGTGAGATTGCGCTGAGAGAGAAGTCACTGCTTGTAGGTCCTCAAACTGTGACATGTCACGGCTAATTAATAAGTCAATGCTGAGGTGTTTTATTAATGCGTGCAGGGAAAGTGTACAGTGACTCCAGTAGCGTATAGATTTAAGACCATAAGCAATAGGGTTCAGCAATTATGTGCCAGTGAACGGCAGCTGAACGAGTGCGGCTCTGTAGCCGTTATGAGGTATGAATTATGAGAGACTGCCGTAGGGAGGAATGACAAGATGACAGACAGAAGGAGGTCAAACCAGCCGAGGTACATAATGACCACAGTTTCAAGCTAAACCCGCAGCAAAAACTTGCTTATGGTTTATAATGTGGTTTAATGTGGATTATGATTAGATGAACGAGAGTGCAGAGAGTGAGAGACCTGCCTATATTGATATGTGAGTGGGTGAGGCTGTTGTGCTCAAGAAGCGTTTCAGCACAAAACTGGCATTGGCGCAGTAAACGATGGCATAATGTTATTTGTCACACTGTGTAGCATCACTAGTGCACCACTGTTTGTCTCTGTCTCGTCGTTTTGACAGATATTTGTGATTTTGCAATGCTGTCCATCCATCAGTGTTCTCTCACTACAATTCCCAGCATGCATCACACAAATACTTCATTTTCTGCTTTCACGTCTTCTGGAAGGATGGACAGAAACTACTTTGGATGTTTTCAGATCTGAAGCAAGAGTGGAGCTTGGCAGTTTTGGTGGTCTACCAGGTCATCCAGGTGGTTGTTAGAAGTTCCGTTTTCAGTTAATTTCCGTTTACGCTCTTCTTCATTAGACAAAGTGGATGTCCTCACAAATATCTCCAGAAAAATGAAGAACTTGATGGTCGTTTGCACTGCAAAGGTAATAGAGGGTGGTCTCTGAGTACTGTATCTGTTTCAGTGTCAGTAAGATGGCTTGGTGATATGGGGATCTCAGGTGACACCATCAAGAAAAGCACTCATAAAAAACTAATACAATCAACCACACGTCAGTTGACATGCAGAATCTTTGACTCAGGTGTTCTCTCTCTCTCTCTCTCTCTCTCTCTGTCTCTCTCTCTCTCCTGCTCCTGAGGATAGAGGATGTATAATGGTGTGTTAATCTGACATGTACACAGTGCCATTACTCAGACTCCTGGCTGTCACCGGCCCAGTGGAGACCAGTGTAATCCATTTAACTCGTTGTCTTTCACGCCTTTCTGTTCTCAACGCACTGGAGCAAACCAGCACCATTAATCTTATTTCACGCCTCTACTTCACCTCCATCTCACTCTCTTCTCTTCTTTTCTCACTCTGTTCTATTTTCTTCTCTTCTCAACTCTTTTTCTTTCATTTCTTCTCCTCTATTCACTTTTCTTCTCAACTTTTCTTTGCTCTTTTTTCTCTGCTCTACTTTTTTTCTTCTCTTCTCCATTTTCCCCTTTTAGTCTTTACTCTTCTCTTCTTCTCTCTGTTTTTCTCTTCTGTTTGGTTCCGTTCTCTTCTGTTCTCAACCTGTTTCTTCTCTTCTATTTTCTTTTTGTCTACTCTTTTTTCCTTTTATTTTTCTTCTATTCTCAACATGTCATATCTTCTTTCTTCTCCTCTCTTCTCTTCTCAACCCTTTTCTTCTTCAACCTCTTATTACTCTTTACTTACCTTAGTGTCCTTCTCTTCTTTTATTTTTAATATTCCCCTTTTTTTCTTTTTCCACTTCTCCTCTCACCTTTTTTTTGTGGAAGACTTGACAGAAACATGCATGGAAGCTGTTTTTTATCATTCCAGGATTTAAAGTTGATTTCACAGGATTGTAAACTTACAGTCTCTATTCTACATACCTTGAATCGAAAACGTGTTAGAATGTTTAGTTCTCTTTCTTTGGTGCTATTCTTTATATCTTAAGATATGCACCTCACACAATGACTCACACTTTACTGGAAATGCTAACATGATGGTATTTACAGTATGTATTACAGGGCTGCAAGATATAGACAAATTATATAGCAGTAATATTGCTAATTTGCAGTCACTTACTTTGCTAGGTAAATAAGGGAAGAGCAGGGCATTTTGGTTTTGGCTAAATAATAAAAAAATCTCCCGAGATTAATATTTACATACTTTAATCTTCTCTTCTCCTGTCCTCTCTTCTCTTCTCACAAACTTCCACAAAAAAGTTTTAGTTAAAAGTCTGTTTTATTCTGCTGCTGTGATGAAGCATCTGGCTGCTACTACACGCAGGATCAGAGCCTGTGAGCATGTTTAAAAAGTGTTTAGTGAGGCAGGTGAGGCAGGACGAGTGACAAAACAACAGATCAGCACAGCTCATTAAAAAAACCAAAGCTGCTGATGTTTGAGTTTTTGCTGTTTTTGTGCTCACGGAGCAACAGAGGCGGGCAATTAAGTGAGCTTTTCAGACAGAGAGATGAAACAGCAGTAATCAGGAGGGTTCGGTATGTGTGCCTGCGTGAGATTATGTTTGCAGATGAACAGAAGTGTGAAGAAGTTTACTGTGGTTCAGTGTCCTTCTCTCATCTTCCTGTCAGACTGAGATGTGTTTCGTTAGCAGATGCAGCATCGGAGGAGCCCAGCGTTCTCTGCTGCTGCCAGCATTTCTCCTCAGATTAGCTCATTATCATGTCAACTCTTCTCTAGACCACGATTTCTGATCACCCTTCCAGCTGACTGAAACTGTATCTAGAACTTTTAGCTAGATCTAGACTAAAGTTTCTTTGTAAATCAAATTATGGTCAATTCTTCTGTGATGTAAGGTCATTAGTTCAGCTTCTGTAGTCCTGATCAGTGACTTCGTCTACACTCTTAAAAATATGGTTCCTTAGTTCTTTGAATGGAGAGTTGCTTCTTCAGATTGGTGCTGTGCATGCATGTTTTTAAAGGGGTGGCCAGATTGCCCAGTGCACTCCATGAAATCTGATTGGTTTTCTCAGATGCCACCCCAAATTTCTGCCCTGTCATTGGCTTTCACCTTGGTTTGGGGGTGTGTGATTTTTTCTTTAGGAGGAAACTTGTTTTCCTATCAGCTGAACAACTTTAAAAGGGAACCTATTATACTTTTTCTCTTTCCGTTAGTGAGATGTAGCTTTTTGTGCATGTAAACATTCTGCAAAGCTAGAAAGGCCAAAGTACACGCCAAAAGTGGTTTCTTTTCCACAGAAACCAGTTTTATCAGCCTTTCAATGAATTCCAGACCTTTTCTCTGTTACAAGGTCATGTCATCTCATAACACAATCCATGTTGCAATGGATCCATCCAGCAATCGTGGCATGTCTTTAACAATGTCACTGATCTAGCGGTTGGGCGAAATGACTTGTCAGAGCATAGGGCTCATTGGGAGGTTGGGCTTAGAGACACAAGAGCTCGAGAGTTTTAGAAGACCTCAGAAATAACATGCAAATACTCAATAACATTAAAAAAGAGCATGATAGAATCACTTTAGGGAGAGAGTGAATTGACTATTGGCTATCAGTTGACCAACTGTCCTACCTCTCTACACCCGAACTCCCCTGTCCCTTGCCAAAACTCACAAAAAACACCACCCTTTTGCCACCCCTGGTAACATTTACTCAAACCACCACTACTAATAGAGTCACTGTTAAAAAATACGGTCACTGCTCTGCAACAGCTGTAATGACCAATAGAAATACTCCAAATAATAAATAATGCTTTGAATAAAATCTACTTGCGTAACTCACATTGAAAGTAAAGGAAAGTGCCTTTTCCTCTAAATTTTTTCTTTGCCCAGTGACGAATGTACAGCATTAGTGTTTAATAAATATTCAATGTGTACTTTATTTGTTACACACAAAGCTTTTTTATAAATTCACTTCTAATTTAACCTTATGCACCAATTATGAATTTTACTTATGTAGAATTTCACCTCTAAACACACCAGTAATGGTACAATGTACAGCACACTCATGAAAGAGTTCTGAACACATGGACAAAGAATTAACCTCTAGAACTATTTCAACTCTAGTGGGCCCACAATCTTACACACTCAAAAATCTAAACTAAGTTAATAAAAGAAAAACGTTACAGGTGCGGAGGACCTGCCCACGGGCAGCAATGGCAAGGCTGAGAGCGTTTCTCTCGGAGCCAGAGAATCTCTCGAAGCTACAAGGGGACTTAGAGCGCTATCTGGGGTAGAATTGCTAAGTCTCTGTGTCCGACTGGACGAGGACAGAGAGTAACAACTCTCGTTTCTCACACACAACAGTCTTTATGAACGCTGGTAGAGAGTTAAGTGTGAAATGAAGTTCAGCAGAGCTAGCCAGCACACACGTGCACTACTTATCAAACATGGCACAAGCACTCTCTTCAGTATAACTGTCCATATCACTTAATTACCGATCTGGCAATCTGTGACTTGGATGAGCAGAAACGGCTGATCTTACCGGCTGATCTATCGTTTTCCAGCTGCTGCTATTACCCCCCACAGCTTCTCTCTCTCCTTACCTCCACGCAACGCCCCTCCCCTACTTACTTCTGCTTACGTACATACCCTACAAATTTTAAACTGCTTATATTTTAATAAAACAACAAGAACACACCAAGTAGTACCTGTACATTTAAACTACTTACACTGTGTATACCATTTCATATGGACTTCATCAAATGAACAATGAATTCTATGTATTTATATTAGAAATAAAGGATTATCATTTTACCCGGGGCTACACATTTAAAATAGGAGCTGCCATTTAGCCTCACAATGGGATATAAGTAGGAAAAGTAGATATTTTAAATAAATAATTTGTGGACCTTGAGGAGAATCAGAATGAATTAATAAATTACAAATGGAGAAATGACACAGTGGGTTCGTTACGAAATGCAACTAAGTAAAATCAGGTACTCACCCAGGTATTGCCCGAAGAGGTGAGTCTTTAGACCACGGCAGAAGGAACTGGACGACTGCTGCTTTGCAGAGCTCAGGGGGCAGTAATGGGCAAGGACACTGCAGCAGCGAGATCTAGCCTTACAGACATGATTAGAGTTTATGAAAGGTCATGTCTAGAGCTCTGGAATCGAAGACCTAAGGTGTAGTTCTGTAGTCAGATGCAGAGATGGTCAAGAACCAGCATCTGTTTTGTGCTTCCACAGGAAGACAGTGTAGTGGTTTTAGCAGAGGAGCCATATGGAACAATTTGAGGAGAACATGGACCACAGAAGCCTTAATGCTCTATACAGGATAATTGGTATATGAAGGCCTGTGGGGAAGGAACTGCAATAGTAAAAATAGTCAAGTCTGAAGATGACTGATGTTTGAACAAGAATTTGAGCAGCCACTGCAGTTGGGAATGGTATCCTAAGCACCTTTGAAATGCAATGAACGATATATGATCTATATGATCCAATATGATCTAAAATTTTAAGCCCATCTCCCAGAATAACTCTAAAGTTTGTAGCCCTGCCTGACAGGTGGGTAGTGAAAGACTCAAAAGTGTAGGGCTATGCTTTGCAGGAGGATAAATGAGTTTTGTCCAGGTTTAATATGAAGTGCTAGGGGTCTGTCCATAACAGGTCAGGAAAGACAGATAGTGGGTGTGAGCTGTCTAAGTAGGCACTGTCTAGGTAGGCAGCTGTTTAAGTAGGCAGTTCTGTCTGACATCTCTCCTTATAAGACAGATTACTGAGAGACTGCATCACGGCTTGTTCCCGCCCACTGCATGCAACCAGCGTTTTAGCTAGTTGCTAAGCTACCGGCTGACTATTCAAAACAATAGCCCAAGGCTTAAAAATCCACCAGCATAAATGCTAATGGCTCAGTATAAAACTGCAAAATTGTCAACGACTCGTTACAAAGTTGCAAATAAAAGCCTTTTTTGGTGTGGCTGTATGACAGGAAACACATTAAAACACCAGAGAAAATCAGAACAACTTATATTTGAAGATGACTTCGTTGCTAGTAGCTCCGCTTTAGTCCACCATGTTGGGAAACAGTTCTGCCTGCATTGCTGAGGAAGCGTTCGATGCTTTCTTTAAATCAGGGCAAAATAAGGCACCTCAGTAGACAGCATGTTGAAGGTATCTAAGAATTGGGACAGTCTACATGTCAGGAGAGCATACTATGACGTAAATTGCTGCCTATCTAGACCCTCACTAGGTTTTGAGACACACCCATTTTGTATGAGAGTGTCAGCAATACAGCAGTGATAGCAGAAGCTGTACGAGCTTTAAACTAATCTTAATGATTTGTAGAGGTGTAAAAGAAGTGGCCCAAGAACTGACCCCTGGGGAACTCCATTAGAGAAGCTATGCAGGGCAGAGACGGAGCAATCCCAGGCATTGTGGTTTGTTCTTAGAGGAGGATTTACTAGGTATTACCTTTTTGATGTTCACTGACAGATCCCATAATGCAAGAGCAAACAAAAAAGATGAACACCTGTGTTCAAACTCTAAAAGGGCTTCCCGTATTTATTTTTTAAAAGAAAGAAAAAAGATGTAATTTAGCTTCACAATGGGATGTAAGAGGTGCTTGGAAAAATTTGGAACATCTTTTTTTAGTCTCAGCAAACAATTCCAAATGCAGCGTTTTGTAAAATGCTGTGTTATCTAAATGCAATATTTCCTACAAAATGTTTGGAATTGGGTCAAGATCTGTATCCAGCAGCTTGGAAGAAGAACGCTGAGCTATTGGCATTGTTTCACTGTTGAATAGTTTCAGCTGAGAGTGTTGTATATTTGAGAGAGTCATATATGATAGATCATACATTGTACATCTGCACTCATAAGCACTTGTTGATACATGCTCTTCAATTGATGCACGCACTATCTTGATAGGCAACTTAACCTTCAGTCAGTTTGTTATGAAATATTAAAGCCTCAATTGATTTTTTTCCCTGACCTGGAAAAACAACTGCCCAGGCCAGCCCAGCACTTTTCCCTTGCTTTGCTTCACTTGATTTGTAAATTAAGTGAAAGCCTTGTTAGTCTTATTAGGAAAACTGTGGGTTGTGGTGCCTTTTGTTTTAACTACCAATGCCCCTTTTTATTATTATTATAATTATTATTATTATATATTTTTTAATTTATTCCAGTTTTTTAATTTAGTTAATTTTTTTATAGTTGGTTTTGCAATCATTGTTTGGCATTTGTTCATTCCCAAAGCTATATTCTCTCACCCACCGTAAACAAGTTCTGTAAAGATGAGCTGTCTTCTCATTTAAATGGTGTTTAAATTGTTTGGTCTGGCAGAGGTCTGGCGAGAGAGCCCACTCACATGGTCTGTTACATCTGGACTGCAGACCGGGTCATAGCACTCATAAAATGATTTGGGTGTTTTGTATTTAAGTTGTGCATTTCATTGGATTTTTTGCTGAAGTGATAACAGACTACAGCTGAAATCTAAATGTCTAAGATTTTACATTGCGCTGTTATTGCAGTGCCAAAAACCGCATACCAGCACACTAAACAGCATGCAAAAAATAGTTCATATTCTATTTCAAGTGCACTCAATAGTGTGGTCAGTGAAGTACAGAAGCATACTTATTAGTGTAGTAGGTGAAGTACAG
Source organism: Megaleporinus macrocephalus (assembly GCA_021613375.1). NCBI lineage: Eukaryota > Metazoa > Chordata > Actinopteri > Characiformes > Anostomidae > Megaleporinus > Megaleporinus macrocephalus. Next base: position 36,979,481 of record CM038704.1, on the reverse strand, counting down.
AAGTGCACTCTTTAGTGTAGTAGGTAAAGTTAGAGGCACACTCATTATTGTAGTAGGTGAAGTATAGAAGTGCACTCATTAGTGTAGTAGGTGAAGTATAGAAGCACACTTATTAGTGTAGTAGGGGAAGTATAGAATTGACTCATTAGTGTAGTAAGTGAAGTATAGAAATCCACTCAGTGTAGTAGGTGAAGTATAGATGTGTACTCATTAGTGTAGTAAGTGAAGTATAGAAGCACTCTTATTAGTGTAGTAGGGGAAGTATAGAAGTGACTCATTATTGTAGTAGATGAAGTATAGAAGTATAGAAGTGCACTCATGAGTGTAGTAGGTGAAGTGTAGAAGTATAGAAGTGCACTCATGAGTGTAGTAAGTAAACTGTTGAAATGCATTAAGTTATGTAGTTTGTGTAGAAGTGTACTCATAAGTGTAGTAAGTGAAGTCTAGAAGTGTACTCATTAGTGTAGTAAGTGAAGTCTAGAAGTGTACTCATTAGTGTAGTAAGTGAAGTCTACAAGTGCACTCATTAGTGTAGTAGGTGAAGTCTAGAAGTGTACTCATTAATGTAGTAAGTGAAGTGTAGAAGTGTACTCATTAGTGTGGTAGGTGAAGTCTAGAAGTATACTCATTAGTGTGGTAAGTGAAGTCTAGAAGTGTACTCATTAGTGTAGTAAGTGAAGTCTAGAAGTGTACTCATTAGTGTACTAAGTGAAGTCTAGAAGTGTACTCATTAGTGTAGCAAGTGAAGTCTAGAAGTGTACTCATTAGTGTAGTAAGTGAAGTCTAGAAGTGTACTCATTAGTGTGGTAGGTGAAGTATAGAAGTGTACTCATTAGTGTAGTAAGTGAAGTCTAGAATTGTACTCATTAATGTAGTAAGTGAAGTATAGAAGTGTACTCATTAGTGTGGTAGGTGAAGTATAGAAGTGCACTCATTAGTGTAGTAAGTGAAGTATAGAAGTGCACTCATTAGTGTAGTAAGTGAAGTCTAGAAGTGTACTCATTAGTGTAGTAAGTGAAGTCTAGAAGTGTACTCATTAGTGTAGTAAGTGAAGTCTAGAATTGTACTCATTAATGTAGTAAGTGAAGTATAGAAGTGTACTCATTAGTGTGGTAGGTGAAGTATAGAAGTGTACTCATTAGTGTAGTAAGTGAAGTCTAGAATTGTACTCATTAATGTAGTAGGTGAAGTCTAGAAGTGTACTCATTAGTGTGGTAGGTGAAGTATAGAAGTGTACTCATTAGTGTAGTAAGTGAAGTCTAGAAGTGTACTCATTAGTGTGGTAGGTGAAGTATAGAAGTGTACTCATTAGTGTAGTAAGTGAAGTCTAGAAGTGTACTCATTAGTGTAGTAAGTGAAGTCTAGAATTGTACTCATTAATGTAGTAGGTGAAGTCTAGAAGTGTACTCATTAGTGTGGTAGGTGAAGTCTAGAAGTGTACTCATTAGTGTGGTAGGTGAAGTATAGAAGTGTACTCATTAGTGTGGTAGGTGAAGTATAGAAGTGTACTCATTAGTGTAGTAAGTGAAGTCTACAATTGTACTCATTAATGTAGTAGGTGAAGTCTAGAAGTGTACTCATTAGTGTGGTAGGTGAAGTATAGAAGTATACTCATTAGTGTAGTAAGTGAAGTCTAGAAGTGTACTCATTAGTGTAGTAAGTGAAGTCTAGAAGTGTACTCATTAGTGTAGTAAGTGAAGTCTAGAAGTGTACTCATTAGTGTAGTAAGTGAAGTCTAGAAGTGTACTCATTAGTGTAGTAAGTGAAGTCTAGAAGTGTACTCATTAGTGTAGTAAGTGAAGTCTAGAATTGTACTCATTAATGTAGTAAGTGAAGTCTAGAATTGTACTCATTAATGTAGTAAGTGAAGTATAGAAGTGTACTCATTAGTGTGGTAGGTGAAGTATAGAAGTGTACTCATTAGTGTGGTAGGTGAAGTATAGAAGTGTACTCATTAGTGTGGTAGGTGAAGTGTAGAAGTGTACTCATTAGTGTAGTAAGTGAAGTCTAGAATTGTACTCATTAATGTAGTAGGTGAAGTCTAGAAGTGTACTCATTAGTGTGGTAGGTGAAGTCTAGAAGTGTACTCATTAGTGTAGTAATAAGTATGGAGGTGAACTCATTAGTGTAGTAGGTGAAGTATAGAAGTGTACTCATTAGTGTAGTAAGTGAAGTCTAGAATTGTACTCATTAATGTAGTAGGTGAAGTCTAGAAGTGTACTCATTAGTGTAGTAAGTGAAGTCTAGAATTGTACTCATTAATGTAGTAAGTGAAGTATAGAAGTGTACTCATTAGTGTAGTAAGTGAAGTCTAGAATTGTACTCATTAATGTAGTAAGTGAAGTCTAGAATTGTACTCATTAATGTAGTAGGTGAAGTCTAGAAGTGTACTCATTAGTGTAGTAAGTGAAGTCTAGAATTGTACTCATTAATGTAGTAAGTGAAGTATAGAAGTGTACTCATTAGTGTAGTAAGTGAAGTATAGAAGTGTACTCATTAGTGTAGTAAGTGAAGTATAGAAGTGTACTCATTAGTGTAGTAAGTGAAGTATAGAAGTGTACTCATTAGTGTAGTAAGTGAAGTCTAGAATTGTACTCATTAATGTAGTAAGTGAAGTATAGAAGTGTACTCATTAGTGTAGTAAGTGAAGTATAGAAGTGTACTCATTAGTGTAGTAAGTGAAGTATAGAAGTGTACTCATTAGTGTAGTAAGTGAAGTATAGAAGTGTACTCATTAGTGTGGTAGGTGAAGTATAGAAGTGTACTCATTAGTGTGGTAAGTGAAGTATAGAAGTGTACTCATTAGTGTGGTAGGTGAAGTATTAAAGTAAATGTATACTTTTAGACCTAAGAATTTTGGGTCAGTCTCAAGCCTGGGTCTAAACTCCAAAACTGCAAAACAGTTTGTCAATAAAAACAGAGAGATTAGCAGGTAATGCATCAAAGTTCAGAACATAACCACTGCTTGTGAGCTGCGAGTGACTTCAATAGACTCTAAGACCCAAAAAGAGAAATTATTTAGGCTGTAGGATCTATAATATTATATAATAGTCTCTAGGTTTTTTTTCTTTTAATACAAACTTTTTGATGGATTTGGGTGTTACCCAAGCCTCCCAGGGTGAGTGTGTGTTTACCAGTGTGTGTGTGTGTGTGTGTAAGTAAGTGTGTCTGTGGGGGGGTCACTGGTGTGCCACAGAAAGCTAAAGTGTCCATACATTACTGTCTATAAGGCAGCGGGCCAGGCCTGAGCGCTCAGGCTTGAAATTAAACTGAGTGGGTGATGTGTTGATTTCAATGGGAAATAAAATCACCCTCCTCCATATTCCCCCCTCATTCTCTCTCAACCTTCTGTCTCTGTCACTCTCGCTCCCTCTCTCTCTCTCTCTCTCTCTGTCTCCTCACTCTCTCCCTGTATTTACAGTATTTATCCATTTCGCAAACCCTCCTTTTCACACTGTTTCTCTTTTCCACATTCTTTTTTCTGCTAGTGGATAATCTTGGGCGAAGCTGGGTTTCTAGGAAAGTTGGGAAAAAAGCAATAAAAAACAAGAATCTGTGCTTTGTTAATTCTGTTATTTTAAATATAGCCTTATGGGATCAGGAACAGTCAGGAATTATGGAACAGGGCTAACAGGCTGCTGGCCACTACTTCTCTGTTAGCTAAGCTTTTGCGTAAATAAGAAATTATCGTTCAGTTGCACACGAAGAGAAACAAGGTTGATTCTGTGCCGTGACCCTGTTTGCTTGCATTCTGGACCAGTTTACCCACCATTGATCTCCTGCTGTCCAGTGCTTTGTGGAAAGCTTCGCCTGCATGCCACTGGCACCTTCAAAGATCCTGTTTGCTTTCTTAATTGCAAATTCACAAACTAATCAGTCATTCCTTCTTCTACCTCACAAACACTGAGCTGGTTCTCACTGCCACTGTGACGCACTTCAACAGTGTTCTTTCTTTTTCTCTACGCTCGTTGATGCATATAGATGTAAATCTTATTCTTTTTGTACTGTGGACCAGTGGAGGATAGGTTGCTCTTGAGGTTTCATCCTTCTGATCTGAGGGGCTTTTTCTTGCCACTGTCGCCCCTCGCTCTCTCACTGAGGGGCCTGGATCCGGATTTACTGTAAAGCTACTTTGTAACAACATCTGTATATAAGATGTATATAAATAAACCTTGACGTGATTCTTGAGTAGGTCAGTGTCGTCTTTGAAGTGGAGTCTGGGTCTGATGACTGCTTTACATGGAGTTGCTTATTGGCGTAGGAACCCCACCCAAATCATAAACAGGTAGATTTGTCCCACCCAAAAATTAAACCACAGAAAAGTGGAAACTGTTTAAAAACACTTTATTTTAAAAGGGCGTTTTGGCAGCATATGTAATTCACGCGCTGTGTTTGTTGTTAGAAACGAGCTCTGGTTGTTAGGTGGTCACTGGGTCTTTCACTTTGTTAAGGCTTGTGTTAAGATGATTAGAAATATCCCACAGACTGCAGCTTCACTGAGTGGAGCTCTCTCCTCACTGGAGCGTTGGGTAGCTCACGTCAGCTGTAAACGCGAGGTCAGTGATGAGAGCAATGAATAGCAAAATTTACTGCAATATAAACTGCTTTTGTATGATGTGTTGTTATGGTAACAGACTAGGAGGGTTTGAGTTAGCTAATGTTTATATTAACTTTTATTAGAAAGCACTCTGAAACGTAAAGTTACATTACTCTCTGGCCACGTCTCAAACTGCAGACTACTACTACACAACAAAAACACACAAAAAAAATATAATAAATTAAATTAAATAATTAATGAATAAATAAAAGGACACCATCGTTAGAAGTGCTTTCAATAGTGCAGTATGTAATGTTCCAGAGGTTGCTGTTTGGGACACAGCCTTACTGTCTAACATTAATGTTAGTCTTGTCTAGTCAGGAAACCTTAACATACATTTTTCTGTAATTTCATTTCAGCATTATGCCACCAATATTTTTTTTTAAATTATATATGTATATAATCCAGGCATTGCATGTATAATTTAAACATTTTCTAACAACAGTACTATGTAATGTGGAGTGTCTTGTTCAATTTGTAAAGTGATCTATAATTGGATGTATCTAATAATAAACAGAAGTACAGATAATGTTGTATTTTATTTCTTTATTTGCAATTTACTGTAATTCCATAAATGTTGTTCTACATCACTCTACATACAGTGATTAACTTCCCTACCTTACCAAATGTGTCCGCCCCCAATGTCAAACCCGCCCCTACGACCTTGGAATTGCTGGTAATTTTTGAAAAAAGACATATCTAGGTAGGCCTCCTCTGTGTTCCTTACCAAGTCACAAACCCTGAACGCTCAACTGAATTTTAGTTGAGTTTTATGAGGCTTTTTTCTACGGCATGCCACCCATCTGACATCCATATCATTATTTACAAATGAATGACTAGCTAAACCTTTTTCTTATGCTAATGTGAGATCGAGCCCGAGCCACGCTTGCTGCATCTTTAATCGATGGAGTAATTATCATGGTTTGTGTTGTGCTTGGTCAGCAGAGGGTCTGAATGGCTCTGCTTGAGGCAGGCCGAGCTGGTGGAGAGAGTAAAGCCGCTGATCTGTCTTACTATAGCTGGAGCTGAGCAGCGTGACTGCTGACTGAGGCACAGACATTCAGCAGAAGAGAAACAAGAGACAGAGAGAGAGATAGAGAGAGAGAGAGAGAGAGAGAGAGAGAGACGTCCTTAGCCCACAGCTTCCTACAATTGTTACAGCGCTGTGAGAGTAGTGTGTGTTTCATGTTCAGGTTTCTCAAAGCCCACCTCAGATTTTAACAGGCCCAGCTGTCATTGTCATAATAAGCAAATGTAATCTTTTTTCTGCAGGTCCCTGAGTGACCACTGCATTAGTGGAACCAACTTAAAAATTAATAGAATTATAATTATTTTTAATTATTAGAAATGATGCCACCAGATGAACTAGGACTTTGTTGTCCCCATGTGTGAAATGTTGAGCTGCTAGAGATGAATTTGTGGTGTAAGAGGAGTGGTGAAAATCACAAATTAAAGTGCCTTAGCGACCACTCCATTAAAGGAACCAACTTTAATTTTTTTTTTCTTTTTAATTTTATTTTTAAAAAAAATATTTTTAATTTATTTACAATTATTTTACTGAAACTATCCACCGAGATGAACTAGGACATTGTTGTCTCTGTGCACGAGTTGTTAGAAAGCAATCAGTGTAAGAGGAGGGGTGAGAACCAAAAAGTAAAATCCAGTTTGTTGTTGATTTTATAAATGATATATAACAATACACCTCGGGTTTAACAGATTATGGTTTATATTTACACTGGCGTTAATGAAAGTGGAACATTAGAGGAAGTGCTGATGATGGCTGTCATTGTCACAATAAGCAAACAAAACATTTTTTTTTGCAGGTCCCTTAGTGAGCACTCCATTTGTGGAACCGACTTGTCTCCAAATTGATACTTCAACATACTTTCCTTTTTAATGTAAGTCAATGAACCCAGAGTTTTTACCAAGTATGCTTTTCGTCTGGGTTATTCATCATGAGGTTTATACACAATGTGATGCACAACAAATTTTCAAATAATACCAAAATAATTTAACAGAAAAAAATTATTACAGGGTTTTGTTCTGACAGCAGCAATACACTATAGCAGTTGTTTACTGAGGGTCCTCTAAAAACATTTGGAATGTGGAGCTCTACAGCTACATTCAGACACAATTTCATTGGAATCCAAGTATCTTTAAACAGAATTGTTTTTAGGCTAATTGTTTTCAGGCTACAGAGTTTTGTCTGATTACTGTTTTTTCATGCTACTATTGACTAGATAGAGAACATTGTTGGACTAAACATGAAATATTGTTAGAATCAGACTGAATTTCATGTATTCATATTCAGGATCAGTTAGAAGGCTGTTATGCCACAGTCAGTTTCGCACAGAAACATGGGTTTGAACAGAATTTGCTTGCATGCGGTTAACTTTAGACAATGGGTTCAAACAGAATTGTTTGCAGGCTACTGTTGCGATCACACAGAAAGCAACAGTCAGGATCAAGCAGTTTTTTTTGTTAAGGCAAAACTTACAGTCTGATTCAGACAGCATTTTATGGGTAGCAACTGTGTCTGGAAAACAGTGCTGGGCTTAAAACAGATTTAGATAGAATTATGTTACTCTACAGTCAGATTTGGATTTTGTCAAACTATTGTCGGGTGCAGAGAGAATTTTAGTCAGGTTATAATTGGCTTTAAAGACATTGTATTGGGTTACAGTCAGATTCAGCCTGAATGGTGAACACTCAGTTCGTATCTAACTGTTTATTTGCACAAGTATGTTATGATCAGGGTTATGATCAGGTTTAGGTAGAAATTGATCAGTCTATAGTTGAGATATAGACAGAATTCTGGGGGGTTGCTTTCAGGCTCAGGCAGAATTTTGTCTACCTACAGTCTGACTGGGAAAGAATTCTGCCTGGCTATGATCAGGTTTAGATAAAATTTTGTTAGTCTATAGTTGGTGTTTAGACAGAATTCAGTCAGTGTTACATACAGGTAGGATTTTTTTTGCCTTCACTCAGATTCGTTTTGCGTTACAATTAGCTTCAGGCAGACTTTTATCTGCCTACATTTGGGATTGAGACCGAATTTTATGGGCTGCAATCAAGTTGAGACTTTTGTCTATATCTGTTGTTGAGACAGAAACTTTGTCTAGCTGCAGTTGGGTTCAGAGAAAATTTTTTTCAGACTATGGTCGGCTCCAGGTGGAAAGTATTCGGTCTGCATTGATTTCCTTATGTGTTACAATTCAGGTCAGAGGGAATTTTGTCAAGTACAGCAGAGCTCAGACTGAATGTTGTCAGTCTGTAGTTATGCTCAGATTCTAGATAGTGATATTGGTTTGGTCAGACAGACTTGACATCAACATTTCAGTCCTACCTGTTTTGATTCTTGGTCTTATAGGGTCAGATTTATAAAATGTCAGATTTGATGGAGAGTAATAGCCACTTTCTTATCTCTGTTACGTGTAGCTCTGAGGGTTGGACAGGTAGTGACCTTTGACCACAGAGAGGCTGTAAACCTCCTCACTCACTCCTCCCCACTTCTGTCAGTTATGGTCTGATAGGGATTCAGTAAATGCTGTTTAAGTGTTGCCTTTTCTCTCTGGTCTTGCTGTCGCTGTCTGTTGTGACCATGTTTATGAATATGTAGATCTGTAGTGTGCAGCAGTAGACAGTGAATGTCACTACAACAAGATATATTTATGATGTTTGTTGTTGCAGTGAATGCAACAGCAAGAATGTGTGACAGCTGCTGTCAGGGAAGCTTTCTGGCTGAAAGAGAAAATAAAAATGATTAAAAAGCATTTGAATGGCCTCTTGTCAGTTCTAGCAATCTCTGAATATTGAATTGTAGATTGGATGTCTAAACATCTAAACATGCACATATATATATATACATATATACATACAAATAACAAAAATGGACTGATCAGCGCTTTTAATTCCGATCGCCGATCACCTTTCAATGCAATCGGCAGATAGACGATACCAATAGAGGGTTGGGCTATATGCCACGGCAGGGCAACATGTAGTTATTAGCGCAAGCAAGTCATGAAACATCTGTAATCTAAACATCTAAACTGGTTTATTACCATTTTTAACGAGCTCATGTGAAACAGCACAAAATTTTTAACAAAATTAACAGTAAATAAACAAAGTAAATCAAACAAATATCGTCAATACTGCAATCATTCAATTTAGACCCTTAATTTAAAACTAAAAAAGCAAATTAAATAAATGCAGTAAAAACTGCAGTCATTAAACGCAGACTCTTTTAAACGACAATCTGTAATAATTAAATGTAGATCTTGAATTGTTGCTGCTGTACTGTTTGTACCAGTCAGATCTGGTCTGCACTATTTTTTGGGTTGTTTGTTTTGTACTAGCTGCGCGTGCTAGCTTTGCTGTTTGCTGATACTCACTGTATTCAGCTGCGGGTGTACTCTAAAAACCAGATTAGATTAGAAGTGTTAAATGTCTTTGTCTTGATTCCCCAACGAGACACGGTTCATTTAACAGATTTGAAAAATGCTCTGGATGAGCGTTCACTGATCGCATATTTTGATTAAAAATTGCCCGATACTGAAATATATACATAAGAAAGTCTACTAGAGGTCACTACTAGAGGTCACTCAGTCAAGCGAGGGATTTTATCAGTGTTAATTGGGGGGCAGTACTGTTTCCTCACAGCCAGAAGGCCTTGGTTTGTTTTCCCAGCCAGGCAGCAAGGGTCCCTTGCACGTTCTTCCTGTGTCTGCATGGGTTACCCCCAAAGTGTGAGTATATGTGTGATTCTTTAGGTCACTTGTCTATCCTGTGATGCACTGGTGACCTGTCCAGCGTGTCTCCTGCCCAATGAGCACTAAGCTCCAGCACCCTCTGCAACCCAGAATAACTTAAATGAATAACTAGTGGGCTATACGCCTTCATTACTTAAACTACATTAATAATTACTTGCATGTTTCAGATGCTACTTAGCCAGTGATTTGGTGAATTGGGAAATACTCCATTGTAGAGAAACATACAGAGTCAAAATTGTGGTGGGGATAGGAACCAGATGTCCACCTAATAAAGCTTCCTCACAGAAAGTTATTGCATGCATGGGTAATGAATATGCTCCCAGATGTCTGAAACATTGTTTTATGGAAATTATTTCTTCAGATATTCATTAGATTGGATTAAATTCAACTATATTGTATTTATTGCAGAGAAGCAGAAGTGCACTATACAGTATTATTTGAAAGTAGGTGCTGGAAAGTCGCGCAGTAGCAAGTGGCTATATTCGACAATATGAACTGTAGTGTACAGTAGAGACTTTTACATATTACATATGTAGAAATGTAAATGCAGATCTTAGAGGGAAGGTGGACAGAGATAGGGAAGGGACAATGCATATTGTTGCTGTCCATTGAAAAACAAATATCTCAAAAATGGCAACTTTACAGGAGAGGTCTTCACTTTCAACTTTCAGGTCAATGGAACCAGAAATCTTTGAAGCATTTCTATTAGTCCGTTCATCCATTCAGCTCTAGATACGTTTTTCCTTGGACACCGACGATAATGTAATGTAGTATGTACATGGAGCCATAGATAACAACATTCAGTATATATTCAGTATATTTGAAGTTCTGTAGGTCAGAGTAGAAATGTTCTAATAAAGCCAGACCTACAGTAGAGCATGATGAGCTCATTCCAGCCCTGTATTAGCTAGCCTTCAGGAAACCAGAGATATGACTCCTCCCCTCTTGCCCTATCTGAGGCGTTCATATTGTTAGTGTCATAATCACATGGTCAGTGTCACAGGGGATGTTAGATCTTCTCCGTTAGCTCGGCCTCGTTCTAACTTCCCTGTCTACTGAGCAGACCACACCATCTCGCCCACCTGCTAATCAAGGACAATATAAAGGACATTGACGAACACATGGCCTTGCGAGGTCTTAACTAAATGCGGACACTGCTGAGATTGTTTCGGTTTGCACTCAAGCTCTATGTTTTGTTTGTTTTTGCCAGCAGCTAACTGCGCTTACTGCTCTGTGTAGCATATTCTGTTCTTGCCTTTTGACTTGATTAAAGATCTGCTCTTGTATCCATATCTATTCATGACAGTCAGTGTCTATTTGACATCAGTGCCATCTCTGTGCAACACCTACTATATACTGTATGAACAGTTTATGTAAATTTGGATGCAAAGTATGAATACCACATGTCCAGGGAGCAATATGTAGAGTAACAGACTGAGCTAATATGAATAGTGCAATGTACATGGTGGTGAAGTTTCTCCAACAGTGCAGTAAGGAGTGCAATGGTGCTATTAAAGCGGCAGTGGGGAGTTCAGTAACGCCACAGCCTCAGCATCAGCACCACAGATGAAAGCTTAGAAGATGCATGTAGGTCCACTGGAGGTGTTGGGTAGTAAAAACAGATAGATTCTTACTGTAGACACCTGGTTCCTATCACCACCACTGTTTCTCTAAAATGAACCATTCCACACCAAAGCACTCTGAATGACCTCAACCACAGAATTTTTCCGTTTCAATTAAAAGCCCTTGCCACTCTTTCTGTCCTGCTATCACAGACAGGCCTCTCCTGCCTTTCCTCACGACTCGCTGTATATCTGTGGAATATAATATGATTTACAGGGGAACATAATTCTGTTAAAAGGCGTTTAATGATACAGAACGGCGGGCACTTTCGCAGGAGTGCAAATTGAAGGCGGAGGCTGAGGGGCTGAGAGTAAATCTCCGAGCCCAGACACAGGGACTCAATTAGGCACAGACTAATGCAATTTCATATCTGAGGAATTCTTTCAGAAGCGTAATTAAAAGGATGTCGAGAAAGAGAGCGCGAGAGAGGGAAAGAGAGGGAGTTGAGCGGACCTAAGGCAGCTATGACCCTGCGAAGAGAGGCACTAGACGATTTAAAGGAGAGAAAAAGGCGAACGTGGAATCCCTTATTGCTTTCTTTTATTGCTTTCTCTGCTAGCGGCGCTTTAGAAAAGGCTACAAACAGCTAAAGCCAGACGTGCAGATGTAAGTTTATTAATCTTTCATTGTGCAGATACAGCATCCTGTTATTTCTTGAAGGCCGTAAGTTATGAAGAAAAAAGATCTCTCCTTTCGGTTAGAGCTGCTTTCTTACAGTGTGCTTAAACACTGCAGGTTCTCATGAACTTGCACAGGTCTTAATAGACATTAATTATTGGGGGGTATATTATGATGACATATGTTTTTAATGTAATGTTATATCATCACATTACGCTTCTCTGTGTATGTGGTGTATATCACATACTTTATAACCACTGATCAACAGTGTGTTCCCTAAAGTGCAGCACAATTGTGCCAATTTCATTGGATTTAAGGGCAAAACCCCTTTTTTGCCCACCTACTCACACAATATTGCCCATCCCTCACACAATACTGCCCACCCCTTTACACAACATTGCCCACTCCTTACACAATATTGCCCACCCGTCACACAATATTGCCCACCCGTCACACAATATTGCCCATGCCTCACACAATATTGCCGAACCCTTACACAACATTGCCCACCCGTCACACAATATTGACCACACCTCACACAATATTGACCACACTAAACATTATTGCTCACTCCTCACACAATATTGCCCACCCCTCACACAATATTGCCCACCCGTCACACAATATTGCCCACCCCTCACACAATATTGGCCACCCCTCACACAATATTGCCCACACCTCACACAATATTGCCCATCCGTCACACAATATTGACCACACCTCACACAATATTGCCCATCCGTCACACAATATTGACCACACCTCACACAATATTGCCCATCCGTCACACAATATTGCCCACACCTCACCCAATATTGGCCACCCCTCACACAATATTGACCACCCCTCACACAATATTGGCCACCCCTCACACAATATTGCCCGCACCTCACCCAATATTGGCCACCCCTCACACAATATTGCCCACACCTCACACAATATTGACCACCCCTCACATAATATTGACCACACTAAACATTATTGCCCACCCCTCACACAATATTGCCCACTCCTCACACAATATTGCCCATACCTCGCACAATATTGCCCACACCTCACACAATATTGACCACCCCTCACACAATACTGCCCACCCCTCACACAATATTGCCCACACCCCACACAATATTGACCACACCTCACACAATATTGCCCACACGTCACACAATATTGCCCACACCTCACACAATATTGCCCACCCCTTACACAATATTGACCACACCCCACACAATATTGACCACGCCTCACACAGAATTGCCCACTGCTCACACAATATTGACCATCCTCAACAATATTGCCCACAGCTCACACAATATTGCCCACACCTCACACAATGTTGCCCACTCCTCGCACAATATTGCCCACCCCTCACACAATATTGCCCACACCCCACACAATATTGCCCACACCTCACACAATACTGCCCACACCTCACACAATATTGCCCACCACTCACACAATATTGCCCATGCCCACACAATATTGCCCACACCTCACACAATATTGCCCATCCCTCACACAATATTGACCATCCTCACACAATATTGCCCACCACTCACACAATATTGCTCACACAATATTGCCCACACCTCACACAATATTGCCCACTCCTCATACAATACTGCCCACCCCTCACACAATAATGACCATCCTCAACAATATTGCCCACAGCTCACACAACATTGCCCACTCCTTACACAATATTGCCCACCCGTCACACAATATTGCCCACCCGTCACACAATATTGCCCATGCCTCACACAATATTGCCCAACCCTTACACAACATTGCCCACCCGTCACACAATATTAACCACACCTCACACAATATTGACCACACTAAACATTATTGCTCACTCCTCACACAATATTGCCCACCCCTCACACAATATTGCCCACCCGTCACACAATATTGCCCACCCGTCACACAATATTGACCACACCTCACACAATATTGCCCACACCTCACACAATATTGCCCATCCGTCACACAATATTGACCACACCTCACACAATATTGCCCATCCGTCACACAATATTGACCACACCTCACACAATATTGCCCATCCGTCACACAATATTGCCCACACCTCACCCAATATTGGCCACCCCTCACACAATATTGACCACCCCTCACACAATATTGGCCACCCCTCACACAATATTGCCCGCACCTCACCCAATATTGGCCACCCCTCACACAATATTGCCCACACCTCACACAATATTGACCACCCCTCACATAATATTGACCACACTAAACATTATTGCCCACCCCTCACACAATATTGCCCACTCCTCACACAATATTGCCCATACCTCGCACAATATTGCCCACACCTCACACAATATTGACCACCCCTCACACAATACTGCCCACCCCTCACACAATATTGCCCACACCCCACACAATATTGACCACACCTCACACAATATTGCCCACACGTCACACAATATTGCCCACACCTCACACAATATTGCCCACCCCTTACACAATATTGACCACACCCCACACAATATTGACCACGCCTCACACAGAATTGCCCACTGCTCACACAATATTGACCATCCTCAACAATATTGCCCACAGCTCACACAATATTGCCCACACCTCACACAATGTTGCCCACTCCTCGCACAATATTGCCCACCCCTCACACAATATTGCCCACACCCCACACAATATTGCCCACACCTCACACAATACTGCCCACACCTCACACAATATTGCCCACCACTCACACAATATTGCCCATGCCCACACAATATTGCCCACACCTCACACAATATTGCCCATCCCTCACACAATATTGACCATCCTCACACAATATTGCCCACCACTCACACAATATTGCTCACACAATATTGCCCACACCTCACACAATATTGCCCACTCCTCATACAATACTGCCCACCCCTCACACAATATTGACCATCCTCAACAATATTGCCCACAGCTCACACAATATTGCCCACACCTCACACAATGTTGCCCACTCCTCGCACAACATTGCCCACCCCTCACACAATATTGCCCACTCCTCACACAATATTGACCTTCCTCAACAATATTGCCCACAGCTCACACAATATTGCCCACAACACAATATTGCCCACCCACACACAATATTGCCCACACCTCACACAATATTGCCCACACCTCACACAATATTGCCCACCACTCACACAATATTGCCCATGCCCACACAATATTGCCCACACCTCACACAATATTGCCCACCCCTCACACAATATTGACCATCCTCACACAATATTGCCCACCACTCACACAATATTGCCCACCACTCACACAATATTGCTCACACAATATTGCCCACACCTCACACAATATTGCCCATCCTCAACAATATTGCCCACAGCTCACACAATATTGCCCACTCCTCATACAATACTGCCCACCCCTCACACAATATTGAACATCCTCAACAATATTGCCCATAGCTCACACAATATTGCCCACACCTCACACAATGTTGCCCACTCCTCGCACAATATTGCCCACCCCTCACACAATATTGCCCACTCCTCACACAATATTGACCATCCTCAACAATATTGCCCACCACTCACACAATATTGCCCACTCCTCACACAATATTGCCCACTCCTCACACAATATTGCCCACTCCTCACACAATACTGCCCACCCCTCACACAATATTGACCATCCTCAACAATATTGCCCACACCTCACACAATATTGCCCACTCCTCATACAATACTGCCCACCCCTCACACAATAATGACCATCCTCAACAATATTGCCCACAGCTCACACAATATTGCCCACACCTCACACAATGTTGCCCACTCCTCGCACAACATTGCCCACCCCTCACACAATATTGCCCACTCCTCACACAATATTGACCTTCCTCAACAATATTGCCCACAGCTCACACAATATTGCCCACAACACAATCTTGCCCACCCACACACAATATTGCCCACACCTCACACAATATTGCCCACACCTCACACAATATTGCCCACCACTCACACAATATTGCCCATGCCCACACAATATTGCCCACACCTCACACAATATTGCCCACCCCTCACACAATATTGACCATCCTCACACAATATTGCCCACCACTCACACAATATTGCCCACCACTCACACAATATTGCTCACACAATATTGCCCACCCCTCACACAATATTGCCCACTCCTCATACAATACTGCCCACCCCTCACACAATATTGAACATCCTCAACAATATTGCCCATAGCTCACACAATATTGCCCACACCTCACACAATGTTGCCCACTCCTCGCACAATATTGCCCACCCCTCACACAATATTGCCCACTCCTCACACAATATTGACCATCCTCAACAATATTGCCCACCACTCACACAATATTGCCCACTCCTCACACAATATTGCCCACTCCTCACACAATACTGCCCACCCCTCACACAATATTGACCATCCTCAACAATATTGCCCACACCTCACACAATATTGACCACACCTCACACAATATTGCCCACCCTTCACACAATATTGCCCACACCTCACACAATATTGCCCACACCCACACAATATTGCCCACACCTCACACAATATTGCCCACCCCTCACACAATATTGCCCACACCTCACACAATATTGCCCACACCTCACACAATATTGCCCACCCACACACAATACTGCCCACCCCTCACACAATATTGCCCACACCTCACACAATATTGCCCACACCCCACACAATATTGCCCACCACTCACACAATATTGCCCACTCCTCACACAATATTGCCCACACCTCACATAATATTGCCCACCACTCACACAATATTGCCCATGACCACACAATATTGCCCACACCTCACACAATATTGCCCACCCCTCACACAATATTGACCATCCTCACACAATATTGCCCACCACTCACACAATATTGCCCACCACTCACACAATATTGCTCACACAATATTGCCCACCCCTCACACAATATTGACCATCCTCACACAATATTGCCCACCCCTAACACAATATTGACCATCCTCACACAATATTGCCCACCACTCACACAATATTGCTGACACAATATTGCCCACCCCTCACATAATATTGCCCACTCCTAACACAATACTGCCCACCCCCACAAAATATTGCCTATTCCTCATGCAATATTGCCCACCCTTCAAACAATACTGCCCACCCCTCACACAATATTGACCATCCTCAACAATATTGCCCACAGCTCACACAATACTGCCCACCCCTCACACAATATTGACCAACCTCAACAATATTGCCCACACCTCACACAATATTGCCCACAACACAATATTGCACACACCTCACACGATATTGAACACACTCAACATTATTGCCCACCCCTCACACAATATTGCCCGCTCCTAACACAATTCTGCCCAGCCAGAAAAACTGCTGAACAAAAGAAAATAGGAGTGGCAAGGTTTTCATATGAGGGTGAATGAGACGCTTTATAGTGTAGAGGTAGTGTGGATCTTTTTACTATCCTTTTTATGATACTGAAGTTTGCAGGGTGGGGACTGGTCAGGTCTAGAGCTGGGCAGTATATTTTCTTTTTACAGTATATCAATATGATTTCAAACGAGATATAACACTGCAGTTTACATCAATATAATTTGATACTATGTTAAAATACATGACCTCTTTCTTTCGTAAAGGCATACCAGGGTTTGCCACTCTCCTCCCTCGCACTGTCAGTATAGCCCCAGCCCCCACTACCCCTCTGCGTGCAAACCCTTCCCCGCCGCCCACTCGCTTACAAATTCTCCCGCAATATGGAGGGAGACACAGCACCAGCCAACACTGCAAAAAAACTGGTACCATGTAACAAAACAAAAATCCGAGCGTCATGGGAGGAAACCGGAGTACCTGGAGGAAACCCACTCAAGCACAGGGAGAACATACACACTCCACACAGAGCGGCCTGGACCAGGAATCCAACCCGGATTGTCTTGCTGTGAGGCGACAGGGCTAACCACTAGACTACAGAGCCGCCGGCTATTATTATTATTTATTTATTTATTTATTTTTATTTTATTTTATTTTATTTTTTTATATTGTAGCAGGTAGTGCTGCATAAGACCTTGGTAAGGTTGTTTCTGACTGGTGTCTGACTGTGTTTGTATGGTTTTCCTATTGGTGTTCCAGTTTCCTCTCATAACCAATGTCATGCAGTCACGATACTTGGAGATACTAAATTGCCCCTTGGTGTGAGAGTGTGTGTGTCTGTGTCTCTGCCCTGTGATGAACTGGTGGCCTGGCCAGGGTGTTTCCTGTCTTCTGCCAAATGAGTGCTGGAATAGACTCCAGCACCCGCCGTGCCCCAGGAGGATGAGCAGTGATGATGATTTTGCAAGCGCTGCCCTTTACACTGTGTGGACATTTCATGAAAAATAACTAAAAATGGCCCTAAATTACTTGGAAGCAAGCGTCCCATAATAAATAAGAGTTTTATTATGGGACTGCATCAGGGCAACACGGGGCTACTGAGGAACCTAAGGTTAGTTTTGATATCTTCACTATCTTCACTGCAAAACTTTCATCAGTAGGTGTGTCCAAACTTTTGACTGGTGCCGTAATGACTGAAGCAATCTCTTTACCTAAATGACTCTGAGCATATGCATTATTGGTAATAGCCAGACCTCTACAGAAGCATCCATTAGCCGTTAAACAGGGCTCGCTTGGAGGAGGGCTCAGAGACGGGGAGCTAGCAGTGAAACAGTCGGGTGTGTGAAATAATTCTGTAGATGTTGTCGTTCCTCTCACTGCTGTGAGTCATTAACACTCTGGAATCTACTTCAACACCATCAGGTGGGGGACATTACAAAGAGAATGGCTGAAGAGGGGATCCATTAGCCATCTGAAGAGGGTCCAGAAGGACCTGAAATCACACAGAGAGGGAAGGAAAGAGGAAACACTTTGCAACATATACAGTCATTTTCTTTAGCATGAAGTGCAGCAGTCATAACCCTCTTATAACACAGTTAATTAAATGCCTAAACAGATATGACATTTTAGATCAGGACCAGCGCACATTAAAGCCGTGCACTAAGTTTACTTGGGTACATTAATGGGTGTAGTATCAATGACACAAGTGTTTGTTTTAGTTTTTGGCAATACTTTGGTGATGCAGTGTATTTCCTTCATGTGGAGATTATGTACACATTTCAATCAAGTGCTCGCTCTCTCTCTCTCTCTCTTTCTCTCTCTCTCTCTCTCTCTCTCTCTCTCTCTCTCTCTCTCTCTATATATATATATATATATATATATATATATATATATATATATATATATATATATATATATATATATATATATATACATACATACAGTATATATACTACCGCTCAAAAGTTTGTTTTCAATGGAGCAGCCTTCCTTCCTTAACACAACAATGGAAAGAAAGTTGTTTCTTTCTGGTCATTTTGAGTCGGTCAGCAAGCCATCAACTGCTGATGCTTCAGATACTAAACTAACCTAGAATGTTGTTCTCCCTTTTATGCTCACTTATTAGTAGAATGTTTTTCAGCTGTGCATCACAATTGAGGAAGGGTGTCCTAACAACCAATTAGCCCAATAACATCCTTAACTTGGATTGGCGGCCGTACCAGGAGATTTAGACAGAGGACTGTGAATTGATGATAATACAACTATATGCAAAATAAGCCTCTATACAAAAATAGGCTTTAATCTGAACATTTTTATTCTTTAAAAAATCATCTGATACACTTGAATTGAATGAATTGTGAAATAGACAACATTGTTTGTGAATTGCATAAAAATTGCATGAAATTCTAAAGTGATCCTAAACTTTTGAGCGGTAGTGTGTGAATATATATATATATATATATATATATATATATATATATATATATATATATATATATATACAATACATATATATGTGCCTTGGTAGTATATATTTTTTAAAATATATTACATATATATGCCTATCATTCGGTACTCCTCTTTGTATCAACACTCATTTTCAATTTTATCAGGTCCACTTTACATATAGGTGCACTTTGTAGTTCTACAATTACAGACCATCTGTCCATCTGTCTCTCTGTATGTCCATCTGTCCATCATCTGTTTCTCTATATGCGGTCTTACCCTGTTCTTTAGTGGTCAGGACCCCCACAGGACTACCATAAAGTAGGTATTATTTGGATGGTGGATCATTCTCAGCACATTATTGATTTGGTGGTTGTGTGTTAATGTGTGTTTCACTGGTACAAGTGGATTAGACACAGCAGTGCTGCCTAAGTGTCACTGCTGGACTGAAAATAGTCCCCCAACCAAAAATATCTAGTTAATAGTGTCCTGTGACCACTGATGAAGAGCATCAACGGATAAGATATAGTCTCTGAGAGTGAGTGAGAATCTACAGAGTGTTCTTATATGGTAAGTGGAGTTGATAAAATTGACAGAGAGTGTAGATACAAGAAGGCATACCTAATGAAGCAGCCGGTGGGTGTAGGTTACGTGTTAATTATTAGGTTAACCGGTACCAGCATACTTCCTTTGAAGTATTTGCTTTTGTTTTCACCAAATTGTCTGACTATACACTGATATATACTGTTAGAAAGTTAGACTAGAGATGGAAGGATTAAATGGTTATGTATTGATATTGGCTGAGTTTCAGCCAAATATGCAATCAGAAGACATTTCTCTAACTTAGGTCCCTGCAGTTCTTCCTTCAAACACTAGATAGAGATACAGAATCTTTCACTACAGGACTAAAACTGGGGGTCTCGCGCAGGGTTGCAGAAATCCCATAATAAATTACGCTGCATGTTCTTACTGAAAACATGAGGTTAGTCTGGCAGGTTTTTTACCACATCTGACTAATAGCTACTTGTAAAATCTGTAAAGCTAACGTTGCTCGTGGGGGAAGAAGGTTAAAGGCTTTTAACACCACTAACCTGATACCACACTGAGAGAACATCACTCACCCAGTACAGTGAGTATCAGGAGACACCAGAACTAGTTTACAAAGTTTACACTTTGCGGCGGACGGACGCTGTCAAATTGGAAATTCCATTTTTTTCAAAAGAGCCGCAAAAGAACACTGCAGTGGTGAGCAGCACTTTAGATCTGGAGTTCAAATTTCCCTACTTATGTCATGGCAGCAGTGGAATAAACTAGATATAGATTTTTTTGGGGAGCCTTGGACACCAAATTTGTCTTTGCTGAATTCCAAATTATTTCAATGTTTTATAACAAAAGTAAGAGTACAGAGCTTCTTCTGCTTTTTTTTCCATCTTAAATAAACAATCTATACTGATAAAGCTCTTCTTCGATAGTCATCCATTTTCACCAGTAGCGCTGTCTCCATGCTATTCTTTGTGTGGCTTCATGACGTCGTTGGCCTTGTACCACTGTGAGGTGTGGAATGATGTTTTCCAACATAAATGCAAACACAGCAGAGCAGTCCGGCCCCGCTCCTGGATTGGTAGCTAAAAGGCAATTGGTCTCAGTCTCAAAAACACTAACAAGTCCATCTCTATTTATAAATGTAGCCGAAAGAAGGCATGACCCTTTTCCTTCTTTGTATAACACCGTGGGCAAACACTTGGGTCATCTGTGAGCTGGCTAAAGAAGTTACTTACTGACATAAAACTTTCATTATGGTTGCAACTAACTAGCAGATCTTCACCACGTAACTCGTAGCGCAATTTATATATGAAATATCAACTCCAGTCCAACTCCATATTGTCCAGTCTGATTGTGTGATTGGGCCTTGGGTACAGCTTTTTGATCAGACACACGAATTCCCGAAAACAACAGATTTTTTCCAATAAAGAATGAATAGGATAGAAAAGTGCATGCCAATCTACTGTACTTCTACTTGACCTACGGACACCGTTTCATACACTGACTCAGGACAGACCCCTGACCACGACTGCAGAGTTGGTTTGACACGCGTTTGTTTGTTTGTCATTTTTTTCTATCCCTCTTTCCCATTTCCCATCCCTCAGTCCCATTCATACTTTGTTACCTTACCTAAGTAGAAATGTTGGTTATTAATACTTTACTGGAGTAATTATTTTTCCTGCTGACTTTTTACTTCTACTCCTTACATTTACACACCATTATCTGTACTTTCTACTCCTTATATTTACACTCCATTATCAGTACTTTCTACTCCTTACATTTACACTCCATTATCAGTACTTTCTACTCCTTACATTTACACTCCATTATCTGTACTTTCTACTCCTTACATTTACACTCCATTATCTGTACTTTCTACTCCTTACATTTACACTCCATTATCAGTACTTTCTACTCCTTACATTTACACTCCATTATCTGTACTTTCTACTCCTTACATTTACACTCCATTATCAGTACTTTCTACTCCTCACATTTACACACCATTATCTGTACTTTCTACTCCTTACATTTACACTCCATTATCAGTACTTTCTACTCCTTACATTTACACTCCATTATCAGTACTTTCTACTCCTTACATGTACACTCCATTATCAGTACTTTCTACTCCTTACATGTACACTCCATTATCAGTACTTTCTACTCCTTACATTTACACTCCATTATCTGTACTTTCTACTCCTTACATTTACACTCCATTATCAGTACTTTCTACTCCTTACATTTACACTCCATTATCAGTACTTTCTACTCCTTACATGTACACTCCATTATCAGTACTTTCTACTTCTTACATTTACACTGCATTATCTGTACTTTCTACTCCTTACATGTACACTCCATTATCAGTACTTTCTACTCCTTACATTTACACTCCATTATCTGTACTTTCTACGCCTTACATTTACACTCCATTATCTGTACTTTCTACTCCTTACATGTACACTCCATTATCAGTACTTTCTACTCCTTACATTTACACTCCATTATCAGTACTTTCTACTCCTTACATTTACACTCCATTATCTGTACTTTCTACTCCTTACATGTACACTCCATTATCTGTACTTTCTACTCCTTACATTTACACTCCATTATCTGTACTTTCTACTCCTTACATTTACACTCCATTATCAGTACCTTCTACTCCTTACATTTACACTCCATTATCAGTACTTTCTACTCCTTACATTTACACTCCATTATCAGTACTTTCTACTCCATACATTTACACTCCATTATCAGTACTTTCTACTCCTTACATTTACACTCCATTATCAGTACTTTCTACACCTCACATTTTAAAAATAGCCTCATTACTCCTCTTTTAGACCTGCCAACCTTTACACATTTAGCGTAGCAGATACGCATTTATACACTACGCCGCTATGATTCGTCACCTCAAAATACGAGAAAAGTCATGGATGGCTTTGAGTTCAACTGTCTATGAGTATGCACAGTTTGGTTTTAGTTTTAGCAGTTGTGTAAATATCCCTCCCATGAGTGTAAATAAAACTCGTGAGCACAGAAAGAAGCATGCGTACTTGTTTATCACCATATCGCACCACCTTTTAACATTCTCGATTCGATAGCTGTGTGAATCGCACGCCATGTGAATCACCTTCGACTGCTTTCTGTGCTCGAGTGAAGGTTTTGGGCTTGAGTATTGAATTGGGGTGGTTTTGTTTTTTATGAGCATGCATTCACTGATTCCCGCTGGCCGGGTGCAAATGTACCTGAGCTCGCACCGCGCCGTGCCATCATGTGCTGCACCGCCCCACCGCAAGAAGTTGCTACTCAAAAAAAAAATCCCAGGTTGGCAGGTTTGCTATTTATTTATTTTTTTAAGTTTGTTTTCATTCATGTACACTTACATTCCAATAAAGGTTATTGATAACATGCCTATAAAGAAACTGCACCACTACAATACTTATAAGCAACTAGTCATCATATCTTCAGCTCCATGAAACGCATGTTAATGCTCAGTAGTACACATATACAGTTCTTTACATTGTACTAAACTACATTCATTTTTAATGGGCATATATGCGGCTGAAACAGGAAGCCTAGCGTATCACAAATTTATCAACATTAACATTTTAATATAACATTATAGTCATTATGGCTTTTAGAAGAATGGGTTTTTTGGGGAGGTGGGCTAGTGCACTATAGACCCCTGTGGTGCGGCCTAAGCTTTTGTCCTTCATGGCATTTTTTTTCTTACATTACTTTTACTTTTATACTTTAAGTAGTTTTGAAAGCAGTACTTTTACACTTTTACTGGAGTAAAAAGCTTGAGTTGATACTTCAACTTCTATAAAAGTATTTTTAAACGCCAGTATCTATACTTCTACCTGAGTAATGATTGTGAATACTTTTGACACCTTTGCACTTTTCTAGTTTTAGTCTAATTTCAGTTCCGACATCCCTCCTTGTAGTGGATTAGTTGGAACCAATGGAACATTGTATCCCATGGCAAGATGTACAACCTTGTAAAATTTATCTTCTCCCCAACTCTTTCTTTGTTATTATTTCCAACTTTGCTCTCATTTTTCTAAATCCATAAACACCTTAAACCCAGTTATCCTACCAGCCTACCTTTACCAGTGCAGTCTAGAGCAGCTCTCAGGTGGATCAGCATGTTAATATTTGTCATAAAAAGTCCTGTTAAGCATGACGTGACATTCTCAGCATTATTGGTCAACAGCTCCTTAATTTCTGATTCACGCATTAAACCCATTTCATGTGATGATGTGTTGCTTTTGCACGGCAGCAGCCCCGTATGTTCGAGGGACAGATTTTTTAAGCTATATTCCACTTGAATCACCACCGTGAGGGTTTTCACTGGCGATAACCGTGCATAAGAGATCAGCAGGCTGTTTTCCTGATTAGGTTTCAGCGTCTGTTCGCACATGAGCCCTCCTGGTATTTATATTAGATCTTGTGCGGGTTAATTGCCCTGTCACTCTTACTGGATTTTTGATTCCAGCTTGCTTTCCTCTTTAATTACAGTTAAATTCCTATTGCGAATAAAAAAGAGTCTCGCTCAAAACACTTTCCGCTGCCTCGGTTCAGGAATATTTCGAAATCGCGGCTGGGAATTGTCAGCAACATTATCCATTTACCACTTTCGACCGCAGGGGAAAACTACAACACCCACGTTCCCCTGCCCTCTGAGACTCAGGGTCAGGCTATAGTGGAATTATGGCAGCCTGAGCTTTGAGACAAGACAAATCCTGTGAAGGAGAGAGGCTTAGAGTGTCCTCCAGAACAACGGGGAGAGCCTGAATCAGCCATGTCAATACTGGATCCCTAGGCTCTTCACTGCATGAGGGCTGAGACACAAAGGAAGCGTGACCTCGAAGGATAATAGTGTCTAAGTGTAAGCTAGTGCTTGGCACAACCACTGTGTGGGAATAGAGTGTATTTTCACCTCAGGTTCTGTTGCACCTTGAGAAATTGAGGATATTTATTTGATTAAGATTTATTTAACCTTTTCAAGGACATTGGGTTGTGTTTGCATGCTTTCACTGGTTTGCACACGTTCAGATGTACTTTTCCCCCACAAACGCTACACAGAGCTCCAAAAGGAAGCGGTTGCAAGCTTGTCAGAATAAAAGGCAACTCTTTTATTATTTGTTAGTGATGTTTCAGTTGTTGATTTTAGTTTAAACTCACCTGATATAACTCATGAAGTGCTTCATAGTTGACTATAATTCTCATTTAGAGAATTGAGTTGAATGAGCTTCATTAGAGAAGGTTTGAAGAATGGTAGGCCAGAAGGTTAATGCATTTCATAAATGTAGTCTGCAGAATTGTAGATAAATTAACTTCATTAAGTGTACAGTATGAATCTGACGCACGTCCTAGAAAATATATTTCTTATGCTTCTTTATTTTATGTCTATGTCTAGTGCCGATCGTTACAGCTCTGTGTAATCTCATCTCTGTTAGAAGCAACAAGCCTGTGGATGACAGAGCCGTGAGTAAACAGAAAGACAGTGGCGGTCCAACACACACCAGTCATTAATGGAAGCTTGTGGAAGGTCAGCCGTTTCTGTCGTTCATTTCGTCACATGTAGCTATATTTATATATATATATATATATATATATATATATATATATATATATATATATATATATATATATTCTCACTGTCGACCCCTAAACAAACAGTATGCTTGTAAAAGCCATATGGGAGTGGTGCAGGGATGAAAATTGCCTCATAAGTCATGGTCCTAAGCTAAAATTGTGGAGCAGGCTGGCATAACCTATAACCAAGGCTAGCCTTTAAATTCCTCAGTGTAGCCGGAGCCCATAGCTCCAGTGGATGGACACAAGCCCTGTCAGGCCATTAACCCCAGGCTATTCATCACAGAGAGCCAAGTAAAAGGATGGAAACCAATCACACGAGATGACATCCAATATGGCCGCTGGGATTACAGAGCGGGAGAGCACTGAGCTCAAACTCGATACGCAAGGAGAGGTGTCAAATGTCCTCTCCTGTTACAGGTCAGGAAAAGAACACTGCCGAGCAGACCAGCTGCTGGCTGACTGCAGTGTAATACAAGTTTGGCTAGAATGACAACACAATATCATACAGTACCTTACAGGTCCACGCACAGATATTTTAGGTTGATTTACAGCATATAGCAGACACATTTATGCAGAAAGTATGACTGTTAGGAATCTTGTTGCCAGCCTTCAGCTCACAGGTAACGTTATGTTATGAGTGTCTTTATTTAAAGGGGTGGTCCAAACACCCGTTTTTGTATTTTTAACAATAACAGAAAACATGTTTAGCAGGAGTTTAGCACCTGTGTTTACAAAGTGGTGGTAGATTGATTACTGCAAACCAGATATTCCTATTGCTGTGGAGCCGTGATCAAACGTTCCGCCTTTAAGCAGAGTAGGCGTGTGTCAATATCAAGTCAGTACTGGTATCTGTTTGATACTGGCCAAAATGACTAGTTCTTTTGCATGAAGTTGCACTTCATGATGATGCTGACCAATCAGAAATACTGTTAGAAATTCTGTGTGTGGAAAAGCTGAAATAAAGATAAACAGTAGCTACTTGGAAGTATTTCCTTTTTTTTGTTTCAGAGTTTAATCATGATGGTATTAAGAGGACATGTTAAGCAGTCTGGTTTACCCAGCCTAAGGTATTATTAAAAGAGAGGTTGCATTAGTATCGGAAACGAAAAAGTGGTGTTGAGCCACCAGTAGTCAACTTTTGTCAGTTGACTACGCCAATGAAATAAACAAAACATGGAGTCCAAGCTAACCTACAAGTTCTAAGTCCCAAAACAAGGCTGATCCAATTGTGTTAATTAATGGTGGAAGTCATACAATATATCTCTATATAAACACAACAATCCTTTGGATCTCCACACTGTACCTGAGGTATGGTTACTCTGATTGAATAAAGGTTTTTCAGTTTATCAGTAAACAGTATCTGTCTGTCTGTCTGAAGACAGCTTCTTGTTCAAATGTTCCAATTCCTGTTCCAGCACTAATTAATCAGGTACGTTTGAAGTAGATGCTGGTGGATGTCTTTATCCAAATATGTGTCTCACTTTAAGAGAAAAAGTAGTCTATTTTGCACTGAACTGAATTAACATTAAAACACAAGAAACTTGTTTGAAACACTGAGTTGCTACACTGGACTCAGGTCTTCCATTTATGCTGTACTTGTAAGAAATAACACATCTTCAACGCTCCCTCCTTCCTTACAAGCAACTGGAGTCATACATGGTAATGTTGGATCAGGTAGAGAAGCTTTTGCATTTCTTTCAATATCAAACTTAACAATTGTGATATTAAATGCTCATACCATTTATTCTCTATACTATACTATTAGCATATATACTAATTCATGAGAGCATATAAAATTTACCATTTGTCAATAATATTTGGCATGGTCTTGTCAATGATAGGTAGCAATGTTCATGTAAAATGTTACCAACAATGATGGACTTTTGCTTCCAGTGATTAATTATGCGTATTGACTACAAAATAAATGTATTCAGTGTCCACAAGACATGAAGACTGAACACAGAATAGTGTTAAATGTGATAAAATAAAAAGAAAGCTTACAATTTTCTCACCATATAATTATCGCTGTAACATTTCACTCGAGTACGTGTAGCGGTGCTCGATTTGTAAATGCCAGGGATGCCCTTTATTGCTTTTTTTGTTTTTGTTTACATGTTCAGTGTGCAGGCTGCTGGAAGACGAGGTTACTTTTGTGTGATTTGTGTAGGTTGCTGTGCCAGCGTGGGTGTGTGGGTGTGTGTGTTCATAGAGCCGAGTTGCTAGAGGCGGTCTCACACTCGGTTAGTTGGCCTGAGTGATTTGCCATGGCTGTTTGTGCGCTGGCTGTGCCGCTGGGCCAGACGCCACCCAGACAGACTAATAAGGCTTATTATGGCTGGCTACAGTAGCCTGCAGAATTACCCACAGCGATTAGGTCCTGAGTGAATCATCGCCACTGTCAATATATATACCACACTTCACACTTCACGGACACACATTTCCACTTTAATGGAACCCCGCGCAAAGCACTTATTGAACCTTAAGTAAAGCTTAATGTGTTATTGTTTGTTGTGCGTTGAGTAATAATGTGTTTTGAGCCTCTGTTGGGCGCTAATGGTCTTCTTTATCTTTTAACCTTTAGAAGGTACAGTTATCTGCAGCAGCAGCAGAAGAGTGGTGTTATTCCATATGTAATATTTTCCACTCGAGTCTTAATGAAGTACGGAGGGAATTCTGTGAAAAGCATACCGTGCCGCATTTATCGTAAGTAGTGTTGTAACTTCGTCTTTTGCCGTCAGAATGAAGAGGGAGACCAGTCTTTACTCTGAGACTTCACACCCTGATCTGAAGCTGATCAGTAGCTGGTCAAAAGCTGGTCAGGATCTGGTCTAAGCTGGTCAGAAGCTGGTCTGCCTGGGTTAGGCTGTATGAGCTCTTATAGGGCCGGCCTTCCATTGTCCGCTCCGGGCTGTCTCTGGGCCATGTCGTAAACTTCCTGGGTGGAGGGGTTCCCGAGCCTAGGGGGTTTAAAGATAACATTGCAGGGTCTGGTTCCCGAGCCCCACATTGCCTGTCATAAAGGCCCCCTACTGCCGGGGATAATAAAACCAGGATGTTCTCACACTCTCCTGGCCCCCTGTCTTTAACAAATGCTATAGTGTGTTTTTCCCAAAATAAAATCCAAATAAGATTAATACAAGTTAAAAGTTATATAAAGAAAAAGATACAACTGTAGAAAAAGGAGAGATGAGTTTGATGGAATGATTTTTTGCTATTCGATACAAAAAAAGTTATCGACTAATAAGCCATGGGCTGTGATTTGATGTAGTGCAATGAGGTGTTAATTACATAGCTAGGTATTCAGTAATATAATAACAGATAAATGATAAAAATGCATAGAGATAGTCTTGAAGTGGGTGGAGTCAGCAATGCAGAAGAGCCGATCGAAGTTTCATTTTATGCAAACAAGGGACGAAACTATGTGGTGATTGCCGATAAGAATTGAGCATTCAGCAGGGTGCTTTACCCCCTCCCCACTGTGAAACAGTATGCTGCTTTTTTGTTTACTAGATAACTGTTCCTATTAGAGATGGACCTGTCTTGGCATGCATCTGATTTGTGCTTCATGTCAGTGAAACCATGGCAGCTAACAGTCTGAATGAATTCAGAACTTTCCACAGGCAATGAGCGCCCCTGCTTTGGGTAACTAGAGGCAACTAACTAGTCGTTGCCTGTGTGAATGCAGGGCTGGACATATCCAATTAGAATGATGTTTGGTTACAGATGTCCCCTTGAGACCCCTGCCATTGCATAGTTTTATTAAATGCCATCACTAGTACACCTGGTTTTAAAAGAAAAACTGATTAGCCAAACTAGGTATTGGATATTAACAACAAATAATACTGGATTGCCTCAAGGAGGTAACATAATCACACTTCATAGTCTGTTCTATTCTATTATTCACTTATCATCTACTGGGTCATGGAGGGGGCTGAAGTCTATCCCAGTGCTCATTGGGTGGAATGTAGGAAACGCCCTGGACAGATGGCCAGTCCAACACAGGGCAGAGACACATTTACACACACACTCACACCTACGGGAGATGTAGTATCTCCCATTCACCTGACTGCATGTCTGTAGATTGTGGGAGGAAACCCACACAGACACAGGAAGAATATTCAAACCCAGCTACCCTCTGCACTATATTATATGATATGATAATTTGTAATGTAATATAAATGTCAGAATAAATACATAATTAATGGCCTGAAAAAAAGGTCATTAAAAATTGGTGTAATTTTGTCCAGTACAGTACATGGAACAATGAAAACTATATGTTCTATATATAATATAGAATATATATAGCCATAATATATAGCCATAACATTAAAACCACCTACTTATATCTACTCTAAGCATCACTTACCATATTCAAGATTCAAGATTCAAGAGTTTTATTGTCATGTGTACAGCAGAACAGGCAGTTACACTGTACAAGGAAATTCTTACTTTGCTGCTCCTCCATTCACCCACAGATAAAGATAACAAATAAAAGAAATAAAAAATATATATACAAAATATACAAAGTATAACAATATAAGTTGAAGAATAAAAGTATTTTTATAGTTAAAGAATAAAAAATAAAAGTTATGTGTGCTTTTATGTGCAAGTATGAAGAGCAGCAGCCATAAAGTGCAAGTTGCAAGAAACAAATGTAAACAATAATGTTTGTGCGAGCAGTGAATGTAAACAGTGTTCTGACAGTACAGTGAGTGTAAGGTGCAGTTTAAATCAGACCGGTTAAAACCAGTTCAGAAAGGAGAGGTTGAAGAGGTAGTGCGTGAGGTGTTCAGAAGCCTGATGGCCTGTGAGTAGAAACTGTTTGTCAGTCTTGTGGTCCTGGACTTCACACTCCTGTAACGTCTGCCTGAAGGTAAACGTGTGAAGAGTGTGTGCTGGGGGTGTGTACTGTCCCTGATTATGTTGTGGGCCCTCCTGGTGACCCTGGTGTGGTAGATGTTCTGCAGTGAGGGGAAGGCTGCTCCTGAGATGGACTGTGCAGTTTTAATCACAATAGGAGCACTTTGAAGTTCAACAATAACAGACTGTAGTCTAGCTGCATACATTGTTTATCCTTTTCGTTAATGGTCAGGACTCCCACAGGACCACCACAGAGCAGGTACTATTAGAGAGGTTGCTCATTCTCAGAACTGCAGTGACACTAACATGGTGGTGGTGTGTTACTGTGTGTTTAAAGAACTCAGTGTAACTGCTGGACTGAGAATAGTCCAGCAACCAGCAACATCCAGCCAGCAGCATCCCTTGAGGAGCATCCTGTGACCACCAATAAAAGACTGGAGGATGACCAACACAAACTGTGCAGATGAGCTATAGTCTCTGACTTTACATCTGCATGGTGGGCCAGCAAGGTAGAAGTGGACAGTGAGTGGACACAGTGTTTAATAACTCCAGCAGCACTACTGTGTCTGATCCACTCATACCAGCACAACAGACACTAACACACCACCACGTTAGTCTCACTGCAGTGCTGAGAATGTCCCCCCACTCAAGTAGTATCTGCTCTGTGGTGGTCCTGATCATTGAAGAACAGGGTAACAGAGAAGTTAACAGAGAAACAGATGGACTACAGTCTGTAAGTGTAGAACTACACCTGGATTGTAATTGGAGCTGATATAATGAACAATAAGTGTAGATAGAAGAAGATGGGTTTAATGCTATGCCTGATTGGTGTTTATATATATATATATATATATATATATATATATATATATATATATATATATATATATATATATATATATATATATAAATTAAACTAATACACTGATAAAACCTATGAACACCACTCTGAATATCATGTGCAATACTCAGGCCACCTTAGCCCTTTTGGTTCC
Organism: Megaleporinus macrocephalus; assembly: GCA_021613375.1. Classification (NCBI taxonomy): domain Eukaryota; kingdom Metazoa; phylum Chordata; class Actinopteri; order Characiformes; family Anostomidae; genus Megaleporinus; species Megaleporinus macrocephalus. The sequence continues at coordinate 36,947,990 of CM038704.1, read as the reverse complement.
TGGTAAACTTTCCACTTCCTTCATAAACACTCCTTGCTCCACTGTTGCAGGGAAGATATTGCTGATCCCTCTGTTTCATTTATTTGAATGCAAAGACCCTGTGGATAGCCTTCAAACCCAGCTGCTGCTGCTGGGGAGAGATGAAATGGAAGGAGGATAGCGGGGGGTCTGGGAAAGTCTCTCCATCTGTTCAATAATGCAAGCGGTCCTTCCCCCTCACAAAGCCAGATAGATATAAAGGTACAGTAGACAGAAGAGCCTCAGTGGGCCGGATTTTTATCTGAAGTGTGTGCAGAGGACTTTGCTGGCTGTTTCTCTGCTTTTTCATCTTTTTTTCGTCAGGTGGTTCCATCAGCATCTTAATTTATCTTATGCTCTCTCTATGAATTTGTATGTAAGTGAGTGGTAATGAGTATGTAAGACTAAGTTGTCTTCATTTACTGCGCAAGCAATAGACTGTCACCTCTTAGAAGCCACTGGGGGAAACAAAGTCACGTTTAATTTCTAATTTGCGTTGAAATAAGTGAAGTTCTGCGGAGAGGACAGGCCTTCAAGTCATATCACATTTGTCATTACATGTAGAAGAAGTGATGTTTTGATCATGACGAGATATGCGACTTTGCTTGAGGTGGAAAACGTCCAGATGCAGTTTTACTTGCCTGTTTTCACTAATTTCACTTTATGATTCACTATCATTTGGTCCAAGAATGAAACAAGCTGTTTTCACTTTTTGGTAAGCTCATGAATATTTTGATGAACTCTACCCCGATTGGCTGGTTTACAGTGCGACACTATGATGATCACACAGATGCAACATGTAGAAATATAATGAACCTCTGTGTAAATAAACTAATGTTACCTATAGCTAACGTTACCTATACTAGCTACTCACTTTTGATCTCAACATCAATACACATTTAAATTGTTAGTCACTTAAGATGATCTGCTTCATCCAGCAAACAGTGATTAACTCACACAGCATGGCTGCTACTTATAGGCTGCTGTTGGGGTTGTGATGCTAATAAAGCTGGAACTGCGTCTCTCTTCAGTCTCTTTAGTGTTGAATTTAACGCTGAATGGAGCTGCTCAAAATTGTACAAAGTTTGAGACACTGTCTGGAGAGAAATGTGCAGAGCAAACTAACAACTTTAAATTAATCTTGTCCGGGATCCTGTTAAAGATGTGGAAGCTAAAGTTGTCTTGCTGTTGCCGGCTTGTTTAGTGCATTTTCTGTTCTGCTGTAAATGGAACTGCAGGTACAATTTGGCGCAGATACAAGCTGTAGCGTTTAAGGTGGAACATTTGGAAGATGTTTATTTTTTACATATGTGTTCTGTCAGAATTTGTGTTCTGAATATTTTATGTATTTTTTTTCCAACATAGCTTTCAGTTTATAATGGCCTTCACTCTAAGGACATCCTAATAGTAGTGTGACAGATTTGTTGCATCAGATTTTCCTCTTGTTCAAGTAACCTGTTTTGTAAAATGTGATAGTAGGCGAGCGTTACCCTGGTGACCTACTGAATCGGCAGCCATTTTTATATATGCAACTGCAGTACACTGTGCTATACCATGATTTACCTGGGGCTGCAGATTAATCCGAGGTGGAGGAAAAAAACATTTGAAAGCGGCATGTCAGGCGTGTGTACGTAGCTACGAGTAGTGAACTGCCGCTACAGTGGCAGTTCACTATGATTAAATTGATTAAAATGATTAAATTCCTCCTCACTCGTCTTTTCCAAGCTACAGCTAGACACAAAAAGTATGTAAATGAGGCTTTTAAATAAATAGTGGGATTTTTACAGTGGTGGTCTGGCACCTTGCGTCACAGGACGTTGGTAAGAGAGCGGACGTAGTATGTCCGAGATTGCCTGGATACTAAAATTCACCAACTGAAATTGCTTACTAGTCCGCCGCTCGACCAGTACCTACTGGCTCTAATCTGGTACCTACTGATGAGTAGGCGATTTTGGAGGCACCCTATGTTTAGAAGGTAAATGATTTCAGTTTTCTTTTCATTTTCTACAGACAGTTGTATTTAGGTGGGTGCGTAATCCACTTACATTGTTTTCCGCTCTCTCTCACTGTTTTTGGACCGATAGAGTTTCCCACTGGGAATTCTCCTTCTACTCCTGTTCCCCAGCAGTACACATGGTATAAACTTGTGAGATGAAACCCTGTTCTGTTTTTTCCCTTCAGATTTCTTGGTGTGCCCCCAGGAAGAGGGAGCTGTCCACTGACAGGACCACTGCCCTTTGACCTCATCTACACAGACTACCATGGTTTGCAGCAGATGAAGCAACACATGGGGCTCTCCTTAAAGAAACACAAGTCAGTATCATACTTTTCTCTCTGGGATAGTTTGTAGATTTGCAGAAAACACATGTGCTTACGTTGAAGTAAAACCAAAAAAACTTTTTTAGAGGAGAAGGTTAGGATTAGGCTTAAACTTAAGAAAGTGTTTTTAAATGCACTGCCTGTCAACAATATTTACCACTTGAATTTAAATAAGTAAATGAATGAATTTAAACAAGAGATTTTGACTGGATAATTACTTCAGAGATGAATATCTTTCAGCTGGGAAAAAATCTTGATGTTGTGAGAAGCTTCTCATTCATAAACTACCAAGTGGGAAGATCCAAGTGCGTCTTAGGAAAAACAAAACACAAGCTACAAACCACGAGGAACAGGCACATAGTTCACACAGTTCACAGTTGACAATGCTCGACAAGAAGAAAACAGAGGCTTTGAGAAGGGAACAGGTAACAGGGAACACCTGGGAATGGGAGGAGACACAAACTCGGAGCAGGTGAGGGGCATAACGAGCGTGGAGACAAGGAGGAGTGCACAACCATAACAAACACAAGCACATGGAACAACACAGGAGAGACAGGACATAAACAGATAGGAGAAAGGCAGATCGTGACACATTTCCACTTGACCAGAACTCATATGGGACTAAAAGACTGTTAGTTATGTTAGAGAACATAAAGATTAGACCCTGGAGTGATGGGTAAAGGTCATCTAGTCTGATGAGTTCAGACTGACCCTTTTTTGAGAGTAAGGGATGCGTCAGGGTAAGAAGGGAAGTGCATGAAGTGATGCACACCTCATGCATAGGGCCCTCTGTACAAGCCTCTGGATTCAGTGTTATGATCTGGGGGGGGCTTCAGTTGATCACCTGAATGCACTGAATGACCAGATTATTCCATAAATGGATTTATTTCCTGATGGCACAGCCAAATTTCAGGACCGTAAGTCAAAGATTCATCAGGCTTAGATTGTGAAAGAGGGATTCAGGGAGCATGAGGAATCATCTCCACACATGGAAATGGCCAACACAGAGTTCTGACCTTAATCCCATTGAAAGCGATGTGCAGGAAAAGACTTTATAGAGTGGTTGGGCGGAAATTAGTGTTATGACAATGTATAATGTTGTTGCAAGAATATCATAGAGAAGACACTGTAATGAGAGCTGAAAGGCGGCCCAAATAAATGTTAGTCAGCAATTGTACACAGGCAGCGTGTATAAATGGTTGCAGAAATATACTCTCTGAATTATCTGTAGTACTGCAGCCCAGTCCCTGCAGTGCAGTATACGTTGCTCTAATAGAATTAATGCTTGTCGCATACAGTTTGATTTGAATTTTATGCAGCTTACCAACTGAGTAATCCCAAACACATCCAGTGATGTTGAGGGCTGGACACTGTGCTATCTGTATCTTGAGTAAGTGAGGAGCTTCTTGAACACCTATACATCCTTTTAGACCCATAGTGTTGAGGTGTCCTCTCACAGGAAAGCTTGATGTTCTCCTTGCTGTCAAAGTGTACTGTTTATCTAATAGGGACAGTGTTCGTGATCTACCAGGTCTTCCAGGTGGTCATTAGGAGTTCATTTATAAACACCTATTTTTTTCACTTTGATCTTTTTCTTTCTCACGGACGTGGCTTGTCTTATATCTAGTCCCCTCAGAAACATCCTATCTAGTCCCCTCAGAAACATCCAGGAATTGTTTGTGTTTAATGGTGGTTTTGACTGGAAATTAAATAAATGAAGCTATAAAATCAATCGAGTGTGTCCACAGTGGAGGTGCATTTCTCGCAAGCTTTTCCCGTTGAGTCTCTCTCCGTCCGTACTGTTAAATGTCCTCCCGCACTCTGACTGGCTTCCTTTCAAAGCCGTCTCACTTACAGAAGACAGTGATTAGCTGAATCACTTTAATTAGAGCTTTGCTTAATCAAGCCACCAGTTTCTCGCTTTCTCTCTCTCTCTCATTCTCTCTCTCTTGCTCTCTTTCGCCCTCTCTCTCTCTAATTCTCACTCCTCTGTAACTGCTCCTGTCCCTCCAGGCAGGCAGCTCTCTGGTTCTCTGTGTGACTCACAAACTGCAGCCGCAGAAACAGTGTGTATATGCGTGCACGCTGCCAGCGACTCATGCTCCTTATAGCCGTGTCTGTCAACAGATTATTGTTGTTATTCTGCTGTCAGCTTCACGGTGTAAATAGTGCTTATCGATCCAGGCGATGCAGACGTGCTCATCAACAAATGTTCACACTCCCCCTCCTCACTCTAACACTCCTCAGAATGGCAGACAGCTTGACTGAAAGTGGCGTGAAACACTGAACGGCTTAGCTGCTGGTTTCATTCTGCTAGAAGCTTTACAGATAGAATCAAGTTGTGTAGAAGTTGAAAAGTCTCTAGATATAATGTAAGTGTTTGTTTACTAGGTTTACACATTTGTATTATGCATTTCGGTAGGTACCTAGTATTTGTTTATTTACTCAATTACATGAGCACAAGCACCAAACAAGAAGCAGGAGAGGTTGGTTTACGCATTAACAGGGACTGTTGGAGAGTAAGCCATCAAAGAGGTTGATGAGTTCACCTTCATTCACCTACTTGGATGTTCAAGTGCAGGACTTTGACAGCAGTGAACTTGTTCTGGTTTGCAGCATTAGTCAGTACAATTGTACACCACTGTTGTCACTCCTGACATACACTACCATGCAATTTCATGCAATTTTCATGCAATTCACGAACAATATTGTTCATTTCACAATTAATTGAAGTGTATCAGATGATTTTTAAAGAATAAAAATGTTTGTATTAAAGCCTATTTTTGTATACATGCTTATTTTGCATATAGTCCAACTATCAGCAATTCTCAGTCCTCTGCCTAAATCTCCTGGTACGGCCGCCAATCCAAGTTAAGGATGTTATTGGGCTAATTGGTTGTTAAGACAATCTTGCTCAATTGTGATGCACAGCTGAAAACATTCTACTAATAAGTGAGCATAAAAGGGAGAACAACATTCTAGGTTAGTTTAGTATCTGAAGCATCAGCAGTTGATTGGCTTGCTGACCGACTCAAAATGGCCAGAAAGAAACAACTTTCTTTAGAGAGCCGTCAGTCCATTGTTGTGTTAAGGAAGGAAGATACTCCATTGAAAACAAGAAAATTTCACTGTGATCCCAAACTTTTGAGCATGAAGGGCCACAAAAAATAGCCAAGAAGCTCAATATATTCCATCAAAGGAACCTGTGGATAAAACTGGGCATTACCTACCAAGACTGCATTACAAATGAGAAACGTGAACACAAGATGTGTCCCCCTGATCAATGCATGCTCAAGACAAAGGAATTGAAGGAAGGCAGACCATATACAATGTTTAAGGTAGATTTTAAAATGACGGGTGATTTAATGGGATGAAGCAACAATCACTGCGGCTGAGCTGGTCCACTGGAGACCACTTGCAGCTCAATGTGCCAAACAGCACAGAAGATACTATGATTAGTATTTAATAGGTAAATTTGCAGTAATTACATATTTAGTATGCAACAAATTATTAACCATGACAATCAAAGCTTGGCCTAAAGTTCTTGTCATTGATGCTAAAGCCAAAACAAAAAGAGAGAGAAGAGAACACATCTCGGACTTCCATTTCTATGTATCCAAATGTCGTGCACACTTATAAATATTCAGCAGAAAAAAATACAAGTCATGTTTCCGTCCACTACAGTCATGCAAGGCGTCATTACATGACATGACATAGGCTACTGTGATTAAGAGCTGGATTAAAACCAGAAATATATGCTTTATTCAGGTTTCTCTTTACAGACATTTACCAGCTTTTGTCCCCGTGTTGCAGCTCAGAGATGCCGGGGCAGGGGACACCGGGCAACAGCCCACCTAATGAACACTGAAATTTCTATAGCACCATCCACCTTGACGAAGCTGAAGCTAGCTTCTTATCTTAACTCCCATGGCACCTTAAAGGGCACCTGAATATAACTGCTGCACCATTTAAGGTGAAACATGAAATTCAGATAAGAAGCAAAAGAAAGAGATAAGAAGAAACTTCAACCTTATTCTTCTTTGCATCTGGGAATGCAAACTCACCAGAGAGTTCTGAGAGTACATTGTGCAGAACCATTTTTCAGAATGCTGAAAGGAACCTTGGGAAGAATATATACCACATTTATAACATCTGCAGCACTAGTTGTTTCCAGTCACCGGCCGCCCGAGCCAACTGATGAGAGAATCATCACTGACTTATACACTTGTACGGAGTGTAGTGCAGTGGGTGCAGTTCATGTTTGTATATACACTGGATGCCGAACAATAGGATCAGGCAGAACAGAAACATGTGACTTTACAGCTTAAAACATCATCATTTGTCTAAAAAACTCTTTTCTATCACCCTTTTTCACCTTTAGCTTTAGTGAGATTCTAACTTTTCCACCTTGTCTTAGTATATGAACTCTTTTTTTGAATTTCTGACTTTTCCCTTCAGATTTCTTTTGCAAAATTCTGAAATATTTGGTGGCCTGCTTATGACAAAGCTGCTTTCTGCTAGCACACCTATGGGATTCTAGTGGTATGTCACTGTGATTCACAATATATTTAAGCCATTCTAGATTGAATGCAAATGTAAAAATAAATTAAGCTAAATCTTCTATGTTTTATTTAAACAGGAATAACATCACCAACTAAGAGTTAACAATTAAGGACTAATATAAAAGTATATTTAACGTATTACAGAGACTCTTTTAATAAATAGTAGAGAGATGATTCCTAAATGAAATGTTAACTTCAACAATGCATGGCTACTGTAGATTTTAAAAATAAGAAATACAAACAAATCAAAAACAATACAAACCTTACTCTACAACAATCACCAAAAGGTTTAACTTCTTTTTTTTATCTTGTGAGATTAAAAAGAGTTGATAAATCACTAGTATTTATGTATGTCGGCTGTTAATGTTATAATTTCCTGCACATGTTCAGCATCAATATAATCAAGATAAGCAGTCATATATTAAGAAATAGCTTCTAAATGTTGAATGTCAGGACTAACGTTGACTAGAACCAGGTTCCTATGTCAGTGTATGTACAGTGTTGAGACCTTGGCGCATGTTCTGGTGTAGTTTATTGATCCACATTGATCCAGCTTTGCCCACACAGAGATTTAATCTGCTCTTGCTTCAAAACAAGTCCTATTTTTCTATTTATAGCTTTTTGTTGACATTTTAAAGTGTACATGAGAGCATGTATGGTTGCTTTTGTGTTGCGTCTAGAACACTTCTCTGCAAATGACTTGAGCTTTTAGTTAGTTCTACTGTTGTTTAGTTGTGGATTTGCATGGTGCATGTATATGCATTCAGTATGAGCTATACCAGGAGGGTCGTAGTGAACCCATAGAAGTCCAGTTATTGCTGTTTTGTTGCTCTATTCAAATGCAATGTAACTGTTTGCTAATTAATTTGGCTTTTGGCTTTCTTAACATGAACTTAAATAATGGCAAATTATTAAACAATGTTGACCTCCACATCTAAAAACAAGGTTATTAGAACCATAAGTTCTATATAGAACCATTTCATGCTTTAATAATTGTTTGCATAGTAAAATAGTTATTTTCTCCAGATTGATGGATGGTGTGTTGTAAATAGTTCTTTATGGCACCAAAAAGGGTTCCTTTATTGCTATAAGCTTGATCTCCCAACAATAGCAGAACCCTGTTTGGTGCTATATGGAACCATTTTCAAAACAGTTTTACACACAACACGTTCTTAGTCAATCTGAAGAAACTTTTGAGGCTATTTAAGCATGAGTGTTCATGGTTCTATGTAGAATCATTGTCTTCACTAAAGAACTCTTGAATGAATAGATGTAATATAGACTAGTTTAGTTGTGTTTACAGTCCAGTGTCTGTCCACATGGCCATCCTGTAGTGTGTTCTTTGGCTTCCTCCACTTCTACAGGCAAACAGCCACGCTCAAGCAGAGATTATAGCACATGGCCTTGATTAAACGTTCCTGCTATTGGCAGTCAGGATCGTAAATGGACGTGGATATTAAAATGAGCAGGGGGAGTTGTTGGCTGTAGCCTGCTCTAATGCATTATTAATAAAGTGGAGATGGTGATGGTATGGGGTCATAAAAATAAGCTAATGAAAGTAGCTGGGAGCTTTATAAAGTCTGATTAATGTAGTGCTGTTGGGAAAGGGCACTGCGATGGAAGCAAAAGAGCAACTCAGGGATTAGGGATGGATATGATTAACCAATTTACCATTCATTAAAAATACCCATATCTCACATGAGTCTTCAATTCATATCTCCCTCGAGTCTTCATTGCATATATCACCTATGACTTCAATGCATATATCACCTGAGACTTCAATGCATATATCGCCTGAGTCTTGATTGCATATATCACCTGAGTCTTCAATGCATATATCACCTGAGTCTTGATTGCATATATATCACCTGAGTCTTTAATGCATATATCACCTGAGTCTAGATTGCATATATTATGTCATTATTATGTCCCTCACCTGAGTCTTCAGTACGTACCTCACCCACATCTTTAATACGTTTCCAAAACAAGACTGAAACATAGCTGCAGTGAAACCCACCATTGCTGAGGAGGTATCAATGGGAGGCATGATGCACCCAAACTTTTGACAATGTATATTACAAAAACCAGACTTCTGAACCCACATCTTTCCTGGCACATCTTCCTAAAAACATTATTTCCACCCCAGCAGGCTGAGGACCAGCTTAGCCTAGATTAGTGTCCCTCTGATCTCTCTTAGATACTCCAGCAATGAGTTTTAAAGTTAAAGCGCTTCCTTTTAAGACCGCTTCCCTCGCTCCCCAAAGGGGGTGTCTTATCTGTTTTTCCTGACGACTCAGTCACAGCGAGCGGAGGAGAAAACTAGAAGAAACATCGCTCATCAATGTTTAAAACCTCCCAGCACGCACAGCACTCGCTTGGCTTAGTGTAGTGTATGTTCTTCTCGCTTCTTGTAGGTTTTTCACTGCTGCTTCTCAGATCACAGAACAGATATAGCCACAGATGTTAAATGCTGATATTTGTGAGCGAGATGTTAGTCAATATCAAATATTATGCTACCTTGAATCAAACAGAACTTGAATCTGAGCTGCTGGGGAGGAGAAAGCTCCATCTGCAGTTCTGTTTGTTTGAGATGTTAGGAAACAAGACGTGAAATAATTGTAGCATGACTTCATTAATTGTTCATGACTTTTGAAAATGTTTTGGTGGTGAGTGATAATTTGTATTTATGTTTAGAATTATTACTCCCATTTTGCATCATAATGTATCTATGGTTATGTCAATACATATCGTCACTGTCCAATGAATAACAAGTATCTCCAAAATAGCAACTTTACAGGGAAGACCAAAAACAGTCTTTACTTTTAATGTAAGTCAATAGAACCAGAATTCTTTCCAAGCTGTTTTGGAGCATTTCTATTGGTCCATTCATCCTGAAGCTTACATACAGTGTAATATATATATATATATATATATATATATATATATATATATATATATATATATATATATATATATATATATATAGACTCTTCTGTTCTCCATATTTGTATCTATTTAATTCAGTCTGCACTGTCCTTTACTGCTGCACTTAGCTCTTTACTTAAAATATAAAACTCGGCACATGTTAAGTTTACAGGTGTGTCTGTGTGTGTGTGTGTGTGTAGGAGGATGGCTAGGTTGTGTGTGTTTGTTACTTCTGTAATGTCAGTTATCATGCACTGTGAGCTACTGTAACCAAACACAAATTCTTTGTATACTTGGCCAATAAAGTCTGATTCTGATATACTTCTGATATACTGCTATATTAAGTATATGTCCTGCATATGTAATTACACAGTTATGCAAGCAATTATATACACTCTCAATAGGCATTCACCACTCAATGTAGATTTGGTCTGCTTTATTTATCATATAGAAGTATTTTATAGTTCTGCAGTTCTACACTGAGGTCCATCTCACGAGGCTCTGAATGCTATCAGTTTATTGGCTCACTGCCAAAGCATCTGCATGATTTAGGGTTTGATTCATGTGAATGATTCGCAGAGTTGGTAGCCTTGTGTTGATTTTACACACTGAAGCTGATTCATCATTTGTGCTCAAAATCCCCTGAAATCAAACAAAAGTTTCATGAATCAAACAAAACGATAGCTTTCCATCAAACTCAAATCAAAGCAAAATATCTCTCCGAACAAACACAGCTGGGTTTGTATTGACAGCTTGTATGAAATCTGCACTGTCCTTCAAATTCTGCTGCTTGCTTCTCAGAAATGTGAGTGCAGAATCATTCACTGGAAAGTACTGCATGTTTTTGTTTTCGTCAGTGAGAGTTAAACTACTTATGAGGGTTAAAGTTTATCTGCGGAGGACTGGTGGAAACTGGCTGTATCAGAGACAGCAGAGCTGCTACCTGATCCCGATTGACTCCTCTGTGCAGCGAGGCTTTGTTTTGATGGCTCTTTGAAACTCTGAGCTGATTTGGAGGTGATTTCAAAGACTCATATTGACCTGAGCTCGGGCTATTGTGCGCTGTTGTGTCGCTGCGCCGGCTGGGACTGAATGAGGCTGTTCACAATGCATGGATTGAACCGAGCGATTGTGGCTGAGACGTCTCATCCCTAACCTGTCATTCCAGCTTTAGATTATAGTGTGAGGAACAAGTGTGCTTAGCCAATGACAATCCATTCTTTTTGACTGAAGTTATACAGTTAGCAGTCTTCTGGATTGGGAGATTTAATTTTCGGAGGCTGTTTATATTCTCTGCTTTGTTGGAGCTGTTTTCAAGTGTCTTTCATTAGAAAAATGTCACTCTAGCTTAAGGTTCACTTTGAGTTCGCAAAACATTCAGCTTAAAAGGCCAATAACTTCACTAACGTCTTTTGAAAGAAGAGTTAGATGTCATATGTAAACACTATTACATTTCCAAAGTGTATAGTTCAATCACTTTCACAGACCTCTATTAGAAATAACCACCTTGTACTTCCACTTACTGGCCACTATATTAGAAACACCCACTTTCCACTTCCACTTACTGACCACTTTATGAGAAACACCAACCTTATATGTCCACAAACTGGCCATTTTATTAGAAACACCTACCATATACTTCTACTAACTGGCCATTTTATTAGAAGCAACTACCTTATACTTCCACTAACTGGCCATTGTATTAGAAACACCTACCTTATACTTCTACTAACGTGCCATTTTATTAGAAACACCTACCTTATCCTTTTACTAACTAGCCACTTTATTAGAAACACCTACTTTATACTATCACTAACCAGCCATTTTATTAGAAACACCTACCTTATCCTTCTACTAACTGGCCAATTTATTAGAAACACCTACCTTATACTTCCACTAATCAGCCATTGTATTAGAAACACCTACCTTATGCTTCTACTAACTGGCCAATGTATTAGAAACACCTACCTTATACTTCTACTAACTGACCACTTTATTAGAAACACCTACCTTATGCTTCTACTAACTGGCCAATTTATTAGAAACACCTACCTTATACTTCTACTAACTGACCAATTTATTAGAAACATCTACCTTATACTTCCACTAATCAGCCATTTTATTAGAAACACCTACCTTATACTTCTACTAACTGGCCACTTTATTAGAAACAGCTACTTTATACTATCACTAACTGGCCATTTTATTACAAACACATACTTTATACTTCCACTAGCCAGCCATTTTATTTGACCATTTATTTCCACTCACTGGCCACTTTATTAAAATCACCCACCTACTCCACTTTGTCAAAGTCTCCACATTTCCAAAGCATACAGTTCATTCACTTTCACAGACCTCTATTAGAAATAGCCACCTTGTTCTTCCACTTACTGGCCACTATATTAGAAACACTCACCTTCCACTTCTACTTACTGACCACCAGTGTTAATTTTGACAGCAAATTTTGATTTAGTCTTAGTTGTAGACTTTTGACAAAAATGTCACTTAGTTTTAGTCATAATTTAGTCATCTGAATTGTTTTTAGTTTTAGTCTAGTTTTAGTTGACTAATTATCATAAGAATATAGTCTAGACTAAATCTACAGTCGATTCAGTTGACTAAAATATAAAGGGTGTAAAATGTAATGCTTTTTCTTCAGTTCCTTTGAATTATTTAAATCATTATATATACTTACACAAAATGAAATATTTATTAACCAGTTATGGAATATTATTCATGTTTGAAGGACCAATACACAAACAAACAGATTTAACAAACAGCTCTTTTGTAACTAATAAGAGTAAGAGAATAAAAGAAAACTGTTATTTTATCCTTGTATCACCTTTTTATTTATCTCTTATTTACTAGTGCTGTCAATCTAATTAAATTACATGCATGATTAACTAATCTACATTATTGCATTTATCACTTTTAGCTAGGAAAATATTTTTAATTGTGTAATTCAAATAAATTTTAGCATAACAGTAAATCAATGAATGAAAAACTGCCACATCTCCAGGTCACAGTGTTTACTAGAGACACACACACTGCACATTACGTGCACTAATAAACTGGAAATAGAACTAGCTAATCTGTTTCGTGTACTTTCTAGTGTGTACGGAGAGATTTGGGACATGATCATCAAACGCAGATGGTTGGAGCTAACTAGCTAGTCTCCCGACTCTGGCTCTGCACATATAGTGTTTCACCTGCTTCCCACATACCTGATCAACTAATCTGATCATTAACACCACCTTACTGAGTTAATACAGCGCTTCACCTGCTTCCCACATACCTGATCAACTAATCTGATCATTAACACCACCTTACTGAGTTAATACAGCGCTTCACCTGCTTCCACATACCTGATCAACTAATCTGATCATTAACACCACCTTACTGAGTTAATACAGCGCTTCACCTGCTTCCCACATACCTGATCAACTAATCTGATCATTAACACCACCTTACTGAGTTAATACAGCGCTTCACCTGCTTCCCACATACCTGATCAACTAATCTGATCATTAACACCACCTTACTGAGTTAATACAGCGCTTCACCTGCTTCCCACATACCTGATCAACTAATCTGATCATTAACACCACCTTACTGAGTTAATACAGCGCTTCACCTGCTTCACACATACCTGATCAACTAATCTGATCATTAACACCACCTTACTGAGTTAATACAGCGCTTCACCTGCTTCCCACATACCTGATCAACTAATCTGATCATTAACACCACCTTACTGAGTTAATACAGCGCTTCACCTGCTTCCCACATACCTGATCAACTAATCTGATCATTAACACCACCTTACTGAGTTAATACAGCGCTTCACCTGCTTCCCACATACCTGATCAACTAATCTGATCATTAACACCACCTTACTGAGTTAATACAGCGCTTCACCTGCTTCCCACATACCTGATCAACTAATCTGATCATTAACACCACCTTACTGAGTTAATACAGCGCTTCACCTGCTTCCCACATACCTGATCAACTAATCTGATCATTAACACCACCTTACTGAGTTAATACAGCGCTTCACCTGCTTCCCACATACCTGATCAACTAATCTGATCATTAACACCACCTTACTGAGTTAATACAGCGCTTCACCTGCTTCCCACATACCTGATCAACTAATCTGATCATTAACACCACCTTACTGAGTTAATACAGCGCTTCACCTGCTTCCCACATACCTGATCAACTAATCTGATCATTAACACCACCTTACTGAGTTAATACAGCGTTTCACCTGCTTCCCACATACCTGATCTAACTAATCTGATCATTAACACCACCTTACTGAGTTAATACAGCGTTTACAGCAGCACACGCTCTGAAATGTACAGGGTAGTGTGCTTTCAGGACTAGGGTTAAGCAAGGCTAAGCTAGCGTTAGCAGCGGTAAAGCTAGCTAACGGTGGTCCTGGGGGGCTGATGTCCAGCACGGTGTGGTGATTTTCTCTAAACACAAGTTAGTTCCATCTTGAGTAACGACAGTTCACAGACTCGTATGGTCTTCCCGGGTTTAGACCAAATTTGTGTAAGTGTGCGTTTGATTGACGGCTCTCCATATACGCTGAAGTAGTTATGATTGGATGTTTTCCTAACTTGTCCCCACCTTTCACAAAACTAAATCAGTTCTGATTGGATGTTGTCCCTGCCAAACATGTTTGTCTCGTTTTTATTCGTTGATTAAAGTGTCAATCAATTTCGTCATAGTTCTTATCCTTTCTGTAGATTTTAGTTAGTTATCATCTTGTTTTCATCATGAAAAAAGGTTCGTTGACGAAAACTAGGACGAAAATAGTTTGTCAATGAAATTAACACTGCTGACCACTTTATTAGAAACACCTACCTTATACTTCCACTAACTAACCACTTTATTAGAAACACCTACCTTATACTTCCACTAACAGACCACTTTATTAGAAACACCTACCTTATACTTCCACTAACTGACCACTTTATTAGAAAAACTCACCCTCTACCTCCACTAACTGACCACTTTATTAAAAACACTCACCCTCTACTTCCACTAACTGACCACTTTATTAGAAACACCCTCTACTTCCACTAACTGACCACTTTATTAGAAACACCTACCTTATACTTCCACTAACTTTCCTTTTTTTCTCCATTTCTTGTTTTTGTAAGGTGCCACATTCGGGTAATAGACACGTTTGGGACAGAGCCGGCTTATAACCATGAGGAATATGCAACCTTACACGGCTACAGAACTAACTGGGGATACTGGAACCTCAACTCCAGACAATACATGACTATGTTCCGTAAGTACAGCAAACGTCTTTACAGCAAAATCTGTTGGATCGCAGTGTCAGTTCTGGTAACAAAACCTTTTATCTCAATAAAAGGAGAATGGGAAAATGTCCCGCATAGAAGGCATGTGACTTTGGTCAGGGTAAAAATGTTCCCAGATGCTGTTTTAAACACTGATTTACACCCTATGATATGGTCTTAGAATGACCTCATGATTTTGATGGCCTCTGTTCTTATTGGCTGGGTTACAGTGAGACTGACTGTTGAAACATGGTCAGTCCTCATACTATTTAGTTAGCTATGCTAATAACTTAAAGCTAATTAGTAGTTAAAATTAAAGTTACTAGCAACGCGCTTTCGATCGCAACATCAACACAAAGTAAATTAAAGTTGTTACTCCCTCTGAGACCTTTAATTTAAGATGATCTGCTTCAACCGGCAAACAGTGATAAACTCACACAGCATGGCTGCTACTTATAGGTTAGTGTTGTGATGGTTACAGTTGGGGTTGTGATGCTAATAACATGAAACTGTTTCTCTCTTCAGTCTTTTCAGTGTTAAACGCTAAGCGAAGCTGCCCAATATTGCACAATGTTTGAGAACCAGTCCAGAGTGAAATGTGTATACTTTGAATTAAATATTTGTGCATTTAACAATGACAATGCACATACAGATCTACTGCACCTTTTAAATGTAAGTGAACATAACAGAAAACAGTTCCAAGTCATTTTGGACCAGTTCAGGTCAAAAATAAATGTTCATACAATGTAAATGGCAACTGGAGTTTTCAAACCCCTCAAAATTTAATATTTTCATAGAATATACCATAGAATATATACAGCTAAAATATACATTTACTATAAGGTATGTAGCACTTCCAAAAGTATGTCTATCAATGGACTTATTTTACTGTGTCACAGAGACAATGTGTAATAAAATACCACTTATTCCTTCTCTATGGTGAGTAAGGTCTATAGAGTATTTGGTTTAGATCCTGGAGGCCTGCAGGTCCTAATTTCTCTGCCCTTCTTCTGACCGCTGCTATCATACCCTTAAGCAAAGCACTTAACTACAAGTTGCTGGAGGTTGACTGTAACACTTATCTACCTCTCCCTCAGTCATTCTTAACCTGAAAAGAGCAGCAACTGCTCAGTACCTTATACAGAAATCAATGATAAAATGAAGTGAAGGGCAGAATTCTGTTAGCTGAGATGCTGGTTTGATGATTAATCTATTAGTGCTGCTTAATATGAAAGACTTGTTGTAACATACTCAATGCCCACTACATCATTAATGCCTATATACTGTAGTTATGGAAAATGTATCTATGACTGGACTTTTTGTGTTTGAATGCATTTCCTGATTCCAGTAATATTGTTTACATTGGGTTATATGACCACCGCACCAAACAAGTGTCCATGATGCATAAGATAACTCTGCCTACCTACCTTCCAATCTTCCATCTGCAGACGTTCTAAAGGAAAATGACCACTGCTGTTAGATATATCTATGCTAGCTAGGAGCCATTGCTAACAGCGGTTATTCTCCCAAACTGTTATGCAGATAACATACCTCAGCTATCTACATCATATTTATCAGTGATTTTTGTGCTCATGTTTAGCTTTAACAAGCTAAAGCTATGGACAATAACACACCAGCAATGTTCTCCTATATCAGCTTAGCTTGAAAAGCTAATGTTAGCTGTTAGCCGTTACGTCAGACACCCTGCTTGGCTCTCCTAGATCATCAACATCTGTCAGACACGGGAAAATAAAATGTCACATTATAACTAAACTAAAACTAAAAATAAACTAAAAGAATACTCAGGTCGCTAACACAGCTAGCTAATGTTTGCTAATCATATGAAGCTAGTGTTTTCTTTAAACATCTAATAGTAGGCCAGCTATTTAGCTCCTATTAGCCAACCACATGCCAACAGCTAAGGAAAGCTCCCTTGTTTGGAAGTACAGCTACAGTTAGCGATGGCTTCTATCCAGCATAGCTTGCTAAATGTAAACAAAGCCTAACAAATCTCACTACTTGCATGGAAAGCAAAATAAGCCTGTTGCAGCTCAGTATCAGTACTAATATGGAGCTAAAGTAAGCAACAGCAGCGCTAAGAAGAATGTAGAGGTGTGCAATGAGTGCATTCAAGTGTGGTCCATATATAGACTCTTTAATGTCAACAGATGCCTTTTAAAAAAAGGTAAACATTCATTTATTAACTAAATTTTGCATCGCAATTTTTCACTTATTTCTTCAAGATAACCCTGTAAAATGATCATTTTAAAGAAGTTCTGACATAAGTAATTATGCCCAGCTAAATACAGCTATAAATCCTTCAGTCTGTCACACAAAACATTTAATATGCCTCTAAAATAATAAATAAGTATGATAAATATTAAGATACATCATAACTAGCCCCATCTTTCAATTTACACTGATTTTGAGTTTTTAAAACAACTGATATTAAACATGCAACTCAAACTAAAATTAAAGATAAGTTTGTCTTGTTATGTATCTGAGTTTCGGCACTCAGTATGATTCCAAGAGAATAAAAACTAATTTATTTCCACTCATTAATATGTGAATCGAATGAACTGCTATCAGTATTACTGCATTTTTAGCTTCATTTCTGAAAAGGTATCTGAGCTGATGCTTATTTTCAACTAATTTACAGACTTTATGTATATTCTGTTACC